>CM068387.1:6901123-7501123 GCA_034770075.1 Aralia elata
TGGTCATTTTAAGGCCAACTGTCCACAAAACAGTAAAGAAATAAGGGTGATGTTAAGCACTCGGAACGAGGTAAACCTAACAAACGAGAGTTTGTTGGTGTGATTGAATGCAATGTTGGGCATGTTGCCACGGATATAGATGGATTGTGGATTGACTTTGGAGCAACGCCGTATCGCTAAAACCAAGCAGGACTTGACCGAATATAAATAACTCAAGAAAGGAGAGCAAAAAATATTCATAGGGAACAATACCAACCTTGATGTGGTTAGTATGGGCACCAATCTTGGGGACAATATTATGGTGCTCAACAATGTTATGTATGCTCCCAGGATGAGAAGTAATTTGATCTCAATTCATGCTCTCTTGAAGAATGGTTTGGAAGTACGTTTTTACAACAATAGGATCTCAATTGGAAAGGATAAAAAAACTGTCTGCTATGGGCAAATTTGAGCCCAATCATGAATTGCTCAAACTTCCTTGTAATGAACGTAGAAAATAATAATAATAAGATTGATTTTTCTGATTATTTTTTGTCTTATAATGTTTGTATGCATGATTTATGGCATTATAGATCGAGACATTAAGGAAATTCCAAAATGAAACAAATTGTGATTTTTTAATTTTTATTTATTTATTTATTTATTTTTTGTTACCATCCATGATTGGTGTTAACAAGTCACCTTGTGAACATTGTATAAAAAGAAAATGACAAGAAAACCCTTTAAAGAAGGACAAAGATCTAATGAACTTTTAGGGTTGGTGCATTCGGACATATGTGGTCCATTGAATGTTAAAAGTCATGGTAATAAGGAATACTTCATTACCTTTATAGATGATTATTCCAATTAAGTTTTCTCAAGTATATCTTATATCAAGAAAACCAAAAGCATTTGAATGTTTTAAAAGATATAAGATAGAAGTAGAGAAACAGTTTGGAAGAGACATTAAAATGTTAAGAACTGATAGAAGTGGAGAATATAATGTTATGACAAACACAATAAATCAACGAAGAAAGATAAAAACAATAACACAAGGTTTTACGTGGAAACTCAAATCGGGAAAAACCACGGAGAAGACAGAAGAAATCCACTAAATAAATATTTGAAGAATACAAGATAGAGAGAATTATGAGAATTCTTAGAATGTTTCTGAATAAATCTGAATGTCTGTGAATGTCTCTGAATCGTCTCTGAATGTCTCTTCCCAAAAATCCTAGCACCTATATTTATAGGCCATAGGAAATTCCATAACCAAATAGGATAGGAAATACTAAATTGAGTATAACTAGGAAAGATAACTTTCCTTAAACCAAAACGGATTCTAGGTAATAACTAAATCCAAATCCAATAAGGAACCAGATAATACCTAAATCCAAATCCAATAAGGAATCATGTCATACCCAACAAATCTCCACCTTGACTTGAATCCTCCAAATATAGCACAAACAGTGAACTTTCCCCTCTTCTCAAATGCAGAGCTCAAGTGCATCGAACACTAACCAGGTCCAAGCAATGTTCGAACTTGGTATGTGGTAACGACTTTGTTAATATGTCAGCTGGATTGTCTGCAGTACCAATCTTCAAGACCTTAATGTCACCATCTTCAACAATGTCTCGAACAAAATGATACCTGACATCGATATGCTTCGTCCTCTCATGATACATCTGATCCTTAGTCAAATGTATAGCACTTTGACTATCACAATGGACAACAGTAACTTTATGATCCATGCTGATCTCTCCAAACAAGCCTCGCAACCAAGTAGCTTCCTTAACAACCTCTGTAATAGCCATATATTCTGCCTCTGTAGTAGATAGAGCAACCGTATGCTGTAAAGTAGCTCTCCAACTAATTGCACAACCTCCAAGGGTAAATATATAACCAGTCAACGACCTCCTCCTATCAAGATCACCAGCATAGTCTGAATCAACATACCCTATAAGGGTATTGCCATTTCTTCCAAACTCTAAACCAACATCAGAGGTACCTCGCAAGTATCTTAAAATCCATTTCACAGCTTTCCAATGAATTTTACCTGGACGTGATAAGTATCTACTTACCACACTAATGACATGTGAAATATCTGGACGAGTACAAATCATAGCATACATTAGGCTACCAACTGCACTAGAGTAGGGAACACTTGACATATACCTAACCTCCTTATCTGTCTGCGGAGATAATTCAGCTGATAATTTGAAGTGAGCAGTAAGAGGAGTACTTACTGGTTTAACATCCTTCATACCAAAACGATCTAACACCTTCGTGATATAGTATTTCTGAGATAAGTACAATTTCTTAATTCTGCTGCGGTGTCTTCACAACTGTACGATGTCTAACAATTCCTTCATTCTTGCAGAACTCATTAAACTCAGTCTCACAAAACTCAAGGCCATTATCTGATCTGAACCTCTTAATCTGCTTTCCTGTCTGCTTCTCAACCAAAGTCTTCCACTGTTTGAAAGTCACAAAAACGTTATTCTTATGTTTCAAGAAGTAGACCCAAACCTTCTTGGAGTAATCATCAATAAAGGTTAGCAGATAATGTGCACCGCTACCTTTGGAAGGAACCCGTGAAGGACCCCAAAGGTCTGAATGAATGTAGTCCAAAGTCCCCTTTGTTCTATGAACCGCAGTCTTGAAACTAACTCGTTTCTGTTTCCTCAAGACACAATGCTCACAGAAGTCTAACTTTCCTATTTTCTGTCCAGATAAAAGACCTCTTTTACTCAAAGCATCCATGCCTCTTTCACTCATATGGCCTAACCTCATATGCCACAACCTGGTGGTGTCATCTGCAGTAACTGAAGAACAAATTACATCTGAATCTGTAGTTGTAGAACCCTCCAACTTATATAAAGTGCCGACCTTGATTCCTTTCATCAACACAAGAGAGCCTCTACTAATCTTCATAACTCCACCTTCAGCTGTGTACTTATACCCATTTTCATCTAGTGTACCCAAAGATATGAGATTCTTCTTCAAACCTGGAACATGTCTAACATCTGACAATGTCCTGATTATGCCATCATGCATCTTAATTTTAACTGTGCCAATGCCAATTACTTTACATTTAGAATTATTTCCCATCAAAACAATTCCACCATCAAATGGTTCATATGTGGAGAACCAATCACGAGTAGGACACATATGATAAGAACACCCAGAATCCAAAATCCAGTCACTGTTAAGTCTTTCTTTATCATCGGCTACTAACAGAAGATCATCACTATCCTCAACAACGCTAGCCTGAGCAGGCTTTCTTGCCCCCTGATTCTGCTGGTTCTGCACATTCTGTCCACTATTAATCTGATCATGATTGTCTCCTCTCTGTTCTTTATTTTTCAACTTCGGACAATTACGCTTTATATGCCCCTTTGCATGACAGTAGTTACAGCTGAAATTCTTATTCCTAGATTTTGATCTGTGTGTACTGCGACTTTTTGAACTTCTCTCAACTGACCTCCCCCTGGTAAACAATTCAACACCTTGATCATCACTTTTCCCAAAAGTCATCTCAGAATCTAGTTTTTGTTTACTCATAAGATTCGTCTTAACATCCTCAATTGAGATAGTGTCTCTACCATAGATCATAGTGTCTTTAAAGTGCTTATATGAAGGAGGTAATGAGACTAACAACAATAGGGCTTGATCTTCATCATCAATCTTAAGATCAATATTCTGCAACTCAGTTACAATCGAATTAAATTCAGTGATATGAGATTTGATTTGAGTACTTTCTGACATATACAAGGTGTAAAAACGCTGTTTAAGTCTCAATCTATTGGTGAGGGACTTCGTCAAATAGAGAGATTCTAATTTCTTCCATAAATCAGCAACTGTAGTTTTCGCTAACACCTCTTGCAACACATCATTTGAAAGGCACAACTGAATTGCCGAAAGTGCTTTATCATCCATAGTTTTCCATTCTGACTCAAACATCTCGCTTTCTTTCTTCGTCTCCCAATCCGTATCAGACATATCTTCAGGCTTCACTGGCTTCCCTACAATGACTTTCTTCAAGCCTTGCTGAGTAAGAACAGCCTTCATCCGAACCTGCCAAAGACTGAAACTAATATTCTCATCGAATTTGTCAATATCAAATTTCGTTGATGAAGTCGAACTCAACGCCATAGTATGGATCGATAATAACTAGGCTCTTGATACCAGTTTGTTATGACAAACTATGACAAACACAATAAATTAACGAAGAAAGATAAAGACAATAACACAAGGTTTTACGTGGAAACCCAAATCGAGAAAAACCACGGAGAAGACAGAAGAAATCCACTAAATAAATATTTGAAGAATACAAGATAGAGAGAATTATGAGAATTCTTAGAATGTTTCTGAATAAATCTGAATGTCTGTGAATGTCTCTGAATCGTCTCTGAATGTCTCTTCCCCAAAATCCTAGCACCTATATTTATAGGCCATAGGAAATTCCATAACCAAATAGGATAGGAAATACTAAATTGAGTATAACTGGGAAAGATAACTTTTCTTAAACCAAAACGGATTCTAGGTAATACCTAAATCTAAATCCAATAAGGAACTAGATAATACCTAAATCCAAATCCAATAAGGAATCATGTCATACCCAACATATAATTCTGCAGAATTTGACAACTATTGCCAAGAGCAAGGAATTGACATAAAACTATGTCTTACACACCACAACAAAATAGTGCAGTTGAAAGAAAAAATATAACATTATTAAATATTGTAAGATGCTTGTCACATTCTATACTTTCTAAACGATTTTGGGGAGAAGCCCTATTTACGGCAAATTAAATTACATTTAGAATAGAATTCCTACAAAATCTGTTGAATCAACACTTTGTGAAATATGAAATGACAGAAAGTTAGATTTAAATCATATGAGGAAATGGGGTTGCATAACATATGTTATGATTCCATCTCAAATTAGAGATACATTAAACTTCAGAACATTGAAGTGCAATTTCATTGGCTATTCGAAACATTCCAAAGGATATAGATTTTATAACAAAGAAAAATGAATGATTGAAAGTACAGATGTTACTTTCTTAGAAAATTTAGAGGAACAAGCTAAAGTTAAAGAGGATACATAACCTCTATTTGTAATAGATGACGACTATTATAATGATGTTCTTTGTGATGATATTGACACACATATTAAGCCTAATCCTGTTGTAGTTAATAAACCTATTAATATAGTTGGCAACAAGAGATTAAGAGGATCACCTGCGTGGATGGATAATTATTATTTATATAATTGTGAAATATCTTGTTTTCCTCTTGACGTGGATATAGAAGATCATGTAGATCCCACAACTTATTTAGAAGCGATAAAATCGCAGGAATCAAGTCTATGGTTGGATGCCATAAAAGATGAGCTTGATTCAATTGAACGAAACAAAGTGTGGGAATTATGTGAGTTACCTAAAAATAGAAAGTTCATTGGATGCAAGTGGATTTTGAAACGAAAATATTTGGCTGATGGGTCAATTGATAAGTTCAATGCCCATTTGGTTGCCAAGGATTTTACTCAAAAACTAGGAATATATTATAAAGAGACATATTTATCTGTGGCAAAATTTTCATCAATACGAATCATGTTAGCTATAGTAGCTTATCTTGATTGGGAACTGTTCCAAATAGATGTTTAGACAACTTTTCTCAATGGAGAATTGAGAGAAGACATATACATGGAACAACCTGAAGGTTTTCAGGTGAAAGGATATAAAGATAAGGTTTATAAGTTAAAGAAGTCATTGTATGGACTTAAATAGGCATCCAGACAATGATATTTCAAAATTTATGAGACTGTTGTTCAACTTGGTTTTGTCCCCAATAAACTAGACAATTGTGTATACATTTTGAAAAGTGAGAGTTCATTTACTATATTATCATTATATGTTAATGACATATTGCTGGTTGGAAATAACATGAATATGTTGAACAAAACCAAGTTAGAACTTAGTGCAAAATTTGAGATGAAAGATATGGGTGAGGTATCTTATGTTCTAAGAATACAAATCATACGGGATAGAAAATCTAGAACATTGAGCCTAAATCAAGAAAGATATTTGCGTAAAGTACTTAATCGTTTTGGAATGCAGAATTGTAGTCCGGCGCTGACCCCATTGGTGATGGGAAAACGATTAACACAGAACAAATGTCCCAGATAGGGACAAAGGCCACTAAACGTGAATTATAACTATAACTAAAAAATGAGAACAACTATAAATTTATGAATTTGCCTATATTTCAAATTAATTTAAATCAATAAAAATAACTCTTATATTTGGAATAGAAGTACATTCTTATAATTTTTTTTATAAAAAATATCAATATATTATATTTTTTAATAAATCTTGAGGGAGCCTAAAGTAAAAATATCAAAATTTTATAAACTTAAAAAAAGTTCAAAATCTCAAGATAACCCGAGACTCTTCGGACCTTAAACACCCTCCGTCCCTGAATGTGACGGATAATCTTTGAGATTCAACAATGTCATTTTTTTCCTTTTGGTAATCAACCTAGAGCTAGTTATTTTATGTAGACTAAATATTTGAGTTTCAATAGCACATTGTAATTTATTCTAGCAAATTTTTGTTACTGAATTGTTAGTGGTAAAAACTTGTTTTTTTTCAACATTAATAGTTTGATATAAAAAATAAAAATAAAAAACTCTATCTTTGACAAAGGCATTCACCAAATTTCTTTGTTTGATTAGTGGATAAACCTTTGAGTTTCAACATTACTTACAAAACAAAACATAACAAAATTAAACAAACAAACAAACAATATGTTCTTTGTGCAACTGTCAAAATTTTAAAGTTGTCAAACGAGACATTGAATCCTCAATTGTCTGGTTCATTATAAATATTTGATTGAATTGTTGAATATTTATTAAAGCAAACGACAAAACTATCCGCTCATATTTACCTTGTTTTGCAATATAGCCGCTATTAATGTTTTAATTTTGCAATGTAAAGACTAATGTTTTAATTTCTTGTAAAAATGTCCCCTCTAACATGTTTTAACTAAACGCCCTCTAACATGTTTTAACTAAACAGTGAGTTACATTTGCCCTACAAAAATGGCAATATTGTTCAATAATATAATATTTAGGTTTCTTCACAACTAAATGGTAAAACAGTATCTTCAAAAACACAAATATATCAAAAAATAAAAGTTTTATTAAAACTATAAAAAAAATACCAATAACATTGAAGCAAATCCATATAAACAATATACAGACACTATATATAATTTGTAGACACCAGAATCAAATGTTCATCCCAAATACAGATTAGAGGGCTGAGTGAAGCAAAGAACAACAAAAACACTTCTACTCATGTTTACCTTGTTTTGCAATATAGCCGCTAATGTTTCAATTTTGCAATGTAGAAATATTTTAATTTTTTGCAAAATGTTCCCTCTAACATGTTTTAACTAAACATTGAGATATATGTGCCCCACAAAAAGGGCAATATTGTCCAATAATATAATATTTAGGTTTATTCACAGCTGAAGGGTAAAACAATCTTTCCAAAAAACACAAATTTATCAAAAAATTAAAGTTTGAATAAAAATATTACCAATAGCAAAATTGAAACAAATCCATAAAAAACAATATACATATACGCACTATATATAATTCGTACACACCAGAATCAAAAGTTCATCCCAAGTACAGATTAGAAAGCTGAGTGAAGCAAAGAACAACAAAAAACACCTACTACCACTAAGATAAGTTTTATAAAAAAAATTAATTTGTTTAAATTAATAATTTGTTCAAATGAATATTTGTTTTACTTTTGTTAATTTAATTTCTTTAAGTGCTTAATTTTTTATTTTGCATTTAATCATACTATTTACTTTATTTAATTTGTATTTAATGGAAGATATTAATTTTGGATTTTTTTAAACAAAAAATTATATGCTAAAATAAAACATATTTATTTTGGGTTAGAATATTTATTTATTGTGATGCTAACTTTAACCTTTGGTTTGGAGGAGGATATATTTTACATGTAAATTGACAAGTTTGCCCTTAAAAATGGCATATGTATCTTAAAAGTATTTGGTCAAAATCGGTTAGAGCCTTAGAGGGGACACTTTTGCAAGAAATTGAAATATTAGTGTTTATATTGTAAAAATTAAAACATTTTCGACTATATTGCAAAACAAAGTAAACATGCACGCGGAGAAATTTTGTAATTTAATTGCCCTATTTATTAACATAAAATCATAGTTTTATTGATTTTATTTAATTTACTCTGTCAGAAATGAACAAAAGGGTAATTTAAGAGAGCATCAAGTAGAATACAAAATATTATTGGATTGTATGTTCCAAAGGAGGTAGATCAATAATGAGTGGGGTTTGCTGGTTGCGTTGGGTAAGAGTCTAGCATCCGGGAAAACATCAACAAATCCGTCAACAATGTAAATAGACTTCGCCCTTTCGATATAATTTTTAATATAGCGGTGATGTACGTAAACCTTAAATTTATTATTACATATTCATTTTTTTAATGCTAAAAAGACAATATTATTCTTAATTAATAGAAAGTTAATTAAATCATTCAACACTTGTTCATTTAAGCTTATTATACTTGAAAGTAAAAAAAAAATCTAATAAATCTTTATCAATTATATTCATAAAATGTAAATTATTACAATATATTTTATCAGTCATGGTGGTAATTAATTTGCGAATTTCTAAATTTTAATATATATATAGACTACACATATATATTTAAATTAAAAAAATAAAAAAGTTGTGATTGCCAATTCTTTTCATACTGTAGGCCCAAGTGCATATTAGGGTTCACATGACCTAATTGAAATAAATGTACAAATTAGAGTTCATGTGACCTAATTAAATGTACAAATTAGGGTACATGATGTACTTAAATGGATACCGGAAAAGACGAAAATAAATGTGCTAGACCCGGGGAAGCCTCCACGTGTTCCAAGGCAGAAGATTCGTGGATGTGACCCATTTTGGGAATTGATTGAGGGATTGGATTGGCGGCTAGAAGGACAGGGCAATTTGGACATTACTTTGATGACTAAAGGGTATTTCTGGAATTTCTTCTTAAAGACATGACTAAAGGGTATTTCGGAAATTTTCCTTAAAACATGTGCCTGACATGTGACTACTTCCCAGGAAAGTTCTATAAATAGCCTTTCTATTCTAAGAAGAAGGGATAGCTCTTAAAAACATTACACTTAGACTCTTGGAAGCTCTGAGCACTTGGAACTCTCTCCCAACTCGAAGACTCAAGAAGGCTCTTAGAATCCTTGCTACCCTACCCGGTTTCCGGATTCTGAGAGTTCTGCCACGTGTCATTGGAGTAATCACCCACTTGTTCTTCTCCCTTCTTCAATCAATCAGCCAATTCCTTATTTTTCGTGGATTTCTCGCCTCGCCAGCCAACACGAAACTCTAACCCTAGCAAGGCGCGATTTCCTTGCCCACATTCATTTGGCGACTCTGCTGGGGAGGTGTAGAATTCGTGAAGGGTATGCCCATAACTCGAAGTGGGAGAACTACAGGAAGAGTTTCACCGACAACAAGCATCACTTCACCGGATCTGATTCCAAGGCAAGCAAATCTAGTATTCCAAAGTGTGAATCTGGATCTCGATCAACCCATCTTAGAAGACATTTCGGAAGAAAGTTCAATATCACCTCAAATGGCTGATCAACAACAAACCAATGCTAGACAGACAAACACGGGAAGGCAAGGTGAGGAAGCAATTGGAGAGCAGACAATTGCGAATGCTGTGCAGATGGAGATGCTCAAAGCATTAAAAGAGGCACGAGAAGGCCAATGGATGATGATGACCATGATGCTAGAAATGCAGAGGAAGCAGAGAGAAATGGGGAATTTCCGCCAGCACACTACTAGAAAATCAGCCTATAGCGACGGTCTTTTGGCCTATAGCGACGGTCGCCGACCGTCGCTATAGGTCATGTCAAAACCGTGTATTTGCTCTTTACCAACTGTCACTGAAAGCTATTGCTACGGTCGGTGACCGTCGCTATAGCCATTTTAGATTTCAAAATTTTTTTAATTAATAATACACATTTTATTCAACAAACACAAATACAATATAAAATAAAACCAAAAAAAATGGCAATACACTCTGCTGCTGTTTGAACTTCTCCCAAAAAAATAAAAAATATATATATCATTTAATATCATTCACATCACAATACACCATCCTAAATACATAATATCTAACAAATTACAGAAAGTTCAAGTCAAGAGAAGACAAATTTTGTAAAGGAAGATCATCCAAGTTGAGCTTCTCTTCCTCATCAACACCTTCTGCTGCTGTTTGAACTTCTCCCTGTAACTTTTCATTAATACTACCCTCCATTGTAGCTATAGTGATCTGAAAATAAAACCATCTTCCGCTATTAATACATAGACAATCATGCCTGCAACCCAATTTTTTATTCATCTCTAAAAAATCATTCATTTGTTATTAAATGAAACTAGAGCAAAACACAAATAACAAAAGACTCCAAAATCATTAATTTGTTATTGTTAAACTGAACAAAAAAGAAGCATGAGAATTTAATTAAATAAAATGCATAAATCCAGTGACTGTAGAACTTAAATATGAACAATGCACAAATTCATCTTGTTAGACAACATTGAATTTTCTGGCAGCAACAACAATGCCAAAACATCTATGGCTGAACACAAGAACAGATTTCTTAAACTCTAAACTTCAAATAATGAAAGAAGGTACAAATATCTCATTGTTCTTGCTTAAAAGGGTGTTCAACAATGGAGTGTTCAACAATGGAGTAATATATATAGTATCCCTTATAACAAAATTTTATATAATATAATTACGTCTTTTTGCCAAACAAGATAGAACTAGAAATATGTCAAGATTATAGAAGAGGTAAACCTTAATTTAATTGTCTGATCACCAGTACAGAGATTGTAGACCTTGGTTTCATTCACCTGAAATTGATAGTTTGAATGAAACTACGGTTCAGTCTCATACATGTTAATTGATCATAAAGAATAAAAACAAACAAATATTTGCTCCTTCCAAGAACAAAAATCCAGTATAGAAGAACAAAGTATTGTTTGATAAGACTTCTCTAATACAATTTTTATACATGTTTGCTTCATTTAACAAGAAAGCAAAACAACAAAAAAATAAAATAAAAGTAAATAATTAATTATTATTATTGTTATTATTTTTTAAAAGCATTATCAAACGGTTCCTAATGTTTTTAAATCTTACCTTTAGCACTGATGATACAGATCCATAGATATCACTTTTCTTTACATTCTCTTCAAGAAAATTCTCAGTAACAAGATGACGCAACACGCGTGATGCTTCTCACTCTTAGCTAAATGTTTTCCAGCTCCATGCAGGCTCAAGGAATCATGCATGTGTTTTTTTACCTAGATTTGACATCAACAAAGTTATTAGTAAGGTTGATGAATAACACAAGAAAAGAAAGTGAAGTACACAAGTCACTGTTAGCCATACAAATTGGTTTAAGGAATCCCTATAGACTTCCAAGATATAAGATGCTAAAAACTATTGTCTTACTAACTTGACTAGCTCAACTTGGACAATAAATGACATAAAAATCATAGTTCAGGTGAAACAAGAAAAAGGGCTCAAATGGAGATATATCTAACATCTTATATGGAACATGTTGTATCGAACAGAAAAGTTAAGATAATGATTGAAATGACTCTGGGCTTCCTAACCAATTGCAAACTTCTCCCCAAAATGAACAAGTTGTAAGAAACATCGACAATCAACATCATTTTAATAGTAACTCACATGATAAAATAGTTACAAAAGAGAATAAATATAAAGTATAATACCAATAATGTTAACATCAATAGGAAAGCTTATGCGGAGTACCGTTCGTAAAAGATTTAGAGTGTTTGTTTCGAGTATCCTCCCTAGATTTGTTATACTTGCATGAGTACTATAGCCAGATGAAAAGGAACTTTGCTCAACAACTCCTTGACTAATCATATGTTTGACTCGTATCTGCAGAAAAACAGAAGAAGCATGTGCAAATGTAAAAGAAAAAACATAACAGAGAAATAGGTAAGTCAAATTACGGGATTGTATTTTGCAATGGTCACATGGTTAATACCATAATGTAGATTATTGGTTTCAAAAGAAAACAAGAATCTGCAAAAGGATTAGTTATAACAATAAAACTTCTTACATAATCACCATAACTGTAATACAATAGACAAGATGAACGCTGACAATCTCTACCAGTACAACCACACTCCTACAACATGGATAGAAAGTAAGACCATGAAATAAACAAAAAATGAAAATGTCATGGTTTGTGTACCTTCTGTTTAAATTTATCTCACAAGGAGTTGGAAAGACAAAATCAGAACCTGTGTTTGAATGAATTTAATGACTGCATAGATAAATTAAGATGTCCAATCACATAGCCCTGTACCAAACACCAAGTGTTTTGCCATCTTTCGTTGGTAAAATCTTTTTGCTGGACTATAAGTAAGATATTAACACTAATTGGTTGGCTAACATATATCATAATGATTCATTAATTGCAGAACAATGAGAAACTTACTAGAGAATAATTTAGGTCCTAAACATAAACCAAAAGTAATAAAACCAAATCAGTACGAAAATAAAACAAACACAAAGTATACACAGCCACAAAAACCAAATAATTACGAAAATGGTAACCTCATCAGTCTTGTAACGTTTTCTCGCCGAGAAAGCAAAGTGAAGCCCCTTGGCCATGTCCTCATCACACAAAGCCCTCCGACCCGGATTCAATAACGTCTCGTAAGCCTCATGCACCTGAATAAACTTCTGCGTGTACTCCTCAACCAGACCCGGCGGCGACACATCCGGGTGGTACTTCCGAGCCAACTGCTTGTACGCTTGCTTGATCTCCCCCAGCGTTCCGGTTTCGAGTATGCCCAGAAGCTCATAGAAGCTCATCGCCTCTGTCAACAACGGTGGCAGCGCTGCCACATACCCATCGTTGATTACGGCTCTAGTTTTGGAGGATCCAACACACGATGGCCAATTCGACCGGAAGGGAACGATCATGAGAAAGGGTGGGAAAGTGACCAGATGAGAACGATCGACCGATTTGGGGGGAAATCTGTGAGAAAGCGGAGCGAAGATAGAGAAAGCGTGATAGGAGATAGACTTGATTTGGGGGAAATTTTGGAGGGATAGATGCGCGCCTGAACTAATTGCTTTTATCTACCAAATAACCAAATAAGCTCTGTACCGACGGCCATAGCACGACCCTCGGAATAGACTACCTTTAAAGGTATATAGCAACGGTTAGACAATGACCGTCGCTATAGACACTCTATTGCTACGTTTCTTACCCGACCGTCGCTATAGGTCGTCGCTATAAGTCGATTTTCTAGTAGTGGCAGTTGATGCAAATCCCTACTTTCAAGGCCATGTTCCCAAGGAGTTCGCAGGGGGAACGAGCAGAAGTGGAGGACAACAACAACAACAAAGAGAATCAGACTGTGCCTCCAATAACGGAGAGTCAGCGGATTCCAATCATCAACTTGGAGCCCCAAAACAGCGGTGATGTGCCACAACTTAGATTGAAAGCGAGTCAGCCTTAACCCAACATCATCCCGACCACTCTCCCAGCATTTTCACAAGTGCAGATACCGACCATCCCGAGTCATATCCAACGAACAAACCAACAAGCACAATCGATACAAATTGTGCAGGATGCAAGTGTACACCAACTAATTTCCTTACCATACACACCACCAATGCATCAATACATAACAGCCCCTCAAAGAGTCCATACCACGAGCCAGTATGTGACGAAGGATTATATGATCGATGTGATTAATCAACTTCGCAAGCAGACATCCCGACCTTCAGAGTTAGACTTTACTCTACCCTACCTGACACATGTTCGAAGACAACCTTATCCAGCAGGGTATATTGAGCACCCACTGCAATTCCCAAAGTATAACGGTGAGAAAGGGAATGCCAGGGAGCATATTGCCAGGTTCGTGGAATCAATGTCTCCATGGTTGGGTTATAATGAAGTAAACAACCACAATTTGTTAATAATGGAATTCCACAAGACTTTAATGGATAGTGTCTTTAGTTGGTACTACAACTTGGAGAAGGATCAGTCCATGATTGGGATGATCTAAAATTGTAATTTTTTAAGAAATTTTTCTATGTGCAGAAACAAGTAACTATTGTAGAGCTGATGCGAGAAGCCGAGTGAGGAGTTGTCAGATTATGTGGACAGATTCAGGGCCTAAACACAGAAGTGTGCAGAGCCAATTGAGGAAAAAAACTTGGTCAACATATGCAACAATGGTGCTTTAGACTCCTTCAAGCCCTATCTCATTACAAAGGCCTGTGATTCATTTGCGACCCTCTCATCCTTTGCACAAGACTTGGGAGGAATCGTGATAGTGCCCACCAACCATGTGACAGCTACATAGAGGGGTAAGAGGATAACAACTGTGGCTTTGGCTGACTCTCAGTCAAAACCACAGGGGGGTAAGAGGGAGAAGAACGAGAGAAATTTTGAACGGAGTAAAGGAAAACATGGGGACAAGTATACCAGAATGCCAGTCCTGGAGGCTATTACATGCAGTGAGAAGGCGTTTAGGGACCTGTATAAACAATGGATAGAGCATGGAGTGGTGAGGCATCCGAAACCCAGGTTTGTTGTGACGGAAGAAATGAAAAGACGACCGGACTTCTGTATATACCACCAATACGCAGGACATTCCACTATGGACTGTTACAGTCTGCAAAAGATATACCATGAGAAGCTGGCAGCCGGAGAAATTGAATTGGGAAAAGAAAACAGCGTGTATGACAAGCCACTGCCTAATCATAAGGGAAAAGAAACGTGCAACACTATTACTCATAGTGAGGCACCAGAAGTGAAGATGATGGAGAATGTAGAAATGATGGAAGAAAGGATGGATGTTGATCCAGGCCTGGAGCCAAATTCAGAAATTTTTTCGATCAGATAGGATTGACCAAGGAAGCAAGGATAGAAGCAACCAAGGCAATCATTAAAGCTACTGAGACACGAGAGACCTGTATGGCCGTAAGCAAAGGATTTGTGAAGACGATGGAAGAGGAAAAAAATAAGATATCTTTCTCCAAAGCTGATAGAGAGATAAGATACCCGCACAATAGGCCGTTGTATGTGATAGCAATACTCAATGGTGTAGAAGTGCGGAGGGCGTTCATCGATAATGGAGCGTCTATAAATATTATGCCCTACACCATGTTTAAACGATTAGGCTTGCCAGAGAAGAGAATTGTGAAAGAACAGACAAACATCATAGGGTTTGCTAATCAAAGCACGAGAACCCTTGGACACATCAAGGTAGACATGCAGGTTGGGAAGATTCGAGGACCTGTAATGTTCCATGTTGCTGAGGTGGATGCAGCATATCATGTTTTACTAGGAAGGGCCTGGAAAAACGACTATGGGGTGGTACTCTCAGTTTTTCATCAATGCTTGAAAGCTATCTGGAAGGGAAGAGAAGTGAAGGTACCAGCAGTAAGAAATCCCTTTGGACCAGAAGAGGCACACATTTTTGAAGCAACTTTCTTCGACGATGTCGCTGAAGAGGGAGAGACCCTAATTACAAGGCCTGATTCCCTAAAACTAGCAAGTTGGGAGGAAGTGCAGGAAGATAAGTTTGTGCCTGTAGGAAAAGAAAAGAAGAAGACCTCGGAACAAGGAGAATGTTCCAAAAACAAGAAGCCAATGGTAATATACCTGAAGAAGGAAGGAAAAGGAGAAAAGAAAAGGCCAACAGACCCTGAAGACGCCAGAAACATAATAAATGCCAAGCGGATAACACAATCAGAGGATGACCAAATAAGAAAATGGGAGAGGGTTGTTAAACCCGACGGAAAGGTGGTGTTTCGCTTATGACGGTGCAAGGGGGAAGATTCCAAGGGAGAGTGCAAACCCAACGGCTTAGGAAGTGTCCCCCACTCTAGTAGTAATGAAGAAGGAGAAATTGTGCAGCAGAAGGTAGAACCAGCTCCAGAATGCTTTGAGGATAGGCCGAAACCTCAACAAAATGAACTAGAAGAAGTTGATTTGGCAATAGATGGAGGAATGCCAAGACCAACTTATGTCAACAAAGAGCTGGATGCTAATCAGAAGGAGGAGCTCATGAAATTACTGCGAAAGTATAAGGATGTCTTTGCTTAGAACTATGACGAGATGCCCGGGATTAACAAGGACCTGGTAGAGCACAATCTGAATATAAGCCCGGGAATAAAACCAGTGAAGCAAGCACCTCGCAACTATGAACCCGAAGTTGAGACCCAAATAAAGGAGGAAATCAAGAAGTTGCTGGAAGTAGGGTTCATTATATACCAGTAAAGAAATCAAATAGTCAGTTACAGGTATGTGTGGATTTCAGAGACTTGAATAAGCCATGCCCGAAAGACATATATCCATTACCCAACATAGACACTTTGGTAGATGCAACGGCTAATCACGAGATGATGTCATTCATGGATGGGTTTGTGGGTTATAATCAGATAAAGATGCCAGTAGAAGATGCAGAGTTGACAACCTTTCGTACCCCGTTCGGGAATTTATACTATGTAGTAATGTCGTTCAGGTTGAAGAATGCAGGGAAAACTTATCAAAGGGCAATGCATGCTATATTTCATGACATAATTCATGATATAGTAGAAGACTATGCGGATGACGTAGTAGTGAAATCCAAGAAGGTGACAACCCATGTGGATGACCTGAGAAAAGTGTTTGAGCGATGCTGAAGATACAAGTTGACGATGAATCCGAAAAAGTGCGCCTTTAGAATGACGACTGAAAAATTCTTGGGCTTTTTGGTGCACAACAGAGGTTTGAAAGTATACCCAAGTAAGGCGAAAGCAGTTATGGGGATGCCCCCACCAAAAACGCAAAAACAGTTGAAGAGCTTTATAGGGAAAGTTTCTTACATGAAGAGATTTATGCCAGCATTAGCAGAAATCACAGAACTTTTCGGCAAATTGCTAAAAGGAAATGCAGAATGGGACTGGGGGCAAGACCAGCTACAGGCCTTTGAGAAGGTAAAACGAATTTTGGCTTCAGCGCAAACATTGTTAGTGCCACAAAGAGGAATCCCGTTGCAGTTATACATCATATCTACTAAGAAGTCTATAGGCGGATTGATCATGCAGGAGGTGGATAAAGAAGAAAAACCTGTGTATTACATTAGCCGGATAATCAGAGGACCGAAAACCAGGTACTCACAGGTGGAGAGGCATTGCCTAGCGTTGGTGTTTATTGCATAAAAAATGTGACATTACTTCCTGGCGCACGAAGTGAAGATTGCAACCAGAACTGATCCGATCAGATATCTACTGACTAGGCCAACATTAGTAGGAAGACCTGCTCGATGGATGATGATCCTTTCCGAATATGACATCAAGTGTGTGACACCGAAGGCGATCCGATGTCAAGCCTTGGCAGATCTGCTAGTCAATTTTCAAATGGAGAATATGAACCTCCCTCTGAGGATCTTCCAGGTGGAGAAGTGGAAGCAATTGACTTAATAGACGAAGACCCAGAATGGTGGAATTTGGCTTTCAACGGATCATCTGTAGAAGGTAAAGGTGGAGCAGGAGTAGTGCTGACTACCAAAGAAGGGAAAGAAGTGGCCTTGTCATACAAATTGGACTTCCCTTGCACAAACAATGAAGCAAAATATGAGGCATTTATATTGGGATTGTTGGCGGCCAAGAGTTAGGGGTCAAGCATCTGAAAGTGAAGGGAGATTCAAATATGATAGTACAACAAATAAGAGGCCAATTCGCAGTGAAAGAACCTATCTTGGCGCCATATCGAACTATAACACAAAAGGTGATGGAGGCTTTCAAGAGGTGGTGATTGAGTATGTGCCGAGAGGACAAAACAAACAACCTGATGCATTGGCAACTATAGCATCTCGAGTGTTTGTCGAAGGAGAAGACCTAGATGTGAAGGTAATAAAAAGAGCCTTCCCAACCACGGTCTTAGATTTGTTCCCCAAGGATATGACAGATGATTGGAGACATGATATCTGCCATCAAATGCAAACAAAGGAAGGAACAATCTCACCAGTGGAACTTCAGAAATACAACATCATCAAAAGGGACTTGTATCACAAAGAAGCAGATGGTGTATTAACACGATGTTTGGGGAGGCAGGAAGTGAACAGAGTTTTATCTCAAGTACATGAAGAAATCTTCGGATTAGCAGATATTAGGTTGTATTGCAGGTTGCAATGCCAAGGGTGTTATTGGCCTGAAATGAAGAAGGAAGTAGATGCACTTTAACGACAATGTGTTTCATGCCAAGAATACTCTAGGGAAGAGGAATGCGCCTTCATTGATGACATAGCGGATTGGCGAATCCCTTATGTAGAGTTTTTACACAGTGGTAATCTTCCTGCCAAAAAGAAGGACGCAATCATAATAAAGAGGAAGTCACAACGATTCTTCTTGCAAAATGGAGAATTGTTTAGAAGAGGGTTCAATGGCAAGCCCTTACGGTGTTTGGAAGTAGGAGAGGCCAAAGATTTGGTCTATCAAATGCACAAAGACGAACACCAAGGGGGAGCCAAGTTGTACAAACAACTTATTAATCACGGTTATTACTGGCCGAAAATGGAAGGAGATTGCTTGGATTTTGTCAAGAAGTGTCACATCTGCCAAATCCACGGGAATTTGATTCATGTTCTTGCTGTAGACTTGTGAACTATAGTAACACCATGGCCTTTCCATACATGGGGAATGGATCTTATAGGTCCCATTCATCCAAATTCCAAAGGCAACATATGGATCTTGACAGCCACTAAGATGTATAAAAAGTGGGTAGAGGCAATCCCTTTGAAAAAGGTTACGGGTCCAGCGGTGGCGAACTTCATTAAGGAACACATTATTTGTCGTTTCGGGATCCCGAAGATCATTTTGTCAGATAATGGATGTGACGATCCGAGTTTTCGAAAAAATATTTAAATAAGAATTAAATAAATAAATTCTTATTTGTTATTTAATTCTTATTTGGTAATATGTTATGTGATATTATATAGCATATGTGATTATATGCTATACAATAAGAAATTGTGTGAATAATAAATATATTATTATTATATATTTATTATCTAAATTGAAAGAGCAATTTATAAAAGGTAATGAGATATGTGAAATTTTTATGAAAGAAATTATTATAAGTTTATTAAAATAATTTATAGTATTAAATTATTTTAATATAGTAAATTGGTGGTATTAAATATATTTAATGACCTCCATTTTATTTGATAGAATTTTGTAACTTTTATTTTGGGAAGAATGAGGAAATTAAAATTTGTTATACAATATAGATTGTATAATTTAAATAAGTTTTATGGGAATAATGTATAATGTGTAAATTGAATGGTATAAAAATAAATCGTTAAAAAATATTTTATGGAAGGAAGGAGATGATTATTATTATACAAAATTAATTGTATACATTAAATAGGTGAATTAGAATAATTAATTGTAAATTAATTATTTTAATTAATTGGTTCGTTACATTAAATGTGTTATTTTATTTAAGGTATTAATTATATTGGAAGGATTAAGTAATTCTAATACATTAATTGAAATATGCACGGAAACGAATATATTATTCATAATTCATAAATATGTGATATATTGAAAATGCATAAATGGAGGTGTTGGGTGTATAGTAAGCATGCTAATATATATGTTATGTAGGAAAGATATAACGTATATATTTATAGCATATTACAAGCATGATGGCTGAAGTTAAAAGGTAACGTTAGTGCATTATGCTGAGTCAAGGAATATAGCAGGAGGTGGCAAATTATTAGCTAGCATAAGAATGACTAAGCTAAGTCATTAACAGAAAAAGGAAGCTAGGACATTTTATTTTCGTCCCATACCATTTCTCTTCGTCTCGAAAATTACTAAGCATATGTAACTCCTATTCCATTCCAAACCAATTCCATGTCTCTGTCGAAAATTTCCCAACACTCACTTCAAAATTCTTAATTCTCTTGAGTTTCGGCTAGAGCAAGGGAAGAAAGTCAAGAAGTGAACTTGTAATCTGGGTTTGAAGTGAATATGTGGAGGTATTTTTGTGGATATTAAAATAATTTATGATAAATAAATTATTTTATTATAACAAATTTATCTATTAAATAGAATAATTTTTAGCTTCCACTTTGATGGAAATTTTTTTTTTTGGTATAGAACATTTTAAGTAAATGATGCAAATTATATATATATATATATATATATATATATATATATATATATATATATATAGTATACATAATAAACTACGCGATATGTATTGTTTGTATTTTGTATATTGGGAATATATAGAATACGTTTTCTATTATATGTATAATATGGTATGTAGTACATACAGGTGTATTACATATAACTATATGTTATATGGTATGTAATATATGTATGCGTAGTACATGTAAGTATATATTATATTATATTATGTAGGTAGTTTATGTAACTTCCAAGCAAAGCATGAATCAAGTATGAGAGTATTAGCAGGAGCTGGCTTAATTATAGCAGTGTAGACAGAATAACTCAGCAAAGCTATAGAACGTGATGGCCAAGGATTTTTTTTATAAAAGTCAAGTTTATATGTTCATTCTCAGTTTTACTCTCTAACATTACCATACCTACTGACAATTGGAGTTTACGAAAACAGAAACTAAAGAAGAATTGAAGCAAGTAAATCTAATCCAGAGGTAATATTTTACCCCTATTATAGTAATTAAATAGTTTAATGTATAGAATTTTTATTTTGAAATATTGGTTGGGTTAGTTGATACTGTGTATTTAGAAGTTATAATGAAGATTTCTGTAGGAAATTTGGGCTAAGATATTCAAATAACTATGAAGTTTGAATTCTAAAGGCATACCATTTGACCATATTGGAAAACACTTGATGGGTTTACCCTTGTAAGAGCTTCACGATTAATAAATGGTAGAAATTATGGGTTTGGAAAATAAATAAAAAACTCTAAGCTATGAAACTTGATGAAAAATTCTATAATATTATTTTAGAATTTCTGGAAAGTTTTGGTGAATTATTGAAGAGCCTAAGTATTTGTCGTATTTTTTAAGCTATTTAAAGTTAGTTTAAAAATTAGTGAACATTCATAAAAAAATGTTAACAATGGTGAAAAATTATGAAACTTGGTGAAAACTATTATAATAATATAAGATTAATATTAATGGTGTTTTGAGGAAATAAAAGTATATTGAGTTATTATTTCTATTTTGAAGCAATTAAATGATAGTTTTTATATATAGAAATAATCAAAGAAAATTCTTGGATAATCTGAAAAATATGAAAATTGGTTGGAAAGTCTAGAATAATATTCTAAAGACTTTAGAAGGTTTGATGGACTCGTGAGATGTTGGGATGTTATGAATCGTGTATTGACTGGCTTATGAACGTATAATAACCTAATTGTATATATTTAGCTTATACGACGTATGATGACGTTGAGATTATGTTAAATGACAAGAAGAACTATACCATGGACGTCAGTTGAACATTTAGCGATAAATGCAAACTGAGGCAAGTCTTTCAGTTCCTATGTGTTGTTTCAATTTGTTGTTGAATATATAATGTGATTTTCTTGAATATGATGAATTACATGTTATGCTTTATGAAATGTGAAAGTCAAACTATGACTAAATTGATTGAGTTATGGGACTCAATCTATATGTGATAAGTGATATTTTAGATATATCAAGCATATGAAATTGCATGGCTTAGAGCATAGTAGCATGATTATGATGTATCAACTGAGCATGAAATTATGTGCTACATGAAGCATGAAAAACTGCTAGATTTGCTGAGCTGTCGAGCTCAGACTTGCAAAATCCAAATTTTGCAGGATATAAATGCAGGGTGATGTTATCTGCTATCTCGACGATAAAGATTAGAAGTCGTGCAAAGCAACTTCGTTTCTTTAATTAGAATTTGTATTGAATCGCGACAATGATTCTTGATATATGTAACTGACTGGTATGTAAAGTTGGGATGAGGTTGTTTTTAACGCACAAGATCGGGATTAAGAATAGTCTTGATTTTGAATTAAGTTACTCCCGATTTTGGGGCGTTACAGTTAGTATCAGAGCTATAAGCACGAATGTTGTGAAGAGCCCCGAGCCTCTCATTGGTGACGACCCGAAAATGGGTTGCATAAATAAAGAATGTTTATTTTGAGATTGAAAGATAGCATTTTAGCTATTTTGAGAAGTAAATCAATATAGTGATAATACTATACGAGAAAGAATGTATATTAAGAAATGAGTTTGCATATACTCATAATTACTCTGATATAAGGAATCATAAAATAAAGATGATTCTGATATATACAATCGTAAAGGTTGCGATTCAGGGAACGAATGAAAAACAAAAAGAAATTTTTTAAATTATTCCGCATTTTTTAACTATTTTAACATTAAATAATGTTTTAAAGCTAGAACAAGATAGTATTAACGCACAAGGTCGGGATTAAGATTAGTCCTAATTATGGATTAAGTTGGTCCCAATTTTGGGGGGCGTTACAATGGAACTCCCTTCATCAATAGAGGCATCAAAAATTTGATGAAAAGATACAAAGTGAAACACTACAAATCATCACCTACTACCCGAAAGGCAATGGGAAAGCAGAAGCCACAAACAATACCTTGATCAAGATTTTATCAAAAACCCTAAACGATCATCTGAAGACATGGGCAGAACAATTACCAATAGCATTATGGGCATATCGAACTTCAAAAAGAAATCCTACAGGTGAAACCCCATATGCTTTAGTCTATGGAGAAGAAGCTATCTTGCCCGCCGAAATAGAAATCCTTTCGGCTAGGATGAGACTCCGAAGCTTAGTCGAGGAAGAGAGCCGACCAGCAGCCCTGGAGGCCTTAACTGACTTCCGAGACCAAGCTAAAGAAAAATTAGAACGGTATCACGAAAGACTGCGACGACAATACAATACCGCAGTGGTACCACGACAAATTTTGGTGGGGGACTTAGTGCTTAAGACAGCGAATCAAGTCATGAGGGGAATACCAACCAACAAATTCTACCCCAAATGGGAAGGCCCGTATAGGGTACGAGATCTCCGAAAGCGGGTATTACAAAATATCTTGTGTGGGATCAAATGCTATCTCAGGCCCATTGAACCTGAAATGGGTAAAGAAATATTACACATGAGATAGTCATCACAAAAGTTATACTTTTAACTTTAAAAGTAATTGAGGCATCTGACTATAAGCCCTCACAGTTATACTTTAAACTTTAAAAGTAATCGAGGCACCTGACTATAAGTCCTCAACCTGAAAAAGTTACACTTTATCTCTAAAAGTGGCGAACGTTATGCTTTCTTCGACAAAAGCAAGATTTATTATGAAAATTTTAAAACGTTATGCTTTTCGTTAAAAGCAATTTGATTATCAATAAATTATCAAACTTTCATTTATACTTGAATGTTTTTTTTAAAACAATATATATATATATATACATGTTATTGACAATATTCATGTTTACCTATTCATAATACCTATTGTTGTCTTAGAGTACTAATTTGAGTAACTTGAGATTCAATGATAAATATTGAGTTTTAAGGAATCATTTAAATTAAAGGCAATCAGCAAAGTTAAAGAAACTCTACTTTGATAAATGAAATATGTGTAAATGAGTTTCTGATACAAGAAAAGGGAAAAGAGACTACAGAAAATCATGATCTAAAGGCCATGACATATCAAATTGAAGAGAAGGCATAACTAAGGCCTTCAAATCAGTAATGACAGCATCCCAAATCTTGAGATTCTCAGCTTTTAATTTCTTGACATCTCGAGTAGCTGACTCTAAGTCTTGAAGCTGACGCTCTACCTCCTAAAGCTGAGAATTTAGCTGACTCGAAGTCTTGGGAATGGATCTTCAATTTGTTTGCAGCTTCGTCAAGCTCCAAAATCTGTACTGAAAATGAGTCATTTTCACACTTACGTACAATAACTTCCGAACGTAGCCCAACAAGATTAAAATTTGACTTGAGAAGATCCAGTTTAACCTGAAAAGGGAACATATCAACACCCACTTCTGCAAGGTTGTCTACATCATCGCTAAATTTCTTCAAGTCCTCGGCTCGCAAAGAGTATAAAGAAAGAGTGTGCAACCCAAGAATAAGGCCTGCGAGCTGATCTAGGAAGAAGGTCTAGATAGAAGACGCCTTAATAATCAACTGGTCAAGTATCTGTGGGAACCGAGCTAGGAGATGCTCAAGACTTTCTTGTCTAGAAGATGATATCTGGAAGCCCCTCCAAGAAATAAGATCTCCACGTGGATTGAAGGAAGCTCTGGCAGAAGCTACTTTAAAGGCCATCATAGAATTTGTCGAGAATAAGGATAAAGGAGTAAGGGACTGTTATGCTGCTGATGAATCCTCGACGCCTTGGTCATCCGAAAGACAACCTGGAGGATAACCAAGGTCATTATGTAGTGAAGTGTCAACATCCGGATTGAGAGCATCAAATAAGGCAAACGCATCAACAGGCAAAGGCAAAGCTTACATCTTCTCGCTCTGAAAACAAGATGATAAAGCATAATATATTTGGAAGAGAGAAAGAAAATTCAAAAAGAAAATGATATATTTGCCAAAGAAAGACACTCACAAGATAGTCAATAAAAAAATAGTTGAGAGATGCCACAGAAGGCAGAATGTCATTCAACCTACTAAAGTGGTATCAACAATACCCTCCCAAGAAATTACCAACTCGGCATAATCCTTCTGGGGAGGATAAACATCAACAATAGTTTCAGAAGGATCCCCCCTCGAGGAAGCAGAAGTCTCATCGGTATCCTTAGGCTTATCATGTGGAGAAGTTATAAGAGGGTTTGAGGAAATTACTGTATCACCCACAACAAGGCTCGAGCTCACATCAGATAAAGTGTCCTTAGTGTCAAGACTAACACAAGCATAATGTGATGAAGATGACTCAACACTGAGAGAGATAGATCGGGGAGGGTCACAACTAGTAGAAGCTGCCGCGATTGCCCTATTTGCAATACTAGACATATACCTAAGAGGAACATCATCATCCTTTTCATTAGCATTGACAACCTAAAAATGAAGGAAATAATGATATAAGGAATCACGAAAGCAGCTATGTGAATAATAACAACCATAAATGAAGATATTATAAAAAAATATACCAAATTTCTACGTCGTTTCTTGATCGGATCCTCGACTGCCGGCACACTAGGACTACCATCATCAAGAGGGCACTTTGATAATGGTTTTAAGCGAAGAGTAATGACAGGACGACTAACCGGGGACACGGTAGAAGCAATAGGAGGAGCCACCTCAGAATCAGTAATGGTAGATGTTCTCGTTTTAAAACGAGTAATTCTCATTTCTCCGGCATCAGAGAATCCCTGGGGAGGAGCTAGAGGAGGCATTCAAGACAGAGGTAACTGAGACACGACTTGTAGTGGAAGGTTCCTGGAGGTAGTAGGGGCCTGTACATGAAGAATAACTAGGTCACTTCGAGAATGAACACCTGCTGACTGAGGCAGAGAAGACTTAGGCATCAAGCCTCACGCTCAATAAGCCAGCTACTAGCTGGCCACTATTCCGAACGGACATTCGGCTTAGGAGAACATAACATCCTAGCCCATTGAAGACGCTTGGGAGGAGAAACTAGTATAGAGCACATTAGGGTGTCCTCTTCCCACCTCTTAAGATTGATTTGCCAATAGTTGCGTTCATCAGCAGTATACCGCCCCTTCGAGTATCAGTTGGTATGACAAAGGCAAAGGGAAAGGATCTGCGAGGAGCAGCTGAGGGTTCTGGAAAGACCCATGCAAAAAAAGGGGAGGTAGACATGAAATTGAGAAGAGCAGTCTCATAAGTCTCCTTGTAAGTACGACCGAAGGGACGTTCCTGGTCAAATCCAAACTGCCTCATGACCCTATGAGGATTATAAAGTACGGTACTAAAATCATTATCCTTAATAAAACATGGAAGCTCCGCAGCCCGAAGGAAGACGAACCAGGACAATGAAGAACCACTCAACCCGTTGGTGTTTAGATAAGAGCGAGACTCACGCCTATAGAAGTGAGGCAGGTGACCATCGTTTCTGAGGCAATAGTGTAAGGACGAGCAATGAAGCATAAAAAATCATCAATGAAAAGTCGCAAGTTTGAACTAAAGCGGTAATCAATCCAGCGGGCTATCCGGGGGTTGATGTGAAGCGACGAAAAAGGGTTTGAAGACTTCTTTTTCCTCTTAGAAAGATGTTCAAGAGAGGAATAACCCTTGAAATGCTCAAAGAGGAAGATATGAAGGAAGGAGCCTGGAATGAAGCAATTCACGCCGTACCTGAGTAAACAAAAAAGGAAGGTTGATAATTCAAGAAAAAGAAGAGAACAATGCAGTGTGAAAAACAGTTAATGAAAGCATGAAAACGAATACCTCCCAACAGATTCTCTCAAAGCAAGGGCCGCTTCATCTAAATGGCGATACAAGGTTCCTAAAAAGAGGGAATGTGATCGGAACGGGGGAAGTCACCCCAACCTCAGCAAGTCGCGACATAAAGAAACAAGCCTTCTTTTTCTAGTGAAGGAAAATTTGTACGATCATAAGTCCTGACTTGCTCCCATAAGGCATCAGAAGGCCCAAAAAAGGGAGCCTTTCCCCAATCAATGATGAAGGGGGTCATCTTGGAGGTCTTTAATTTTTCAGAGCATTCGGTTGACGAGGCCTACAAGTAAGGAAGACTCCACATAAGGGTACTAAAAAGCAAGGAAAGGATGTCAAGTAAAACATTTGAACTTGAGTATGCTTACCACGACAAGGAAAAAAATCTGAGATTTACACTTGAGAATACCTGAAAAGAAGAAGAAATGAAGTCAGAGAAGGAGCAAAATCACAATTATGAAAGAAAAAGTTTTCTAAAATTTTTTTAAAAAACTTCGGATAGCCAGAATGCATCCTTCGGAGCCATTTTTTGACTTATTCTAATATGCGTTATGGCCAACGGCGATAACTTTTATAGTACTCGTCGATACGATCGTTTTGATATATTATCGGCCCCGAAACTCCAAACGGAACAAAAGTTATGGTCAAAATAGTGGTCACGATTCCCAAAGTTCATTTTTTCATATTATTTAATAGTCATCCCCTAGGGTTCGTCCCTCTAGGGTTCGACCCCCTAGGGCTCGGCCATGCAAAGAGGTCCCGCCGAAGAACATTTTTTTGTGTGTTTACTCGAAAAACGACCAATTTTTTATTTATTATCTGAGGGAACCCTTTTGGGATATGATCCAAGTAACGAGGCTCGGAGGACAAAAAAAAAATAGGGGTACCTGAAAAAAAAATTGGCTTAGCTTCCCCTATAGGGTTTGGCCCCTTAGGGGGGATTCTTTTTGTGTACCTTTGAAATTTTGATGCTCCACAAATCAACTTTTCGGAATGAATGCTTCTTTGTCGCGATAAATATTGTATCTTCCTTTATTATTCGAGGGAACCCTACCGCGATATGATCAAAGTAACGGGGCTCGGAAGATAAAAGAAAGGTTACAATGACCTGAAAAGAAAAGTGGATGAAGCAAGTCAAGAAGAAGTTCGATAGAAAGCATTCAAATAAACAGAAAAAATTGAAAGAAAGAGAAGAAGGAGGGACAGAGCCTCCCCCTTGGGTTCGGGTACCCCCTTAAGGTTCGGCCCTATAGGGGTAGAATTATTTTCCTACCTCTTTCCTAAGATGAGGAACGTTGACTTGAAGACTTCTTGGTGATCTTCCGACTTGAAGGAGGAGAGAAAATGCCAAGACAAAAGAAATTGCACGATGAAAAGAAAAGCCTAAGTAACTTGGGAGATGTATATACATATGCAAACTGCATGCATGTAACAGAAAAGGAAACAACTACCATGTTCCTATTAAGGGAAGGATTCAATCTGGTTTTCAAAAGATAAGTAGATTTAATCTTGCTTCTAAATATAAATATATAAAGATATTATTTTCTAAACATAGAAAAAAAATTATTTTTATTTCCCAATAAAGAGAAATTTCGAAATTTGAATTTCCTTCTAAATAATAATAATAATAATGAGGAGGAAGGATATTGTCTTCAAAATCATTTTTTATTCCTAAAATAAAATATTATTTGGAAATATTTGATTTAATTCCTAAATAAAAAGGAAAGATTTGATTTACCAAAAGAAAGATTTTATTAGATTGAATTTTATTTGGTAAGATTTGATGATTTTCCTTGTTTTAATTTTCAGAAAAAATAGGAAAACATATATTGGGCATATGCAGAAGATTTCTCAACATGTCCAAGGAAGAGCCCTGTTAGGTTTTGCCTCCTTAAGGTTTAACCCTAAGGGTTTGGCTCCCTAGGGGTTCCCTCTTCTAGGACCCTTATCTTCAAGACCTGTGGAGTGGAGTCCCGCAAAATCGTTCAAAAGCTTTGAGTATATTTTGCACGAGCGTCTCTCGGGAATCGCGACTCTCACGCATGGGGCAAATGTGGGCCCAAGTCCATATTAGGGTTCACATGACCTAATTGAAATAAATGTATAAATTAGGGTTTACATAACCTAATTAAATGTAAAAATTAGGATTCATGTGACCTAATTAAATGTACAAATTAGGGTCCATGATGTAATTAAATGGATACCGGAAAAGACGAAAATAAATGTGTGCTAGACCCGGGGAAGCATCTACGTGTTCCAAGGCAAAAGACTCGTGGATGTGACCCATTTTGGGAATTGATTGAGGGATTAGATTGGCGACTAGAAGGACAGGGCAATTTGGGCATTACTTTGATGACTAAAGGGTATTTCTGAAATTTTCCCTTAAAGACATGACTAAAGGGTATTTCAGAAATTTTCCTTAAAACATGTGCCTGACATATGACTACTTCCCAATAAAGTTCTATAAATAGCCCTTCTATTCTAAGAAGAAGGGATGGCTCTCAAAAGCATTACACTTAGACTCTTGGAAGCTCTGAGCACTAGGAACTCTTTCCCAACTCGAAGACTCAAGAAGGCTCTTGGAATCCCTGCTACCCTAACCCGATTTTCGGATTTTGAGAGTTCTGCCACGTGTCATTAGAGTAATCGTCCACATGTTCTTCTCCCCTTTTCAATCAATCAGTCAATTCTTTATTCTTCGTGGATTTCTTGCCTCTCCAGCCAACACGAAACCCTAACCCTAGCAAGGCGCAATTTCCTTGCCCACACATACTTTATAATATTTGAAATTTTTTACTTTGAATTTTAAAATTTGTGAATTGATTTCAAGTCTATATATATATTGAATTAGATGGACTAATTTGACTATATTGTCAAGTATCACTTTAATATGATATCAAACTAAATTAAATATCATGTCTTAAAATAAATGAACAAGAAGGTTTATCATTTATTAATCTTTTGCTTTTTATTTTTTCTAATGTTTATGTATTCTAGTATTTAATTTAAATTATTAATAAATTATATATAATCTCAAATTAAAAAGAATACTATTAATTAACAAATTAACTAGCTTAATATAGTAGTTTAATTCCATATATGGTTGAGGATTATGTTTTGAAATAGCTAATTATGTTTATACACATTTTTTTTATCTTGTAAATATGATGTACAACAAATTTAAAGACAGAAAAATAGATAGATAGTAAATTTATCAATTGATTTTATATATATATATATATATATATATATATATATATATATTATGGCCTCTTGATATTTGTTGTCTCTGTATTCAAGCTCATGAAACCTTTGGTCATCTCTTTTTTGAATGCGAATTCTCACAGTGTATTTTAAAATCTATTTTCGCCCATCAAAGCTAGTTTGGGATTCCTCTTATTTGGAACTAATTAATTCATCATATTCAATTCACACGTATGGACCTCATGACTTCTCGTATCACAAAGCTTTGCTTGCCTACTATGGTCTATTCAATATGGAATGAGCGCAATAGATAAATTCATGGTGATAATACTTCTACTGCTTCGGTCATTGCTAAGGATTGTATTAAATCATTAAATGTAAATTGTTTTCTGTTAAGAAATTTAGTACTTATGTTGACAAATTTCTTTATCTTAGGGTTTGGCAGTTATAGCCTATCACTATAGCATTTGCATCATTAATTGGTCTGTCTTTGATATGCCTGCTATAGTGGCTTCGCGGAGTATGCCCCCAGATTATGTTCCTTTCTTTTCTCTTAATATACTCACAATTTAGCAAAAAAAAAAAAGAAAAGAAAAGAAAAAGGTGTGTTACAATATATTTTAAGTGTGCATATATTAACACTCTTTAATAAACTAGGTTGAAAGAATCTTGGAGATTAGGACAACAATGACAAGAAAAATCATTTGATAAAAATTGAGGACAATAGAAGTGATGTTGTAAGTAGATTACAAACTCAAATCGTTTTAGCTATTCTTTGACAACCAAATCTACGCATTCTTTGACAACCACATCGGCATGCACCGCTCTTAATTTCAATCACAATGTATATTAAAGGGTCCTATATATTTGAGATAAATATTAACTAATTTTCTAAAAATAATGTAAACCTTATCATATACCAATCTACAAAGATATTTGACAGTTTATCCATATGGTCATTATAAAGTATCTTAGTTTATGGGACAATTTTTATAGTTTCTCCAACATCTCACCATTGAAAATGTAATTCTATCAAATATATTTTCCCTAAACAAACAAAAAGTAATTTTCAAAATGATATTCCAAACCAAAAACAAACAATTTATTGGTTGCTTTCATTCCAATTCTATGTTCTTTACTCAATGAATAAAGAATGATTACTAACTACATCTTCACACAAAACAGTTATGAGTAGTGTGCAAGGAATTCTATTTTGTTAGATGTCACAATTTATGAATTATTATGGTTGTGAATTGTGGTTAATTATTGTTTGAAAATTCTAGTATAAACTTTGAAATGAATTTTTTTGTTTAGTAAAAATGGGTTAATATTTCGGTTATATACCGAATCCGAATAGTATAATTCGAGTTTCGGTTATTCGGTTACAAGTATATATTTCGGATACTTATTCAGATAGTAAAATTGTACAAAATTCGATATTCAATTATTATTTAATAGACAATTCAGTTCGATTATAACCGAATACTCACTCGTAGATCTTGGTGAGTTTTAGGTGACAAGTCAAAGTTAAACATGAGAAGTTTAGTTAAACCTAAAGTTCATTATTATTGACTGAAATTTTGTTAAACCTTAGGTTGTACATAAGTAAGACATCAACTCAATAGGAAAAAAGAAAAAGAAAAACATAAACCAAAATAATCATCTTAATTGACATTATTAATATGAAATAGTAAATATATCCAACGCAAAATGTTTTACAACTAGCTAATTCAATTAAAACTACCGAGTGTAAAGTCTTGCATCTAGTTTAAGCAATTGTCTCACCCTTCATGCAACTTCTGAATTTGACTTTTGTAGTATTCATATGGTGGACGTGGTCAACGTCGCAACATTCAGCTATATTCTCAGCCTGAGATATAAAATAAAAAATATTAATTAATGAAAAGGAAATTAACAAATCGGAAATTAAATTTTGTAATACAAAGAAACTGATTGTGTGTGTGTATATATATATATATATATATATATATATATATATATATATATATATATATATATATATATATATATCACATCCGGTATGCTAATCAAGTTTTTGTCAGTTATAATCTTAATAAAAACTTGACCAGTCTTGAACTTCATGAAATCTCTCTCTCTCTCTCTCTCTAGTAGTATAATAACAACGGTGGTGAAATTTTCAAACTCCGTTTTTGGTTGTTGTCGTAACCAACTAATTATAATGACTACAATCATATTAACCTCATTATATAAAGAACTACTATCATCTGACATTTCTAACACCCTAATTTTGTCCCTATATACAAGGTAAGACATTCATCTAAGCGTTAATTAGATCCACTTTATACAAAATTTAAATTTAGTCAAGATTTTGTTCAGAAAAAATGTTACCATACACAATTTTCTACAAATGTAACATTTTTCCTACAACCTTCACAAAAACGCAACCAATCTTAAAACTTTATGTAATCGAAATTGGTGTCTATCTCTCTACAGAGTGCATGAGTGTATCTACGTACCTCCCTTGCAACTGATGATAGTATCTCAATCCTCGAGACAAAATCCGCCGAGTGATTACCACCTACCGAACAAGCCGGTAGTCCACGAGCTGAAGACCTAACATAATTAGTGACAATTTGATCATCCGTCGTAAAATTCAACGCTTCAAAAAAGAAAACATGAGGAGCTTCACACGAATCACCCTTCAAAAACGGTCGCGTATTAAACATGTACAATGGCGGTCTAGATCTTTTCTTCCACGGCCTAAACGTCTCTAATGGATTTTTCAGAACACTTCTAGGAAAAAATTGTTCATAAATATAAGCAGAATAGCCCCACGCAATGGAATAAGACCAGTTGTTTTGCTTGTCATAACAAATAGTTTGTTGTAGTAGTCTTGACTGGCAACCGGCATTTGCCGGTTTCATGAGGTGGTTTACGGAATCGTGGCGGTTCATGGAGGGGAAGAGTGGAAGTACGACGTCGAGGTGGTGGAGAGAGACTACGGGAGATTGTGGGTGAGCTGAGAGGAGACCTGATATATCATTTTGTAGATCAATCTGTAAATACAATTTTCAGTAGAATTTATATGTTGTAAGAAATATCATCAAATAATATAGGTGTATGATATATACAATTGTCACTAGTTTGTCATTCCTTAAAAAAAATTAATATGATTTCATGTTGTTGTTTTGAAGTCAATTTTAAAAGTTATGTAAATTTAATTTTGGAAAATAACATATAATTACCATTGTATTCACTAAACTTAAATTAATTCATATTATTTTTGAATTTTTAGAATTATGCAATCACTTTATAATTAAAGTCAACATGAAACTCTATTTGTACGTACTAAACTTAGAGTAATTTTCTCCATATATTTTTCTTCAAAAATGTTTCACTACATTTATGTTATATATATAATCTGGTTTTGGAATAAAGAAGAATAACATCAGTTGCCTAACTACACTAAAATCTTGTCTACATGTATGAAGGAAAGTTTTTCCTGCAAGGGAATATTAATCTCATAGCATTTGAAGGTTTATAATCTAGACTAAAGCAACATATATATGCTACAAACAATAAATTTCTACACTTTTTTAATGTTTAATGCTCAAGACATTACACCATAAAAATTTTAAATTTTGAGGCATGTTAAGATAGCCGGAAACTAACCTTCTGTACAGCCATGCACGTCACATTATATGGCAGCCTCATATACAGTCACATAAGTTTTCAAAATTTAATATCTAGAAATTTTGAAACTTTAACATTCTACGTCTTAAATATTAAATATTGGGGTTTACTTTCTAAATTTAAGGTGGCCAAAAGTGCTATAAACCCTAATTAACTCCAAATTACAAAAGGAATACAGCCAATCTAAATCACAGTAATTTAATCAAAATTAAAGCATAATTATTACCTGATGAAATCCCTTCTCAGGAGTAAGAGAAACTCCAATATCAGCAATGCAAGATTGTAAAATCTGATCACTCACTGTCAAGTACCAATACCTCTCAATACAATAATCCAAATTCGCCACCAGCGCAGCCGCTAGAGGGCGGCTCAACACAAATCCGCCACCACCAAACGCCATTTCAAATGAAAAATCATAATTGGACTTGGTACACTCCGAAATTCCCCCAATGTAAAAATACTTAGTGTGATCATAACTCCCTAAAACCCTAACCAAATTATCAACAAAAAAAATTGTGTCATCGTCCCCCATAACGTACCATCTCACATTTTTATTTCCATCCTCGACCCTAAATGCCTCCAAAATGGCACGAGCAATTCGTATAACGGATGGTGCAACATGTTTTTTAAACACTTGAAATTTAGTAGTGTCCTCGGAGACTTTAAAGGGAGGAGAAGAAGATGGCCAAGGGAAAAATTTTAGGGTTGGATTTTTATCAAGAAATAAGTATCCTCGTGTAACGTTTGGTTTCCACCACGATTCGATGTAATTTTTTCTCTGTGACCATGATTTCATAGAGCCTGAAATTCCAAACAAAATATGGGTGATATTAGTAGGAGGGGTAGAATTTAGGGTTTGTGAAATTAGCCATTTGTTTTGGGGGAAGAAAAAGAATTTGGAAGGTTTAGGATTCCAAATATTAGCTAGGAATATGAAGGATATGAAGATGATTAGTGCTGAAATGGCCAGTGTTTTGCATAAATTTAGAAGGATTCTATTGAATGAAAATCGTCGATTTTGTCCGATGGTGCTAAAGATTGTGATAAGGAGGGAGTGCATTGTGAAGAATGGCAGAAAAATGGAGTAAAGCAACTAAAATAATGAGGCATAAACATGAAGACTTCGTAGGAAGGATAATAATTAGGAAGAAATTGAATCTGGTAATCGAGTAAAAAGAGAAAGAAAGAATAAAAGAAATGTGGCAATAATCATACTATATAAGCTGGTTCGTGTGATATTCACTTTTTCTATTTTTATATAATGGTGCAATGTCAAAGCAAAGCTTTATAATGAAGTTAACTAATTAAAAATATTAAATAAAAAAGAAAACAGTGATTAAGTTAAAGAAACAAATATTTTTATATATATTTTTAATATTTTTATATACTCCTCTCTCACGTAAATATATTATAAATTTTACATTCACGTGAAAAATAACCAAGTGATCCCATTAGGTTAACTCATAAAGCAATCCATCTTGTTCAACGGTTAATTTAGACCTGGCAAAATTGGCCCAGGCCCGCGGGCCGGCCCAGCCCGCCCAAAAAAAGCTGGGCTCTGGGCTTCATTTTTTTAGCCCGTCAAAACTTGGGCTTTTTTGGCCCGCCCAAATTTAGCCCAGCCCAACATTGGCCCAGCCCGTGGGCGCCCAGCCCGCTCAATCCTTTGTAAAAATGGCCCAAGCCCGCGGGCCGGCCCAGCCCGCCCACCAAAAAATGGGCTTTGGGCTTCACTTTTTCAGCCCACCGAAACCTGGGTCGTTTTGGCCCAGCCCAATTTTAGCCCAGCCCAACAATGGCCCAGCCCGTTTGGGCCAGCCCAGCCCAATTGCCAGGTCTAGGTTAATTAAAGAAACGAGTAGTCTAATGCAACTACACGGGTTTTAAGGTACTCATAATTATCACTTTTGTAACGTGCTTCATGATATTCTAATTTTTACAATGTCTCCATTTTTTTCCTTGTAATTTTGTCACCTCTTTCTGTTAAATTGGTCGGAAAAAAATCATTCAACAAAATGTGACCCAATTTAATAAATAAATTGTCCATACATAAAGTCACATGCTTTGTCTGCTGATAAACTATAGAATTTAAATTTTCATTCAATTAATCTCTAATCTACAACAAATAATTAATGTCTTTTCAATATTTTCCCTAGTAACTAAAGTAAATTTTTTTGTCGACTTAGTAGCAGAAAATATGTTGCTCACATTTTCAATGTGATACAGACGTTGAAAAATGTAAATTTTCATAAAAACGTACCTAATAAAAAATCCATTCACGTTTAAGTTTTCTAATATTTGGCCCCAAAAAAATACCTAAGAAAAACGTCATTGTAACACCCCCTTCTCGAATAAAAAATAGAGGTCACGTGCAAAACACAACAAATCTCAAAATAATAAAAACAATTCTTCAAAAATTTACATAATAATCAAAACCTAAAGTCAAATAAACCTAGATGGTCAAATGTAGTTCTCTTCATATGAAATCATAAATCGCCCCTGCAAACCTGTGGAAAACAAAACACAGCATGAATCAAATCCCAGTACGGATAAAGATATACAGAAGATGCACAACTGAAATATGGAATCAACTAACAAAATATTGAACAAGGCCCCAAGCATAAATATCGACGATAATATAATCTCCAAAGTCTGAATAGAATATATCTAAATCAACAGAATTAATAAAACAAACAGAAGGTTGAATCAAAGTGGCTAAGTGGTTATTTTATACCGAGCTCAAAATAAAACAGAATTTTGCCACACAGACAAGTCAAAATAATGCCACATAGGCAAATCACACATTGAACTGCAAATTCAAATGCATGCAAATCAGAAGGTGTGTCTAGCACAAACATCACCAATCCGCAAAACAGAACAAAAACTAGGGTCGACCTCCATACGCATCCTGAACAAACATATCAAATGGCCAAAGCTCACACCTAGAGCAAACAAAAGGATACACCGTGAACTGATCACACTGCCACGAAAAGTGTCATACCTCAGTGCTAAGAGGACATGCATGTGGCATCCCCATAAGTGGTTATAGCTTAGGCATACCTTATTGCTTATTCTACAAAGAGAAAATGTCACAACACATGCGACATAATACCAACAAAAAGGTTCTAAATGTACATGTTCAACCAAATCAAATCATAGACAAAATACCTCCAAAGTAATGTAACAACATGTACCGCTCTACAAAGATCAATAAAGTTTTATACTTGAACAAATTCAAAATATTACAAAATATGAAGTTCAGAACATGTAACACCCCCTTCCCGAATAGGAAGGGAGGTCATGTGCAAAACACAACAAACCTCAAAATAAGTAAACAGGGCACTAATAACTTCAAAATATTTAATAGTTAATAATCCGTAAATGTCGAATTAAAAAGAATTCTCCAAAAATGTGCACAATAATCAAAACCTAAAATCAAATAAACGTATTCGGTCAAAGATAGCTCTCTTCACACGAAATCCTAAATCGCCTCTACAAACTTGTCGGAAGAAAAACACAGCATGAGCCAAATGCTCAGTACGGATATAAAGATGTACAAATACACCATAATAAATAATGTAACCAAAAGAGTCGAATGAAAGAACGAATGTGAATTATGAACGAATTATGAATATATCAAAATTAGTGAGACCAGGTACAAATGATGAACACTGTCGAAGGGACAACTATAGTCAAAAGGATTCCAAACAAAAATAAAACTAAATTAAATGTTTATAAGGTAATAATTTCATATTGAGCTTAAATACAAATAACCAAAAGTTAACAAAATACATCAGTACCATGATGTATGCAAATCAAACCGAATAATACGTACGACACATATGTCACTAATCCACCAAACAAATCAAATACTGGGTCGACCCATACGTATCTTGAACAAACATATCAAATTGTTAAAGCTCACATCCAGAGCAACATACAAAACAAAAGGATACGCCGTGGACTGATCACACCGCCACGGAAGGTGTCATGCCCTGGTGTCAAGTGGACATGCATGTGGTACCCTCATAAGTGGTTAGCTCAAGTATACCCTAAGGATCGAACTATAAAATGTAAGTTAAAAGGGGTTCAAATCACAAGGCTTACATGACCATCTCCAAATTACATCGAATTATTTCAAATACGAACATACTTCACTATGACAAGATACCAACGATCAAAATAACTCTCAAATGTGAACAAAAATATACAAAGAAGGATACAAACGAATAAAGTCTCCAAAACATATTGACATGTATATTTCTACAAATATCAAAATAAATACTAAACAAGATTAACTAGTTCAAAGAGTATAAATACGAATTTTATGCATCAACGCCAACATGAAACTATCATATTAATTTCACACTGAACAATTATGTGAAATAATAGCCAAATTAGAAACGAATAACAAAACGAACTAATTAAATTTAATAAGAGTATCGCTAAAAAAGTACAGAATTCGTACCTGATATGCAAAACCACTTATAGCACACTCCACAAAATCTTACCCTCAAATGCCAACGATATCAAATATGAAATGTTATTCACCACCTAAATATATTCACTTCAAATTAAATATAATCCAAACTAATAATTCTAAACTAATTCGTAATCCATTTAAGATGCCTTAATTATTGCCTTAGATCACTAGTAACACTCCAAAACTTAAAAATCAATAACAAAACTTAAGAAATCTTAAAACCCTAATATAACAAATTATTCTTAATACGTTACTCCACTATTATTGCCTTATCACCATTAATAAATCTTATTTGTCAAATTAATTGATTTTAACAGAAACTAGACTTCAAATACTCCAATTTAGCCTCAAGAATCACCCAAATCGAATTTAAAATTATTAAGTTATACATTTTTAAATATTAGAACATGTTGCTGAAAGTTCTACTCCAAAAATTTCAGATCAACCCTTTTCTTAAAATTCATAACAAATCACATGTTAATATTTAACTATTCAAAATTAGTGAACATATTCTCAGCTTATATATGTATAATATATAACGATCCAACAGTCGGATTAAGAGATATAACCAATGCAATATACCTAAAAATATAGAAACTGAATTTCAGATTTTAACGTTTACATTCAATCAAATTATATTCCTTAATATAAATTTATCTCTTCTTTTTGATTATCATGATATCTAATTTCATGTCTATATTTTATTTAAAAATAATCTCTAGTTTTAAAAACCCTCATAACTAAACTTAAAATCAAAATACGAAATAATATTTCCCTTCCTTGTTCGCCTTTCTTCAATACGTTACAGTAAAGAATTTGACTTTTGGGTCTTCCTTGTAGCTCTCGAAAAGATACACAAAATAGACTCAAGAATCACTCGATTCGGAATTAATATGTCTGAGTTACAAATTTTTAAAATTAAGGCTGAAAATAGTGACGGGAATCAAGACAGTTTGCGGTTTTCAGTAATTTAATGCATGAAGATGACACATGTGGGCAAGGAAATCATACCTTACTAGGGTTAGGGTTTCGTATTGACTGAGAAGGAGAGAAATCCACAAAGAGTACGAAATTGATTGATGAGTTGAAGAGGGGAGAACAACAGGTGAGCGATTACTTCAGTAACACATGGTATAACTCTTAGGATCCAAGAGCCTTCTTGAGTATCAAGGATCTAGAGAGCCTTCTTGAGTGTCTTGAGTTCAGAGAGAGTCCAAAGGTCCCTTCTATTAGAATAGAGGGATTATTTATAGAGTTTCTTGGAAAGTGATCACATGCCTAGCACACGTCTGGGTTGTGTGCCTGACATGTGACCTCAGAAAAAATTTCAGAAATACCCTTAGTTACCCGAGTAATGCCCATATCGTCCTGTTCTTCTAGCCACCAAACCAACCCCTCAATCAATTCCCAAAATGAGTCACCTCCATGAGTCTTCTGCCTCAGGACTCGTGGAAGCTTCTCTCAGGTCTCGTTTATTTATTTCCGACTTTTTTCAAGTTTTCATTCAATTCTTCAGGTCACATCTAAACCCTAATTTATATTTGGGCTCACATTTGCCCCCTACACGTGAGTCCCGCCTTCGGAGTAGCGATCGTGCAAAATACTTCAAGTCTTTGAGTTCTGCTTTAATTTTCTAAACAATCCACGGAGCTTGATCTTACAAGCCTTGAAAATGAAAATCCTAGGAAAGAGAACCCCTAAGAGTGCTCTCCTAGGATATCTTAGAAATCTTTTTCCAAATCTTGCTCAATCTTTGTTTCCTTTATTAATTTATATATATATATATATATATATATATATAATATTTGGAATCTAAATCAAGATAAATTATATAAAATCTTATTTTATTTTGAAAATAAAATAAAATCTTTCCTCATTTTATTTTGGAAACAAGATCAAATCTTCCCTTATATATATATATATATATATATATATATATATTATATATATATATATATATATATATATATATACCCGGACAAGAATGGACCATATATAAGAAGATGACTTCTGAATAAAATAGCAAGATAAGGTAGAAGATAGAATCAAAAGAATAAATAACTTCAGACTCAATTCAGAAACTCACAGCAGATAGTTACACAACTACAAACAACTTGGCTCTGATACCAAGAAGGCGGAAGCAGAAACTATAAAGATCAGTAAGTGGTGTTTATCAGAATCATACAACAACTTAGTAGGGTGCAGTGAAGTATAGCAGTGATTTATTAAAAGAATGTGTAGATATCATGCAGATGTAAAAGAAACAATTTTATAACTTAAAACAACTGATTTTATTTATAATAAAATTACAAGAACAGGTAGGGAGATGTACAAAACTATGATGTACAAGACTCAGAATATAACTAAGGCTTACAAGTTAAGGGTTTAGACGGAGGAGAGAAGGAGAGAATAAGAGGTACTTAACCAATCTCTAAGAGTTCCGGTAAATCCACTGACGATTAACTCAACTATTTCTGGTTGGGTTAAACTATCATACGATGTCATGTAACTATTAGCAACCATTGACAAATGACTTAGTTTGTTTAGGACTTCTTGCTCATTTAAACCGTCAATATTCCATTCATAAAGCTTGTTTGAGGAAACTGAAAATTGATTATTTAAATTCCTATCTTCGAATTGTAAGTCAATCGGAGTGGGCCTTGATTGCCAATTTCCTTTTGAGTCAAACGTGACTTTCTTAACTTCATTTAACTCTGGCAAAGAATCAGAATCTATGAGGTCATCCTCTGATTCACTAGCTGAAACCTCACTGTTAATAACTTGATCAATTACAGTAAGCGTTTTACTAGATTCTGCCGTGTTTAGTTTTTTAAAAAGCTTATCTAATGTTTGCGAAATTTCTTTGTCCGTTTTAGGCAAACAGTTGCTGTGTCAAGACAGTTAATGTATTAACAAAGGAAGAAGAAGAACAGTCTTTGTTAATCGACCTAATAAGCAAAATAAATGACCCTGAGTTAAAAACTCAGTATATGGATAAATTGAAAAAACTCTTGGTCAAAGATTTGTTATGACCAAGAAATCTAACTTTTGACTGAAAAATATCACACTTGGTTGGCGAAAGAACCAAACCATTGACTTTGATTGCTTTGAAGAAGGCATCTAAATGCTTATGATGTTCTTCAATTGTCTTTGAGAAAACAAGAATATCATCGATGTAAACAATGATGAACTGACTGTAAGGAGTTAAAATAGTGTTAAGAATATTTTGAAATTCACTGGGGGCATTCTTTAGTCCAAAGGCTTGTACGTTCCATTCATAATGTCCGAAAGGAGTGGTAAATGCTGTCTTTATACCTATCCCTTTTCATCAATTTGCACTTGCCAGTATCCTGACTTAAGGTCGAATTTACTAAAAATGGTGGAATGACTTAACCTAGCAATAAGGTCCTTCTTAATGGGTAATGGATACCTAATCCATTCTAGTACCTTATTGAGTGGTTTGTAATTAATAACTAACCGTGGGGCACCTCTTTCCTTTTCTGCTTCATTATTGACATAAAAGGCTGACAAGACCAAGGTGATTTACTAGGCCTAATGAGACCTTTCTTAAGTAACTCTTTAATTTCAACTTTACAAAGTTTCCATTTGTTCATGATTCATCTGTATGGGCCTAGCCTTGGTAGGAATAAGATGTTCCTTAAATTCCTTTGCATATGGAAGCCTAACAGTATGGACTTTTCTATGCCAAAAGGCATTGGGCCGATCTGAGCAAAGTTCCTTCGTAATATAACTCATTTTCTCTTTAATTTTTTGTTGAACAATATCTCTAGTTAGTTGTTCATCAATTTTTTTGTACCTAATTTCATTTTTTAAGAATTTTAACTGAGATTTTTTACAGTTTAAGATATTCAAGTTTTTTGAAATTGCATCATCTTGAATCATTCTTAAATCTCTTTCTTTAGGGTTAAGAATAAACCTAAACGTGATTTCTTCACCTAGGTGTCTAGTGGTTAACCCGGCAGATGTAGTGACAAATGGATATAACAAATAGATAAATGGTAAACCCAAAATTATCTTATCGGTCATGTTTCTAATTAAAACAAAGGATGTTTTAAAGCACACTTTGTCTTGACAAATATGGGCTTTGGATAACTTATACTTGATGTCCATTTGACTACCATTTGCTGAATTAAGTCTTTCACTAGTCTTTTCATAATATTGAGTAGGAATAAGGCCTTCTTGAATACAATTTAAATCAGCACCTGTGTCTACTAATGCTGGTAATTCAATTATGAAGTCCTTATTAATAACTAAATTGATGTTAATATACCATTTCTGAATAGTAACATCCTTAATTCTTTGAAGACAATTATCTATTGAGACAATAGATTCTTCAGCATGTTCTTTATTGCTTAACAACTCATGATTCTCATCTTCTGAGGAATCATTAACTAAAAGAGGTAAGCAAAATAAATGACCCTGAGTTAAAAACTCAGTATATGGATAAATTGAAAAAACTCTTGGTCAAAGATACAACTTCAAAAAATAAGTTAAAGAAAAGCCAAGATAAACCAATTTTCAGTCTTAACAAAACTCTTGATAGATTTAAAACCCCTATCAAAGTAGTTACAGTTGCGGACTTAAATCTGGAAGTTAATAAACTTAAAAAAGAAATTTCTAAAATTAAATCAGAAATCCCTAAGTTACAAGAAGAAATAAAGGCAATCCCAGGCCATCACGACTTTCGGGAAGTTTTAATAAAGGCTGCTCATTTTTAGCATCTGGCTTTTTAATGACCTTTTCTTCAAATTTTTCTTCAATTTTTTCTAACTGTTTACCTATAGTTGATAGACACTGGTTAGTAAAATTATTTTGTTCAATTATTTTCTTATCATCTTTATTGCCATCTGAAACTTTGAAAGGACTAGCAATAACGACTGAGTTTTTAACCGGAATTTGGATTGTTTCTAGAGGCGGCAGGACCGAAGACACTTTGGAGTTATCTCCGATAATCCACGAATTTCTAGTTAACACATTACAGTTTCCGAAATAGTTATTATACCACTGGTAAAATGAAATATTAATTTGCTCTTTAATCAAGAATTTTTTCCATTTATTTATTACCTTATCTCTTTCATTTTCAGGATGATTTTTCCTAAACTTGTGTCGTTCACTTTGATTTTCTTTTGAATTAAAGTCAGCAACAAGGGAAGACCAATTTATTTTAAATTCCTTATTGATTACTAGTAACTGATGATCAATATTATGGGTCTCAAAATCTGATTGAGTAGGAGACATAACTTGTTCAGGAACATAGGTTGGTTGACTAGTCTGACCTTCTTGATAAATTCCTTTTATTTTAAAATCAGTTTTAGGAAAATCAAGATTTGAAATTTCACTAGGAATGTTAGAACAACTGTTCCTAGATCTGGGAATTAAAGATGGTGATGAGGAACTCTCAACATCTTCAATGATTAAAGGTCTTCTAGTACGTTCAAAACTTATGTTTACCATACCATCAGAAAATTGTCGAACGTTTTCAATGTTTAGAAAATTATTTGAAATTGGTTTTTGTGGAACCTCTGTTGAGAGAGACCAATGACTTGGCAGGGTTATATCCTTCCAATGAATTGTTCTTGGAACTTGGATATTAGCATCCCTAGTACTCAACTCTGAATTAAGACTGTATGGTCTTTAGGACTCCTATTTAATGCATGTACATTTAAATTAGTCTTAATCGTTTTGTAATAAACTCGATAAATTAAGGCTAATGGTTGAGAACCTTCCATCATAAAAGTGTTCTCTCCTGCAGTTTTTATATTTAATATTAACGCATGAATTAAGTTTGAATCACTTAGGCTTAAGGTGAGATCTGGAAAGCAATTGAAATGGATTGGACCATTATGCAAACTAGATTCGACAACACCAATGATGCTTGGGAAATATCTAAGAAACCTAGCATCTCTTAAGCATAAGTAAATACTTGAATTTACTCCTTTAATATTTAAAGGTTTAACTGCAACTTGGACTAAACCTACATGTATGAAATTGTAACCCCTTTTTCTTTGTCTGATAATCATATCAGAAGAAAACAAATGACAAGTTTCATGTTCTTTATTAATAGAATAAACATTTTCAATAGTCTTAACATTATAGTCAACTTTGAAATTATCAGCAAACGATGACTGGTAAATTTCTCTTGGAGATATCCTAGGGATATTCCAATTGTGAAAAGATTGACTAATGTCCTCATAACTTTTTTCTTCACTGTTGACTGTGTTGCTAACTGGGGGTATCGGCGGTATTGCCGGCGGGGTAACTACTGTCCTACGGCTGGTTGTTGAATTGGATCTGAACAATCTATTCATCTTGATTCTATAATCCCTCTAAATCTAACTAGTTTTATTCATCCATTCAAACATTCTTACACGACAAGGCCACGTACCCTAGTCCTATAGTCAAATGCCATACTCTGCCCTTCCTGGGACTTACACCGGCTACACTGACCTACCCGGACAAGAATGGACCATATATAAGAAGATGACTTCTGAATAAAATAGCAAGATAAGGTAGAAGATAGAATCAAAAGAATAAATAATGATTTATTCTTTGGAAGGATACGTGGCCTTGTCGTGTAAGAATGTTTGAATGGATGAATAAAACTAGTTAGATTTAGAGGGATTATAGAATAAGTTAAATCAATTGAATATTTCAGTGGAAGATTGTGAGCAAATCCTAGAATTATTTAGGATTGGGAATCAGGTTAGTGATGGCAATTATTCTGATATTCAATCAAACAATTCTAGTAGTGACAATAAATCGGATAGTAATAGTAATAATGAGGTCACCTTGTGCACGGAAGATTGTACAAACAGTTGCTGTGTCAAGACAGTTAATGTATTAACAAAGGAAGAAGAAGAACAGTCTTTGTTAATCGACCTAATAAGCAAAATAAATGACCCTGAGTTAAAATTGGTACTCCTAGTAACATAACAGAGAGAATACATGATCAACTCAGTAATCTCTCATGTCCCACTTTAAGTGATTTTAGATGGTACAAAGAAGTCTTTATTTCCAGAGTTATGATGAGAGCAGATAGCAATCAATCATACTGGAAAGAAAAGTTTGTTAATGGTCTTCCTAATTTATTTGCCCATAAAATCAGAGAGCAATTAAGCAAAGATCTAGGTTACATAGACTATGATAACCTAACTTATGGTGAATTAGTTAGCATAATAACAAAGCAAGGGTCAAAAATGTGCATTGACTTCAAAATTGCTCGTCAAGCACGAAAGGATAAGAAAAAGGCCAAATATGAATTAGGAACATTTTGTGAACAATATGGTTTGCCTTCAATCGCTCCATCTAGAAGGAAGCATAAATCCAGGCATAGTCATCTAGACAACCACAAACGACATCACAAATCTCATAAAAAATGAGATTCTAGTCAACAAAAGTCTAAAGATGAGTATTATTCAAAATCTAAATCAAATCGCAGTCGAAATTCTCATAAATCTAGTAATAAGAAGTTTGACAAAAGTCTTCTCTCTGTTATGTTACTAGGAGTACCAATAAAATGTTTGATGATTGTAAATATTAAGGTATTTACTCCATCAGGGATTCCAGTTGTCATCCCTTCAGCTAATACTGGGAAACCCTCAGTATCAACTTGAACTGCGTAAACTATGGCATTTCTAGATTCGTCAGTGAGATGCTTTTCCCACCAATATCTAAGATTTTAGTAATAGTAATAATGAGGTCACCTTGTGCACGGAAGATTGTACAAACAGTTGCTGTGTCAAGACAGTTAATGTATTAACAAAGGAAGAAGAAGAACAGTCTTTGTTAATCGACCTAATAAGCAAAATAAATGACCCTGAGTTAAAAACTCAGTATATGGATAAATTGAAAAAACTCTTGGTCAAAGATACAACTTCAGAAAATAAGTTAAAGAAAAGCCAAGATAAACCAATTTTCAGTCTTAACAAAACTCTTGATAGATTTAAAACCCCTATCAAAGTAGTTACAGTTGCGGACTTAAATCTGGAAGTTAATAAACTTAAAAAAGAAATTTCTAAAATTAAATCAGAAATCCCTAAGTTACAAGAAGAAATAAAGGCAATCCCAGGCCATCACGGCTTTCGGGAAGTTTTAATAAAGGCTGCTTATTAAAAAGCCAGATGCTAAAAATGAGCAGCCTTTATAAAATATTTCATTTTACCAGTGGTATAATAACTATTTCGGAAACTGTAATGTGTTAACTAGAAATTCGTGGATTATCGGAGATAACTCCAAAGTGTCTTCGGTCCTGCCGCCTCTAGAAACAATCCAAATTCCGGTTAAAAACTCAGTCGTTATTGCTAGTCCTTTCAAAGTTTCAGATGGCAATAAAGATGATAAGAAAATAATTGAACAAAATAATTTTACTAACCAGTGTCTATCAACTATAGGTAAACAGTTAGAAAAAATTGAAGAAAAATTTGAAGAAAAGGTCATTAAAAAGCCAGATGCTAAAAATAAGCAGCCTTTATTAAAACTTCCCGAAAGCCGTGATGGCTTGGGATTGCCTAAAACGGACAAAGAAATTTCGCAAACATTAGATAAGCTTTTTAAAAAACTAAACACGGCAGAATCTAGTAAAACGCTTACTGTAATTGATCAAGTTATTAACAGTGAGGTTTCAGCTAGTGAATCAGAGGATGACCTCATAGATTCTGATTCTTTGCCAGAGTTAAATGAAGTTAAGAAAGTCACGTTTGACTCAAAAGGAAATTGGCAATCAAGGCCCACTCCGATTGACTTACAATTCGAAGATAGGAATTTAGATAATCAATTTTCAGTTTCCTCAAACAAGCTTTATGAATGGAATATTGACGGTTTAAATGAGCAAGAAGTCCTAAACAAACTAAGTCATTTGTCAATGGTTGCTAATAGTTACATGACATCGTATGATAGTTTAACCCAACCAGAAATAGTTGAGTTAATCGTCAGTGGATTTACCGGAACTCTTAGATATTGGTGGGAAAAGCATCTCACTGACGAATCTAGAAATGCCATAGTTTACGCAGTTCAAGTTGATACTGAGGGTTTCCCAGTATTAGCTGAAGGGATGACAACTGGAATCCCTGATGGAGTAAATACCTTAATATTTACAATCATCAAACATTTTATTGGTACTCCTAGTAACATAACAGAGAGAATACAATGATCAACTCAGTAATCTCTCATGTCCCACTTTAAGTGATTTTAGATGGTACAAAGAAGTCTTTTATTTCCAGAGTTATGATGAGAGCAGATAGCAATCAATCATACTGGAAAGAAAAAGTTTGTTAATGGTCTTCCTAATTTATTTGCCCATAAAATCAGAGAGCAATTAAGCAAAGATCTAGGTTACATAGACTATGATAACCTAACTTATGGTGAATTAGTTAGCATAATAACAAAGCAAGGGTCAAAAATGTGCATTGACTTCAAAATTGCTCGTCAAGCACGAAAAGGATAAGAAAAAGGCCAAATATGAATTAGGAACATTTTGTGAACAATATGGTTTGCCTTCAATCGCTCCATCTAGAAGGAAGCATAAATCCAGGCATAGTCATCTAGACAACCACAAACGACATCACAAATCTCATAAAAAACGAGATTCTAGTCAACAAAAGTCTAAAGATGAGTATTATTCAAAATCTAAATCAAATCGCAGTCGAAATTCTCATAAATCTAGTAATAAGAAGTTTGACAAAAGTAAAATTGTGTGCCACAATTGTGGGCAGAAGGGACATTACAAAAATGAATGCAGAGTTAAAAAGAAGTTAAATCAATTGAATATTTCAGTGGAAGATTGTGAGCAAATCCTAGAATTATTTAGGATTGGGAATCAGGTTAGTGATGGCAATTATTCTGATATTCAATCAAACAATTCTAGTAGTGACAATAAATCGGATAGTAATAGTAATAATGAGGTCACCTTGTGCACGGAAGATTGTACAAACAGTTGCTGTGTCAAGACAGTTAATGTATTAACAAAGGAAGAAGAAGAACAGTCTTTGTTAATCGACCTAATAAGCAAAATAAATGACCCTGAGTTAAAAACTCAGTATATGGATAAATTGAAAAAACTCTTGGTTAAAGATACAACTTCAGAAAATAAGTTAAAGAAAAGCCAAGATAAACCAATTTTCAGTCTTAACAAAACTCTTGATAGATTTAAAACCCCTATCAAAGTAGTTACAGTTGCGGACTTAAATCTGGAAGTTAATAAACTTAAAAAAGAAATTTCTAAAATTAAATCAGAAATCCCTAAGTTAAAAGAAGAAATAAAGGCAATCAAAGAATCTACAATTGAGCAGCCTCTTTTAGTTAATGATTCCTCAGAAGATGAGAATCATGAGTTGTTAAGCAATAAAGAACATGCTGAAGAATCTATTGTCTCAATAGATAATTGTCTTCAAAGAATTAAGGATGTTACTATTCAGAAATGGTATATTAACATCAATTTAGTTATTAATAAGGACTTCATAATTGAATTACCAGCATTAGTAGACACAGGTGCTGATTTAAATTGTATTCAAGAAGGCCTTATTCCTACTCAATATTATGAAAAGACTAGTGAAAGACTTAATTCAGCAAATGGTAGTCAAATGGACATCAAGTATAAGTTATCCAAAGCCCATATTTGTCAAGACAAAGTGTGCTTTAAAACATCCTTTGTTTTAATTAGAAACATGACCGATAAGATAATTTTGGGTTTACCATTTATCTATTTGTTATATCCATTTGTCACTACATCTGCCGGGTTAACCACTAGACACCTAGGTGAAGAAATCACGTTTAGGTTTATTCTTAACCCTAAAGAAAGAGATTTAAGAATGATTCAAGATGATGCAATTTCAAAAAACTTGAATATCTTAAACTGTAAAAAATCTCAGTTAAAATTCTTAAAAAATGAAATTAGGTACAAACAAATTGATGAACAACTAACTAGAGATATTGTTCAACAAAAAATTAAAGAGAAAATGAGTTATATTACGAAGGAACTTTGCTCAGATCGGCCCAATGCCTTTTGGCATAGAAAAGTCCATACTGTTAGGCTTCCATATGCAAAGGAATTTAAGGAACATCTTATTCCTACCAAGGCTAGGCCCATACAGATGAATCATGAACAAATGGAACTTTGTAAAGTTGAAATTAAAGAGTTACTTAAGAAAGGTCTCATTAGGCCTAGTAAATCACCTTGGTCTTGTCCAGCCTTTTATGTCAATAATGAAGCAGAAAAGGAAAGAGGTGCCCCACGGTTAGTTATTAATTACAAACCACTCAATAAGGTACTAGAATGGATTAGGTATCCATTACCCATTAAGAAGGACCTTATTGCTAGGTTAAGTCATTCCACCATTTTTAGTAAATTCGACCTTAAGTCAGGATACTGGCAAGTGCAAATTGATGAAAGGGATAGGTATAAGACAGCATTTACCACTCCTTTCGGACATTATGAATGGAACGTACAAGCCTTTGGACTAAAGAATGCCCCCAGTGAATTTCAAAATATTCTTAACACTATTTTAACTCCTTACAGTCAGTTCATCATTGTTTACATCGATGATATTCTTGTTTTCTCAAAGACAATTGAAGAACATCATAAGCATTTAGATGCCTTCTTCAAAGCAATCAAAGTCAATGGTTTGGTTCTTTCGCCAACCAAGTGTGATATTTTTCAGTCAAAAGTTAGATTTCTTGGTCATAACATTTATCATGGCCTTATCACCCCCATCGATAGAGCCATCAAGTTTGCAGATAAATTCCCAGACGAAATTACTAACAAAACTCAACTTCAAAGGTTTTTAGGTTCTCTCAACTGTATTGGAGAATTCGTCAAAGATCTTAGAAAAATCTGTCAACCCTTGTTTCAACGATTAAAAGAAAATCCCCCTCCATGGACTAAGGTCCATACCTCAGTGGTTCAGCAAGTTAAAAAATATGTCAAGACATTGCCCTGTCTTGGTATCTCAAATGAAAATGCATTCAAAATCATTGAAACGGACGCTTCTGAAATAGGCTTTGGAGGGATTCTCAAACAAAAACTCACTCCTACCTCCAAAGAGCAAATTGTCCGATTTCACTCTGGTGTTTGGAATGATACACAAGTTAAATACAGTACTATTAAAAAGGAAATTTTATCTTTAGTAAAATGCATAAATAAATTTCAAAGCGATGTTTTAAACCAAAAGTTTTTAGTCAGGATTGATTGTAAATCGGCAAAATATATTTTAGAAAAGGATGTTGAAAATATAGCTTCTAAACATGTTTTCGCCAGATGGCAATCTTTACTCAGCATTTTTGAATTTGATATTGAATATATTAAAGGTGAGGACAATTCCATTCCAGACTTTCTAACTCGAGAGTTTATTGAATCAGGTCAGCCCAAATGAGTGTCAGGAGTAGTGGAAAACAAAGGACCAGTCAAGCTGGCCCAACTAGTTTAAGTCAACACAAAGGAGCCATGGTTCCTTTCCCAGTTAACCCAAGTTCCACGACCCCTTTAGTTAGCAAATTTCAGGTTTTAGGGACAATCCCTAAACCATACAACTCTGTCCTTGCAAGTCAACCCAAACCAGTTGATCCGTTTGGTTGTGTTCAAACAGTTAACCCAAGGCCCAATACTAGTCAAAATTCACCTTATATTCCTATTTCACAACAAAACCTATTCCATATTGAGCCTCATATGAAGTTTAAAGAAGACCCAGTTAGACTTGTCGCCCAATTCTTTCCCCCCGACTGGCACTTCCTTCCAATGGCCACCTTCAAAAATCTTGCTTATTACAAAGATATTCTAGTTCAAACTGAATCAGTTTTCATCAAACCTATCTATGATAGGAATGTCAGTTCAAAAGCAATCTACCATTCCTTATACATTAAACAAATAATTATAATGGCAGATTGGGGAAACCACCCCTCTGATCTTAAACAGTTAGATAATCAAGATCTTCAGTTTAATTACTATGATTATATTGAAGCATGGGATAATATCTTCCTATAACAGACCCAATCGTTTGGGTCACGCTCATGGTTCGTACAATTTGATCAAAAATTTAAGTCTCATTTCCCAGTTTGGTTCAACCGATGGTGGTCCCAGACATGGATCAGACTTAGAAATTTTCCCGCAAGAGTTAGAAAATGCAGTCACTCATTTTAGTTGTAAATGCCCTCATAATCCGCAATTTGATAGTGTTCCAATTACACTTCAATTTGTCAGCAAATATAAAGTTCCATGGATTCTTAAGTGGCAATATGAAATTCATACCCCTACAATCGAAATTGAGTTCAAGTCAGATATTAATCCAGCCCCAGCAACAACCAGTATTTGTTCAGTCCCTATAGTAGTCAGAATGTTCTTCATCAAATGGTGGGACAAGATTGACGTCAGCAAAATTATTGGTTACGTTCTTAAAGAATTCCCAGTTAAACCAATTACTCCAGTACGATCCATTCCAACAAAAGGATCATCTAGTAAAACCAAAGAAGTTACAGCAGGATCAGGTTTATTTGATGTTTCAGATATCCAAAAACTGTTTCGGCAGCAGCAGAGCTCAAGTTAATCGCTCAAGCTCTTCATCGGAGAACAGAAATACTCCAAGAAGAAGCCTCAGCTAGTTCATCCAACTCAGTTAATGAAGATGATGAGCAGTTCACCGTCAACCTCCAAGATGCTCAGGACCCATTCGCGTGAGTCACCAGCATGCTCCCAATAGAGCAGGACCCACCAAGCAATAAGTCATCCAGTTAATCAGGCGTGCTAACACTACCAGACAGGCATGCCTCACTCAAGTCAGGAATCACTCAGCTTTTCCACCGAAAGCAAAGTTACAACAGTGCAGTGTCGGCCATTCTCATGATGAATAGTAACCTGTACTTTTACTGTTAATTTACTCAAAAGTTGTAATAGTTAGAAATTGTAACAGTCTCTCCTTATTCTATAAAAGGAAGGCTCAGTTTTCATTTACAATCAGATTGGTTAAGTACCTCTTATTCTCTCCTTCTCTCCTCCGTCTAAACCCTTAACTTGTAAGCCTTAGTTATATTCTGAGTCTTGTACATCATAGTTTTGTACATCTCCCTACCTGTTCTTGTAATTTTATTATAAATAAAATCAGTTGTTTTAAGTTATAAAATTGTTTCTTTTACATCTGCATGATATCTACACATTCTTTTAATAAATCACTGCTATACTTCACTGCACCCTACTAAGTTGTTGTATGATTCTGATAAACACCACTTACTGATCTTTATAGTTTCTGCTTCCGCCTTCTTGGTATATATATATATATATATATATATATATATATATATAGAGGGTAATGATCCATAGCATCTATTTTCTATGGATTAAAAAGTGGCAAATAGCATCCTAACCTTTCATTACAAAAAGTAAGGGCTCTGATTTAAAAAACTACATCCAGCGTCCGTTAGTTATTCTAGCGGACTGGTAATTGCCACATTTCTGAAAATTATACCCCCATCAGTATAACTAGCAATGTACAACACGGGTGAAGCAGAGGAAGAAGAGCAGCAATAAATGGAACTGTGTGGTTTGCAACCAGAAGCAATCCGTATTGAAGGTCTTTGCTCAGGCTTTCATGGCCTAGGACATTTGTAAATTCGTTCAGACCTTCAATATGTCGCGTCAATTTGCCGAACAGAATCAATCGCTTGAATTAGACCAACAAACCCTAGATTCGTCGTCAGACGAATCCTAGGCTGAGAATCGGAAAAAGAAAAGGACCGATTGGACCGAGTACATCGATCTAGTCCTCCAGAATTTCTGGCGAACGCCGAGGTTTATTTTTTAATCCAAACCATTAATTATTCTAACGGACGTTAAAGATGGTATTTGCCAATTTTTGATCCATAGCAAATAGATGCTATGGATCATTTCCCATATATATATATTTGGTATTGTATATTAAATATTAATTAATAGCTTGATCCCAGAATTCTTAATATCATACGAAAAGTATATAGGGATATATGTATAATAGGGTATAGTGGACAAAAATTCTTGGACCCGAGTGGAGAGTTTGGTGCATGATCTGCTACTTCCACCATTTGTTCAATTTGCACAGTTGAAATATCGTCGGATGAGGTGTTTCCAGTCAAATGCAATATATATATATATATATATATATTCTAACCCCTGATTCGCTATGTCCACCGAGGGGGAAAGCATATATATCCACGTCCCATAATAAGACAATTAGATGTACCAGCAGTTGTCACGTATTGTGGTAAAAATTGGAAAATAATTTTTTGCAGAAAAGGTAGTGTGAAGAGATTTAATAGCAGCAATTGGAAGAACTTTATCATTGACGACGCTCCGAAAACTGGAGATGCTTTGGTAAATTTTTATATAACTTTTTGTTTGCCAACTTAGAATATTGGTGGATTAGCAACTGTATATAATATATACAATTAATTATTATACATGTGGGGAAAACCAAACTGATTTAAGCTATTCATATTCGTCATCTTTGTGGTTGTGTTGGTTTTCCGTTTAGTTAATTCTTTGTGATTGTTTCATTTATTCATTTTTTTTCTTTTCAGATGATTGTAGTCTTTCTTTTCCAAGTCATTTCACCTTAACAGGATCTTAGCTTTTTTCTCCGGATATTCTCAAAGAAAGCCATTTTACCTAACAGGATCTTGGCTTTTTTTCTCTGGATATTCTCAAAGAAAGTCATTTCACCTTAACAGGATCTTGGCTTTTTTTTTCTCCGGATACTCTCAAAGAAAGCCATTTCACCTTAACAGGATCTTGGCTTTTTTCTCTGGATATTCTCAAAGAAAGACTACAATTTTTCGCTACGAAGAAGCATTCATTCCGAGCGGTTGATTCATCGAGCAAGGAGGAATTAAAGATATGAGGGGAGAGCTCCCTAGGTGGCCGAGCCCTAGGGGCCGAACCCTATGGGGGGTCGAACCCTTTAGGGGGCGAACCTAGGGGCTTTGGCCTCATCCTTTACATTTTTTCGTTCTTCCTCTATCCTTTAATTTATTTGAATGACTTCTCATACTTGTGCTCTTTCTTGTTTCTTCTTTTAGGTAACTCTAATCTTTCTTTTGTTTCTCGAGCCATATTACCTTGATCATATCTTGGTTTTTTCCCTCGGATAATAAAGAAAGATTGACGATTTCGGGAACTCGGAGCGGTGCTTAACTCCAACGACCAAACAAAAAAAGTACGAAGGAAGATGAGACACTGCAGTTGGACCACCCTAAGTGGCCGAACCTAGGGTGGTCGAACCCTAGGGATAACCAAACCCTCGTTGGCTGAACCTAGGGTGGTCGAACCCTAGGGGGTCGAGCTTTGGGTAATTTTCGTCTTTTTGGCTTACTTCATTTTTTTTTTAGGTGTTCGTGATCAGTCTTTTTTTCTGCCCAAGTCTTTTCACTGTGAATTTCAGACTTTCTTTCTTGTCATGGTAAGCACTTAATTTAGAATGCTTTTCACTTTCTTTTCTTGCTCCCTAGAGCTCTCATGTCAAATTCTTCGTATTTGAAGGCCAATTCCAGCGAACGTTCTATAGACCCGAAAACTACTAAGGAAGTCCCCTTCATTAGCGAGTGGGGAAAAGCTCCCTTCTATGGGTCTTTTGATGTTTTCTAGGAGCAAGTGAAAAAATATGATTGTGTCATTTTTCCTTTGCCTGAGAAAGAAGGTTTGTTTTTATATGATGCGGCTTGCGAAAGTTCAGACAGCTTCCCTTGTTTTGCTCGCATTCCCCACATGTACATAGAAAAATAGGAGTACCCTTTCAGTCCCATTCATTTTTCATCCGATTCATCCAGTCGCCTTCAGGGATGGCAACATTGGATCGACAAAGTCCTCGGAAATTCCGATTATGTAGATATACTGGAGAAGGATGGCATTTTGCATTATATTCAGTTATGTAAGGATCTTCGTATCCAAGAGGACCATGATGCCCTTACCATATTGATTTCACATTGGTGCTCCTCTACATGCACATTTGTCACTGCTTAGGGGGAATTCACCCCTACTCTAGAGGATGTCTATGCCATTTACCAGTAAGACTCTCTTCTGTTTCGTTCATTCTTCCTTATTTTCCTTGGGTTATGAACTTATTCTGAACTATATTTTGTTGCCTTTCTGCTGCTGTTTCGGCCTCCTATAGCCCATCCAGCCTGTCCTCTAGGGACGTCGAGTGTGTTGCTTACTTGAAAAAAGCCTTTAGGCGGGCTTCCAATTACACTTCGCGATTTCAGAGGGATACGATCCTTTCAGACTTCAAAACCCCTAACCTGCAGAAGACTTCTTGGCTATCTTGGGTACGCTACTTCTTCTGGGATTACAAGCCTAGCCACTAGAATAGTTCTGCCTACAGCGAGTCCGTTCTCGCTCTTCATACGGAGTCTTTCCCTTTTCCCCTGGCGGCTTATCTGGCTATGTGGTTATCCCACTTTATCTTTCCCGGGTTACCCATAGACGGTCCCTCGACCCGTATGTTTAGCTTGGCGACTTTGTTGTCTTGGGGTCTAGAGGTTCCTCTTACTCCTCTTTTCTTGGGGACCCTGTATCGTCGCTTGGACGAGACTGTCCTTGCCATGAGGAAATCTGTTGGAAGGTACTCCTTTCCAATTTTACTTATTTTTTGTATCGATAGTCTTTCATACTGCACTTTTTTTCTCTTTTGCTTATCAACACTTTTTTCATTTGTTCAAGTATGATGTGAACTAGTTTATTCTGGGCTCCTTTCTTTAGATCTTTCTCTTTGAGCATTTTTGGGGCCATTCTAACTCTGTACATCTTCCCAAGAAGAAGAAGAAATCTCCACCCCCTTTCTCATCGCCCAACATTGTTCCCCGCACTGCTCGCTGGATTGATCATAAAACTAGTTCGGATTTACGGCTTTACAGCAATGACTTTTCATGCTTCACTGGTCGTCCTTACACCATTGTTCTAGAAAGCGATCTTTTGCCTCACTTCTATAGGAGCGACTTCTACTCCTTTTTGAGCGTTAGAGAATTGAGTGGGTCTTTACTTTCCTGGTTTATATTCCTCTAGGCTGTGGAACTTTCTTATTTCGTTGAGGATGGCGAGGTTGGCACTGTACTCTACTCTCCTCATAGAGTCATAGGACAGTTTGGATTTGATCAGGATCGACCTTTTGGCCGGTCTTGCAAGGGGGATTATGAGAGTGTTCTCCTTAACTTTGGTTCCACTTCCCCCTCATTCGCATAGGAGCTTCCGAGACCTTCGACTGCTCCTTGTGACCTTCTTTCTATCGTCATACCAGATAATTCTCAGAAAGTACAGTATTCCACTAGTGAGAGCAACTACTGGCTCATCAACCTTAAGATGTGGAAAAACGATACTATGATTTGCTTGTTGCCAACTTCTCCTCTTGAACGTCTCCAATGGGCCAAACTGTTATGTTCTCCTAGAATCAATACCTGTTCGGAACGTTGGCCAGCCAACAGTCAGCTTATCGAGCATGAGACTTTAATGCCTAAGTGTGACGCCCCCAAAATAGGTCCACACAACCCATTTTGAGTCGCCAATAACATTTTACAAAAATACAAATAAAAATACGAATTTTTCCATTTACAACTAATATTTGTCGTGCAAAATACGACCACACACATACTGTGACTTTCCATTCAATATCGTACCGTATGGTACCACAGTATCGAAACCCAAATTATTACAATGCCGTAAAAAGACGGCAACACATATTTTAAGTCTCCAGTACAATCATTATTAAACTATGCCATAACTTGATGAGGACAACCACTAACTCGGACCATCACTCCACTCCCCGGCTAGTCCCAGCTACATTTTCCTTTCCTGAGAAGAACAATGGGACAAAACTGAAAAGGGTGAGCTCAAATAGCCCAGTAGAAATATCATGACTAAGATAATGAAGAATAAAAATTATCTTTAGTCTTCAACAATAATAAATCAGAGATTTAAAGATATTATAATTGTTCAATAACAACAACTGCAGCGGAACGAACAATCCATTAGAAGAGTCAAGTAGATTATAATATCTACCATCTTCTATAAATTAAAGGATCACCACCAATATTTTATCTCTGTAACACCAATCAACAATTCCTATTTATGAACAACCAAATCAATAATTTATTTTCAACAGCCTCTCTTTGCACTACGTGCCAAAGATATTTATTTGTAACATCACCGGTCATGATCATGCCAAACGCCAGTTCATCTTTGCACTACCGGCCAAAGATGACTTTTACCATACGCCTTTGTTTGTAACACCAAAAGTCATGATTATACCAATACACAGTTTGGTCAAAATCATGTCACGCCAGTTCATCTTTGCACTACGGGCCAAAGAGAACTATCACCACAATTTAAGTATGAGGATGAGGATGATGACAATGATACAGTGAGATTAAGGATAAGAAAAGCTTATAATTTAATCAGTATCAAAGATTGACCAAATTGCCAACACGATGACCAAATTGTGGAGTCAAATTTAAGAATGATATTCAAGAAATTATTTCATGCTTCAACTATAACGTATAAAATGAAATAGAAAGATTCAAGTGAAAAGATATTAGATGAAGCACAAACTATTAAGGATATTCTACTAATTTTCAGGGATTTTCTCCATTTAAAAATAAGGTTTTGGAAACAAACAAAAACTTCTTATCATAAATGGAGAAATGTGAAAGAAAAAGATATTCCTTAAAGAGTACGAAAGAAATGATACGTTATACGAGTATAACAGAATATATGAAACTGCAAATGGATTTTCACCCGTCATGCGATAATTCGCGTAAATAGGTTATTTCCACAAGAAATTAATAAGTAATGAATACAAAGGGTTATTCACCAGGTACGACACTCGTACATACAGGTTATCCCTACAGAATAATAAGGAATGAATACAAAGGGTATTCACTAGGTACGACACTCGTACATACAGGTTATTCCCACAGAATAATAAGGAATGAATACAAAGGGTATTCACCAAGTACGACACTCGTACATACAGGTTATTCCCATAGAATAATAAGGAATGAATATAAAAGGATATTCACCAGGCATGCGTCATACCGCACGGACAGGTTATCCCCACAAATTAATATAGAATGAATAACAACCTTTATGAGTATAATATCACTTACGAACATGAAAGCAAATGATATTATATATGAGTATGAAAAAAATGATATTCCCTACCGTCGTTAACTGGATGTTACTTTCTATGAAGTTTACTAACTTCGGATAATACTAGTATTCTCATAAATACTCACAATAGCCTAGCACACTAAGAGAACTTAAGAAATTTAGAGAGAGAGAAAGTATAAGCAATGAAGGTGTGAAAATTTCTTAAGCAAACCCTCCCTATTTATAGGAAAATCAAGGTGAGGGCATTTTAGTCTTTTCTCTAAATTTTCTTGGTTTATTACTCTTATACCCTTGGCATATTCTTTTAATATCATCCATCCATTTTTTCTTCCATTTATATCATCCATCCATTTTTTCTTCCATTTATATCATCCATCCATTTTTTTCTTCCATTAACAAAGGATAATTCCATTATCAAAAAGATAAAACCATTATAAAAATAACTTCATTATCACAATAAATTCCTTTTTCTGTATTATTGTGTTAAATGTATTAAGATCACAGATAGCATATACTCGCAATACTGAAAACCAGATTATTCCCAGGAAAGAGGGGGCCTTCCATAAAAATGGCGCGCAATTAAATAACCCCTTTCCTTGACAGAATTTCTAGACATTGTCAATAATGCTAAAATATCATATCAAATGATATGAATTACAGTGTCGTGATAAATAGTAAAATATATTATGCAGATGTTATCTAACAATTATTGAATTAAGATACTGTGCAATTGCTACCTTTTCAATTATTGAATCAATAATATAAAACACTGTGCAACATCGTGAGGTACTGTGGAATACCGTGTGCTACTGTAGAATAACGCGTTTTACTGTTCTTTTTATCACCGGGTATTTCAACAGTTATCGGTTAAAGTTTTGCCGCCAATTTCTATCACTTTCTATATCCGACAGTTAACCCGTTGTGGGGCCCACTATCGTTGACAATATTGCCATTTCGGCGCCGTCGTACAGTACCGAATATAATATTTCCCGACAGAAAGAATATTCCCCGACATACTATTTATCAGATAATTTGCATATAATACCCTTAACTATCATTTATAACAATTAAGCACTTCACTATTTAGAAAAATAATCATAAAGAAAATAATAAAATTTTATTTCATAAATTCGGGGTCTTACACTAAGTCTCCTCCTCCCATGTCAATAGAGGATCTTCTTCAAAGTGTTTCAGATGTTTCTCTAGCACAGGCCCTTACTACTTCTAGGCGTCTTCCACCACAGGTTTCATCTCGGATACCTCTTCCTCAAGTAGCTCCTCCCCAAGGATCCACGACTGTCGAGGAAATGAGGGTTACTAGTTCTAGGGTGAGGGCCCCCACTAGTATTGTTGTTGAGGTGGTGCCCCCTACAGATTCTGTCGTGGTCCCAATTGGTCAGTCTATTATTAGGCGAACATCAAATGGGACCACCCTTATATTGAAGCCTTTGTCGAAACGTCCTCATGAGGATGGTAGCACTAGTATGCCGACAGTCGGGGAGCTGGTCAAAAGACGCCAAAAGCTTATGGTAAACTTTGTATACTATTTATTTATGTCCTTTATCATTCATATGCTTTTTTCCATGTTTCCTTATGTTATTCGTTCCTTGCTTTTCAAATTGTCGAGGAAAATGAGGAAGTGGATGAGGATAATGATCATATGGGTTCCCTTACATCTGCTGCTAGTGAGGCGGTGACTACTACTGCTTCTGAGCCTTCCCGAGCTTCCACTATTGCGATCGAGTCTTCTTTATCACACGATATTTGTGTTAGCCTTGAGGCTGTGGATTCTTTATCGGACGTGGACTCGGGTCCTGCTGTTCGTGGTACATCTCCCCCATCACAGCCTCGTACTGCATCTCTTCATGACAGCATTGAGGGTACTAGCGAGACTCATGTTGATATTGATGATCATATGGCCATAACTCTTCCTTCCTCGAGGGAGAATCCGCCTTAGCCTATTGCTGATCCTATAGCACTTTGGGTGGGAGAACTGATATTCCACTTTCTGCGGCATCTCACAACTCTTTCTCCATCGGTTACATTATAAGTGTTTTCTTTAGTTAACGTAACTTGTCTTCTTAAGTTTTCTTCCTTTCTTTATGATGTACTATACTTTGTTATTTTCCTTTTCAGAATGAGAAGATGAAGGACTTTCCTATGCCTGTTGTGATACTTGCCTCATTTTATTCTCTCAATCCTGATGTTGCCACCTCATCGTTTAGTGACCTTGGTTATCCTCCTGCCAACCAAGGCTTCAGGGAGTCACCAGCAGTATTGAAGCCGCCTATTCCTATAGCTCTTGCCACAATGGATTCTATAGTTGCTTCCAAAGTGGCTCTTGCTAGATCTTTCTTCAATCTAGTTGGAGATCCTGTGCCTTGGAGGGGTTTTCAAATATCCTCTTCCAGCCAGGAAATCCTCGATCGTCTTTTAGCTCGATTCTCGCAGATGTTTGACCAAATAATTATTCGGATGGCTCTCGTCCAGACCTTCTTTTTAGACTAAGTTATGAGCCTTATTCTTGAGCTGCACAGTCTGTCTCTTCATTCTTTGTGAGCATAAGACTTGAATAGATTTAGCGGTGAAGTTAACAACTTCTCCGCTGTGGCCTTTGATATTTCTCCTTTTCGTGCTAGGCTGGATCTTTTTAGCTCCAGATTTTATATTGTTGCACTACGCTTAGAGGTTGCTATGTGTTAGTATGAGGATAACTCATTTGTAATACAGCTTTCGACTCTTGAAGAAGCCTGGCAAATTGAAGACCCGTATTTGGAATTTGGAGTCCCAGCTTCGGAATCTAGAGTCAAATGCCCGAGATATTAAGGAACTGAGGGCCGCAAATGCAAAGACTTGGGACACTGCCATTGCTAACATGGAGGCCTTAGCCCTGCCCTCTCTTTAGTTAGATATGTCATGACCTTTAAATTATAGCTTTTTGTAGCATCTTTTTTTTGTTATTTCCTGTGTCAAAGAACTCATATATATTTCATATATTTATCATAATAGAGCTTCTTTAGCATTACTGATTGCCTTTAACTTGAATTTTTCCTTAAGACCCAATGTTTAACATTGAATCTTAAGTTATTCAAATTAATACTCTAAGATAACAATATGCATAATATAAGAGTAAACATGAAATTTTTTAAGTAAAAAAATATGTTTTTTTTTCGATTTCTCGCAAACCAACACTTGAATCCATACTTTTAAAATCAAAAATTATCCAAGTATAAGTGAAAGCTTGTCATTTTATTAATAATTAGGTTGTTTTTAACGAAAAGCATAACGTTTCAAATTTTTATAAAAAATAATAATAAATCTTGCTTTTATCGAAGAAAGCATAACGTTCGCCACTTTTAAAGATAAAGTATAACTTTCTCGGGTTTGAGGGCTTATACTCAGGTGCCTCAATCACTTTTAAAGTTAAAAGTGTAACTTGTCGGGTCCGAGGACTTATAGTCAGGTGCCTCGATTAATTTTAAAGTTGAATGTATAACTTATCGATTCCGAGGACTTATAGTCAGGTGCCTTTATTACTTTTAAAGTTGAAAGTATAACTTTATTTTTGTGATGACCATCTCATGTGTAATATTTCTTTACCCATTTCAAGTTTAGTGGGTCTAAGATAGCATCTGATCCCACACGAGATATTTTGCAATACCTACTTTTGGAGATCTCTCGTACCCTACACGAGCCTTCCCATTTGGGGTAGAATTTGGTGGTTGGTATACCCCTCATGACTTGATTCGCTGTCTTGAGCACCAAGTCCCCCACCAGAATTTATTATGGTACCACTGCGGTATTGTACTGTCGTCGCAGTCTTTCATGATACCGTTCTAGTTTTTTCTTAGCTCTATCTCAAAAGTCAGCTAAGGCTTCTAGGGTTGTTGGTCGGTTCTCTTCCTCGACTAAGCTTCGAAGTCTCATCCTAGCCGAAGATATTTCTATTTCGGTGGCAAGATAGCATTTTCACGATAGACTAAAGCATATGGGGTTTCACCGGTAGGCTTTATAACGATTGTAAATATTTCGGATCCTTATAATTAGGGATTTCGATTATTAATGAATAAAATAAGAAAATTAATATATTTACTCGATTAAATGTGAAATGGTATTATGTTTTAATAATTAAATGTAACATGGTTATTGGCTTAATATTTGATATTATGCCATGTAAATGTAATTGAATACGTTTATGGGACTAATATATAAGATATAAATATTGGAGTCAAATTAGTAAATTAAATTAATATTTAATTTGAGATGAAATGTGTAGATTAAATAAATCGTCTTGAAACAATTTATGGAAGGAAGCAAGAAGATTTAATTGTATAGTCTAAATGAGCTATTTAAATAATTAGTGAAATAAATATTATTTATTTAAATAGTTAATTCGTTCTATTACAAGTGTTATTTTAAATATGAAATTTAACTTCATAATTAATAGAGTAATTTTTATACATAATATAAATGTATAATTACCCAATATGGTTAATAATTTGAAATTCATGTTATTGCAATACATGAAATAATATGTGTATTGAAGGTATAATATGACTAATGTAATATTTATATATAATATATAAAATATTATATATAAATATATGATGTAGTATTATTATTATAAGCATTATAAATGTATGGTGAGAATAAGACTTCAATCACTAAATCATATATGCTGGAATGTTAAAGTTAGAAGCAAAAGCTGAGTCACTAATATAAGCAGGAGGTGTCAAGCTGTATTCTAATTAGCATGACTAAGCAAAGCTAAAGTCTGTATAGATAGAGATAAACTTAAAAAGCTTAAACAAAATTTAATTCTCAGAAAGTCATACTCCCAACTCCCATCCGTTCCATTCCTCCTTTTCTTTCTACTCATTAAGTTTCATAACTCCCAAAAGCTCACCAAACTTCTCCCAATTTCGGTTAAACCAACAATTTTCACAAAATAATGATGTAGAAACCATAATTGAAAGAGAATTGGAGAAAGGTGCAGCTGAAAAGAAAGGTTAAACTCAATAAATTGCAAAATTTGAAACAAGAATTCAGCTATTACATCAATCAAGAGGTAATTTATGTGTTTATATTATGTTCATGAGAAAGCAAGTAAATACATGTGTATATTTATATAACTGCTATGTTGGGTTGTGAATTGATAAGGTGGGATGTTGGGTACCCTGTATGTAGTGATAAGGGTGGAATTTATGGCCTAGACTCCATTTAAATGTCTATGAAATCTGTTTTTTTTAAGCAGCGCACAGAGCATGTGCGATATAATGCCTCTTAGAGGTTGTTAAGCATAAAAATGAAGACTTGTTCAAGGTTGTGAACAAGGAAGCGTTTATTTATATTATATGAAGTAAATCAATCTGCTTGGGTAAGTCAAAGTGGGTTTAAAAAACGAATTTGTGAAGATTGAACCAAGTAGGCTCGGCTAGAAAACTGTTGCAACAGGGCAGTTTCAAGCCCTCACAAACACAGTTTAAAATATTCTTTTTGGTTGGTTTATATTTTTATGTAATAGTATGTAGTACCAAGTATAACATATTAAAATTTGGTACCAATCGGATTTGTAGATGTTGAGATATAAAATCGTGAAGTGGGCTGCTTGTTAAGCAAAATAGCAGCAACAGCCTCGCGCTAGCGCTGGCTGCACTGCGTTGCTACGCGTTGTGATGTTTTCGAGCCGATTTTTTTGACACGATGTAAATGAACTATTAAGAATTAATAAAAATTAATAATTTATTGATAAATCCAATATAATGGAAAAAATTAAGGTTTAGATATTAAATTTGAGAAATACAAGTTTAAGTCGAAGTTCGTGGAATATGGATACTTTAAGCTATGTAATAACCTTATGTATGTTACATAGGTGCTACACAAGGCAATAACGTTTCGAATTTACAAAAACGTAGAAACCCAATAGCATTGTATTGCGAAGGCAAGTTCTCTAACTTCATTCGATTTATACATTGAATGCAAGATTTTAACCTTGTACAATGATTTTTGTGTGCAAGTTCTTACATTCATTTGACTTCGTTCTTGTGAATGGTTTAAGACGTTTTGATGTTCAAATTTACTCAATGCTTATATATTGTGTAAATTCCTAGACTGATACAAATTTTGATTTTGGAATTTATACAAGTTATTCAGCTATGCTAAATTGTATTTTTATTGAGAATTTGAAGTTCTATATCCATGAACTGTTTAAGATGGATGTCAATGTTATTTGTTCCAGCTAGATAAAGATTTAAATATTTTATTGATTTTCATTGTAAATCTTTGAAATATTATTGCTGTTAGGTAGAGTTATCTAAGCCGAATTGTTTCAGTGCGGATTTAGATTCAAGTCTGAGATGAACAACCTGAAAATTGGGGTACTTTACATCGAAAAAATCCCAACTGACCCCTGAGGTGGTCAAAAAACGCATATAGTCGTTTAGCCGAAGTGTTGTACAACATAGGGTATAAAGGGCTGATCACCCAACGTGCTCGTAAGTCAGTCGGTTCATAGCTGAATTACTGTCGAACCTTTACGAAAACAAAAACAATGTTCTCGATCTTTCGAATGCTCAGCATGTATAATCAGTATGTAGTTTCAAAAATTCGAAATAATAGATCTTGTTATTTAGATCGATTTGAAGTCTCTTCATAACTATTGTTCAGTTGTAGAAGTGTTGTATAGATGAAGCATTAATTCTTGAATTTGTAGTTGATATCGATTGTTATTACTTGCTGAGCAATTAAATGCTCAATCGTATTTTAAATTAAATGTTTCAGCGAAACCTGAGCATATAGAAGGCTCCGGTAAGGACAAAGGAAAGGGGAAGATGAACGTGTAGTAAATGAAGCGCTATTTGTAATAGTTAAGGGTATTTGTAACATTATTTTACATATCACCATGTATGAAGATTTAAAGGTCTAAGAACCTGGGATTTAGAGTAAGATATATTTTAATAATTAGTAATTTCATTTTTGTCTTTGTTATTATGTTAGATGGTTAGTATCGTGGAGCATCATATTCAGGGTTTAAAGGTACCTGGAATTAGGGGCATCACAGGTATGTATCAGAGCTGTAGGTTATAAACCTTAGGTGGGAAAATACCTTAGGAATATGACCTTAGAGAAAGTACAGAAGTTAGTAAGTAGATAAATTCAAATAGAGTTTTAAGATATGAATTGAGAAAATTCATCGAAAGAAGTAAAAATAACCTATAATAACTTGTTATTTGTGATAAATATATGTGTTATGTGATGTATTAATTAAGATTAAAATTTGATTGTAGGATGTCAGGTGAAGAGGTAGTAAGAGACTTACATATCGCGGGCGAGGAGTTGATCGCTCTACCTGAGCCAACACTCAAGTCAATAACTGAAGTAGAGACTCACATTGAGAGTGACCCTGAGGAGGTTTCAAGAGATGAACCTAGGGTAGATCTGGAAAGCAACTGTGAAGAGTATCCAGAGATGGAGTCAAATGAAGAGATAGAGGAAGATCCCGATGAGGCTCAGATAGAGCCAGAAAGAGGGGCAAAAGAAGAGGAAGTCGTAGTAACAACAGTAGATGAGCAAGTGTCAGCAGAGGTGTAAGTTCTGAACAATAGGGTGTTCATTTTGGAGAAAATGTGGATAGTAGCGAGAGGGATAATCGGTCGATTGGAAGTTGCATTAAGGGAAATAGTAGAAGAGTGTGACATGCTAAAAGAGCAGGTCAATAAAATGAAAGTTGAAGGCAGTGTATACCAGGAAGCTCCGATTAAGAAGGGGAAAAGGAAATGGAACGTCAGTGATTCAGGAAATTCTGGAAGTAATTAAGAAAACCTTAAGGAAAGGGTAGGAGATATGCTATAATGGTGGGCAAGAGGGACATATCTCTCATCGTTGCTCCAATTCAAAGGAAGGTGTATGTTTTAAATGTGGGTTGGCAGATCACCAAGCAAGAGTTTGTTCGATGAAGAGGACAGGTGAAGGAAGTGGAAATAAGTAGGATAATATTCTATGAATAATGTATAGTAGATGATGTGTATGTATATGTATGTATATGCATATGTGTGTAGTGAGTAAATCTCAGCTTTTATATAAATAGCGGGATATCTTTTGTAAGTCCCAACTTTTGTATAAGTTGTGGAGTAATTATGTAAATCACATCTTTTTGTATGTTAGCAAAAGCTATAAAGATGTGAGGGGTATGAATTGTAAGAAGCATATTAATATAAAATATTTATTAAATGTGCTTCATGATGAGTATGTGTTAGTATGTATAAAGAAAAATGCCTTGAGATAAATAATGGAATATTAATATCAATAAATATTTTATTAATAGAAAAATGATGCAAAGATGGAGAGGAAGAGGAATACCGAGAACACAGAGAAATGTAAATGAAGAACCAAAAACCAAAAATGAGGATAGGGAACCTATAAACCCTATGCAGCAATTCATAGATTTATTGGTAGGGGCGTTTAATAGAAACTCCGCTAGAGTGAACGTAAATCCTCCAGCTGTGCAAGTAACCATTTTTAAGGATTTTAAGAGTGTGGGACCGCCCGAGTTTAGGGAGGTCACTGAGCCTATAGAGGCTCAATCGTGGATCAAGGAGATAGGGAATGCATTTATTATTGCCAGAGTTGGAGAGGAGCAAAAGACCACTTTTGCTACCTACATGTTGAAGGATGAGGCCAATTTCTAGTGGGAAGCCAACCAGAATAGGGCCGAAGAGGGAGTAGTTGCGTGGGAAAGATTCAAGGAGTTATACTTCGAGAATTATTTCCCTCAAAGTATGCAGGGCCCTATGGATATACAATTTTTAGAATTGAAGCACGGGGACATGTCAATTCCCCAATATGCCGTCAAGTTCAATGAACTGGCTAGGTTTGCTCTACACCAAGTGGACAGGGAAGTGAGGAAAACAAAGAGGTTTGAGCAGGGCTTGAAACCTTGGCTCTACAATAAAATTGTCATGTTACAGATTGATATTTTCGGATCAATCTTAAAAAGGGTATTATAGCCGAAGGAAAGAGTGAGGCCATGAGCCTCTACAATAAAGAGAGGAAGAATAAGACTAAGTCCGAGGGAGCCGTCAAGGCTGAAGGAGGAAAGAAGAAGTGGAATATTTTCGGGAATACCGGGAATAAGCAGGGAGACCCGAAAAAGAGGGTCGAACAATGCAATAATTATAAGAGAAATCACACGGGAGTGTGTTTGAAGGGAAAGTCGGTGTGTTATGATTGCGGGCAGGAGGGACACATCTCTCCTAACTACCTCAACCTAAACAAGAATAGCGAATGTTTTATCTGTGGATCGACAGATCATATGGCAAGGAGTTTCCCAAAGAAAAGAGCCAACGGGGGAAGCGACAGTAAAGGGAATAGCAGTGGGAAGTTGACTATAGCCGGTCCATCTCCACCAAGTAGACCGACCGCGAGGACCTTCAATATGATGGTCCAAGATGTCGTAGCATCCGAAGATGTAGTTTCAGGTATCATTCTGATCAATAATATAAATGTATATGTATTGTTTGATTTAGATACGACCTATTTTTTCATACTGTGATTTTGCTAAGATGTTTACGTTTACCTTTTGAGACACTAGAGTCTCCCTTGAATATATAAATTAAGAATAAGGAACAAATTCCGTTGAGCTTACTCATAGGAATTGTTGCATTGAAATTAGAGAACATAGGTTGATGGTAGATTTAAGTCTGATTAAATTGGGAGAAATTAACGTAAATTTTTGGGAGTGGATTGGTTGTTTAACCATGGGGCAATGATAGATTGCCAGAAGAAGTTAGTAAACCTTAAACCTGCGAATCAATCTAAGGTAATATTTTATGGTAGTAAATCGCGAGACATTCTCGTTGTCTGACGATAACGTAAGTTAGGAAATTGTTAAGAAAGGAATGTGTAGATTGTTTAGGACGTGTGATCGACAAAGACGGAATATTTATAGATTTAGCGAAAGGTGGAGGCACTATTTATATAGTGAGAAATGTGATATATACACAGACCATAAAAGTTTGAAATATATCTTCCCAAAGGAAGAGTTAAATATGAAGCAGAGAAGATGGCTAGAGCTAATAAAAGATTATGACTGGGAGATTATATATCACCCAAAGAAAGGCGAATGGGGTGGCAGATGCTTTAAGTAGAAAGAGTTAGGAAAAGCTGTCAATGTTAATAGCTCAAGGTGAGCTCATAATAGAGATGGCTAAGAGGGAGTTAGAAGGGAAGTTTCTGAAAAAATCGGGAGAGAAGTTATTTGCGATGGAGACTCGTCCAATTTTATTGGGTAGAGTAAATGAGTCACAACTCAAGGATGAGGAGTGCGAGAAAATATAGGAGAGAATTTCTGAAGGTGAGGGGATAAAATATAAACTCGATGATAAAGGAGTGTTAAGATTTGAAGGAGGAATTTGAGTTCCATTATTACCAAGGTTAAAAGATAAGATTTTATAAGAGGCTCATAGTTCAAGGTTCTCAATTCATCTCGGTAATACGAAGATGTATCAAGACCTCCGACAATATCGTTGGTGGCAGAATATGAAGAGAGAAGTCGCGGAGTGCGTCAGCATGTGCATGACTTGTCAGAAAGTCAAGGCCAAGCATCAGAAGTTAGAGGGGTTGTTACAACCATTAGAAATTCTTGAAGGGAACTAGGAGCATATCGATAGATTTCGTGGTAGGACTTGCACTTACGCAGAAAGGATACGACGCTATATGGGTTATAGTAGATCGTTTAACGAGATCGGCATATTTCTTGCCAATTAAGATAAAAGTTAATTTATATCGATTAGCTAAATTCTATGTTAAAGAAATCGTTTCAAAACATGGAGTGTCAGTTTCAATCGTGTCAGATCGGGATCCGCGTTTCGCATCGAATTTCTAGAAGAACATGCAAGAGCAAATGGAAGTGCAGCTAAGGTTGAATACAACGTATCATCCTCAAATCAGACGAGCAGAGCGAAGAAACGATTCAGCCCATAGAAGATTGTTATGGATTTTAGAGAAGGTGGAACAACCACCTACCTCTAGTAGAATGTGCGTATAATAATAGTTATCACGCGAGTATAGGCACATCGTCTTACGAAGCATTATGCGGAAGAGAGTGCAGAACGCCACAGTGCAAAAACCAAAATTGGTGCAACAGACTGCGAAAATCGTTAAAGTAATAAGGTCAAGGCTCGTAGCAGTTCAAGACCGACTGAAGAAGTACGTTGATCATCATCGGTAGAAGCGAGGTTTTAACGAAGGAGAGATAGCTTACGAAATAGCTCTATCTCTTGAGTTAAAGCACATAATATGTTCCCTATATCGATATTACGACCATATAAGCAAGACTATAAGCATGTAATTGAATATGAACTTATTCAGATTAAGAAAGGTCTAAAGTATGAATAAATTTCAATTCAAATAATTGATAAGAAAGAACAAGTCCTGAGAAGCAGGATAATACCTTCAGTAAAGGTAGTATGGAGGAACCACAATGCTGAAGAAGCAACGTGGGAACTCGAAGAAAAGATGCAGAAAAAAATTATCCCCATTTATTTGCTTAGTCTTGTTTTACAATTTCGGGGACGGAATCTTTATAAGGGGGAAAGAATGTAACGAATGTAAATATTTCGGATCCTTGTAATTAGAGATTTCGATTATTAATGAATAAAATGAGAAAAGTAATATATTTACTCGATTAAATGAGAAATGGTATTATGTTTCAATAATTAAATGTAACATGATTAATGGCTTAATATTTAATATTATGTCAAGTAAATGTAATTGAATACGTTTGTTGGACCAATATATAATATATAAATATTGGCGTTAAGTTAGTAAATTAAATTAATATTTAATTTAAGATGAAATGTATAGATTAAATAAATTGTCTTGAAACAATTTATGGAACGAAGCAAGAAGATTTAATTGTATAGTCTAAATGGGCTATTTAAATAATTAGTGAAATAAATATTATTTATTTAAATAGTTAATTCGTTCTATTACAAGTGTTATTTTAAATATGAAATTTAACTTCATAATTAATAGAGTAATTTTTATACATAATATAAATGTATAATTACCCAATTTGGTTAATAATTTGAAATTCATGTTATTGCAATACATGAAATAATATGTGTATTGAAGGTATAATATGACTAATGTAATATTTATATATAATATATAAAATATTATATATAAATATATGATGTAGTATTATTATTATAAGCATTATAAATGTATGGTGAGAATAAGACTTCAATCACTAAATCATATATGCTGGAATGTTAAAGTTAGAAGCAAAAGCTGAGTCACTAATATAAGCAGGAGGTGTCAAGCTATATTCTAATTAGCATGACTAAGCAAAGCTAAAGTCTGTATAGATAGAGATAAACTTAAAATGCTTAAACAAAATTTAATTCTCATAAAGTCATACTCCCATCCATTCCATTCCTCCTTTTCTCTCTACTCGTTAAGTACCATAACTCCCAAAAGCTCACCAAACTTCTCCCAATTTCGGTAAAACCAACAATTTTCGCAAAATAATGATGTAGCAACCAGAATTGAAAGAGAATTGGAGCAAGGTGCAGCTTAAAATAAGGGTTAAACTCAATAAATTGCAAAATTTGAAACAAGAATTCAGCTATTACATCAATGAAGAGGTAATTTATGTGTTTATATTATGTTCATGAGAAAGTAAATAAATACATATGTGTATATTGATATAACTGCTATGTTTGGTTGTGAATTGATAAGGTGGGATGTTAAGTACTATGTGTGGAGTGATAAAGGTGGAATTTCTGGGCTAAAATCCATTTAAATGTCTATGAAATCTATTTTTTTAAGCAACGCACAAAGCTGTTCGATATAATGCCTCTTAGAGACTGTCAAGCTTAAAAATGAAGAATTGGTTAAGGTTGTGAACAAGGAAGCGTTTATTTATATTATATGAAGTAACCCAATCTGCTTGGGTAAGTCAAAGTGGGTTTAAAAAACGAATTTGTGAAGATTGAACCAAGTAGGCTCGACTAGAAAACTGTTACAACGGGGCAGTTTCAAGCCTTTGCAAACACAATTTAAAATATTCTTTTTGTTTGGTTTATATTTTTATAAAATAGTATGTAGTACCAAGTATAACATGTTAAAATTTGTTACAAATCAGATGTGTAGATGTTGAGATATAAAATCGGGAAGTGGGCTACATGTTAAGCAAAACAGCAGCAGGCAGCAGCAGCAGCCGTGCGCCAGCGCTGGCTGTCAACTGCACTGCACTACGGCGCGTTGTAATATTTTCGCGCAGATTTTATTTGACGTGATGTAAATGAACTATTAAGAATTAATAAAAATTAATAATTTATTGATAAATCTAATATAATGGATAAAATTAAGATTTAGATATTAAATTTGAGAAATACAATTTTAAGTCGAAGTTCATGGAATATGGATACTTTAAGCTGTGTAATAACCTTATGTATGCTACATAGGTGCTACACAAGGCAATAACGTTTCAAATTTTCGAAAAAATAGAAACTCGGTAGCATTGTATCGCGAAGGCAAGTTCTCTAACTTCATTCTATTTATACATTGAATGCAAGTATTCTAACCTTGTACAATGATTTTTGTGTGCAAGTTCCTACATTCATTCGACTTCGTTCTTGTGAATGCTTTGAGATGTTTTGATATTCAAATTTACTCAATGTTTATATATTATGTAAAATCCTAGACTTATACAAATTTTTCTTTTGAATTTGTACAAGTTATTCAGCTATACTAAATTGCATTTTTATTGAGAATTTGAAGTTTTATATCCATGAACTGGTTAAGATGGATGCCAATGCTATTTGTTCCGGCTAGACAAAGATTTAAATATTTTATTGATTTTCATTGTAAATATTTGAAATATTATTGATGTTAGGTAGAGTTATCCAAGCCGAATTATTTCGGTGCAGATTCAAATTAAAGTCTAATATGAACAACCCTAATATTGGGGTATTTTACATCGAAAACATACTGACCGACCCCCGAGGTTGTCAAACAAATGCATATAGTCGTTTAGCTAGAGTGTTGTACAACGCAGGGTACAAAGGGCTGATCACTTAACGTGCCCGTAAGCCAGTTGATTCATAGTTGAATTACTACCGAACCTTTACGAAAACAAAAATAATGTTATCGATCTTTCGACCGCTCAGCATGTATAATTAGTATGTAGTTTCAAAAATTCGAAACAACAAATCTTGTTATTCAGATCGATACGAAGTCTCTTCACAACTATTGTCCAGTTGTAAAAGTGTTGTATAAATGAAGCATTAATTCTTGAATTTGTAGTTGATATCGATTGTTATTACTTACTGAGCAATTAAATTCTCATTCTTGCTTTAAATTAAATGTTTCAGCGAAACCTGAGCGTATAGAAGGCTCCGGTAAGGACAAAGGAAATGGGAAGATGAACGTATAGTGAATGAAGCATTATTTATAATAGTTAAGGGTATTTGTAACATTATTTTACATATCACCATGTATGAAGATTTAAATGTCTAAGAACCTGGGATTTAGAGTGAGTCATATTATAATAATTAGTAATTTCATTTTTGTCGTTGTTATTATGTTAGATGGGTTGTACCGTAGAGCACCATATTCAGGGTTTAAAGATACCCGAATTTGAGGGAATCACAGGCTTTCTTTTTGAAGTTCGATATGCCCATAATGTTATCGGTAATTGCTCTGCCCATGTCTTTGGATGATCGTCTAGGGTTTTTGATAGAATCTTAATCAAGGTTTTGTTTGTGGCATCTGCTTGCCCATTGCCTTTCGGGCAGTAGGGTGATGATTTGTAGTGTTTCTATATCTTTCCATCAGACTTTTAACGTCCCTATTGATGAAAGGAGTTCCATTATCTAATAAAATGATCTTCGGGATCCTGAAACGACAAATGATATGTTCTTTGATGAAATTTGCCATTGCTGACCTCGTTGCCCTCTTCAAAGGGATTGCCTCAACCCACTTTGTATACATCTCAGTGGCAGTCAAGATCCATATGTTGTCTTTAGAATTAGGATGAATGGGACCTATAAAATCCATTCCCCATGTATGAAAGGGTCATAGTGTTGCTATGGTCCACAGGTCCACAGCGGGAGCATGAATCAAATTCCCATGGATTTGGCAAACGTGGCATTTCTTGACAAACTTTAAGCAATCTCTTTCCATTTTTTCCAGTATTAACCATGATTAATCAGCTGTTTGTACAACTTGGCTCTCCCTTGGTGTTCATCTGTGTGCATTTAATAGACCAAATCTTTGGCCTCGCCTAGCTCCAAACACCGTAAGGGCTTGCCATTGAACCCTCTTCTAAATAATTCTCCATTTTGTAAGAAAAATCATTGTGATTTTCTCTTTATTATAACTGCGTCCTTCTTTTCGACAGGAAGACTGTCGCTTTGTAAAAACTCCACATAAGGGATTCGCCAATCTGTTATGTCATCAATGAAGGCGCATTCCTCCTCCCTAGGGTATTCTTGGCACAAAATACATTGTTGATGAAGTGCATCTGCTTCCTTCTTCATTTCGGGCCAATCATATTCTTGGCGCTACAATATGCGATACATCCCAATATCTGCCAATCCGCAGTTCTCTTGATACATCTGCTATAAAACTTTATTCACTTCTTGCCTCCTCAAGCATCGTGTCAATACATCATCTACTTCTTTGTGATATAACACTCCTTGATAATGTTGTATTTCTGAAGTTCCACTGGTGATATTGTTCCCTCTTTTATTTGCAATTGAGGGAGATGCTATCCAATCATCTGTCATGTCTTTGGGGAACAAGTCTAGCACCGTGATTGGGAGGGTTCTCTTCATTAGTTTCACATCCAAATCATCTCCTTGGACATACACTCTAGATGTTATTATTGCTAATGCATCAGGTTGTTTATTTTATCCTCTTGGCACATACTCAATCACCACCTTCCTGAAAGCCTCCATTATTTTTTGTGCTACAGTTCAATTTGGTGCCAAGATAGGTTCATTCACTGCGAATTGACCTCTTATTTGTTGCACTATCAGATTTGAATCTCCTCATACATTAAGACGTTTGGCTCCCAACTCTTGAGCCACCAACAATCCTAATATAAATGCCTCATATTCTGTTTCATTGTTCGTGTAAAGGAAATCCAGCTTGTATGATAAAGCCACTTCCTTTCCTTCTTTGGTGGTCAACACCACTCTTGCTTCACCTTTGCCTTATGCAGACGACCCGTCAAAGACCAAACTCCACCATTCCTAGTCCTAATCCACTACATTAATTGTTTTCACTTCTCCTCTTGGAAGATCCTCGAAGGGAGGTTCATATTCTCTACTAGGAAATTGAGCGAGCAGGTCTGCCAATGCTTGACATCTGATTGCCTTCGGTGTTACATACTTGATGTCATACTCTGAAAGGATCATCATCCATCTTCCAGGTCTTCCTACCAATGCTGGCCTAGTCAACAAGTATCTGATCGGGTTAATTCTTGTTGCAAGCTTAACTTCGTGTACCAGAAAATAATGCCGCATTTTCTGCGCAATAAACACTAATGCAAGGTAATGTCTCCCCACCTACGAATACCAGGTTTTCGGTCCTCTAATTATCCGGCTGATATAGTACACAGGCTTTTCTTCTTCATCTACCTTCTATGTGATCAATCCTCCTACAGAATTTGTGGTAGATGTGATATACAATTGTAACGGTATTCCTCTATGTGGTACTACCATCTTTTGTGCTGAAGCCAAAATTCCTTTTACCTTCTCGAAGGCATGTTGTTGGTCTTTCCCTCAGTCCCATTCTGCCTTTCCTTTTAGTAGTTTTCCAAAAGGTTCTGTGACTTCTGCCAATGCTGGCATGAATCTTCTCAGGTAGGAAACCTTCCCTAGAAAGCTCTTCAACTGCTTCTGCGTTTTTGGTGGGGGCATCTCTATAATAGCCTTTGCCTTGCTTGGGTCTACCTCCAGACATCTTTTGTGTACTAAGAAGCCTAAAAATTTTCCAGCTATCATCCCAAAAGCGTACTTCTTCGAATTTATTTTTAGCTTGTACCTCCGACATCGCTCAAACACCTTTTTAAGGTCTTCCACGTGGGTTACCGCCTTTTTGGACTTTACCACTATGTCATCCACATAGTCCTCCACTATGTCATGAATCATGTCATGAAAAATAACGTGCATTTCTCTTTGATAAGTTGATCTCGCATTCTTCAACCCGAATGGCATTACTACATAGTAAAAATTCCCAAACGGGGTACGGAAGGCTGTCAACTCCGCATCCTCTTTGGACATCTTCATCTAATTGTAGCCCATGAATCCGCCCTTGAACGACATCATCTCATGATTTGTCATTGCATCTACCAAAGTGTCTATGTTGGGTAAAGGGTATATGTCCTTTAGGCAGGCCTTGTTTAAGTCTCTGAAATCCACACATATCCGTAATTGTCCATTGGATTTCTTTACTGGTATAATGTTGGATAGCCATATTGTATGTTGAATTGGCTTGATGAATCCTACTTCTAATAACTTCTTGATCTCCTCCTTTATTTGTGTTTTGACTTACGGTGCATATTGCGAGGTGCTTGCTTTACTGGCTTAATTCTCGAGCTTATATTCAGATTATGCTCTACCAGCTCCTTGTCGATCCCAGGCATCTCATCGTATTTCCAAGCAAAGATATCCCCATACTCTCGCAGTAACTTCACAAGCTCCTCCTTCTAGCATTCAGCTCCTTGTTGACATAAGTTAGTCTTGGCGTTCCTCCACCTATTGCCAGATCAACTTCTTTTAATTAATTTTGTTGAGGTCTTGGCCTATCCTCAAAGCATTCTGGAACTGGTTCTACCTTTTACTGCATAACTTCTTCCTTTTCATTACTGCTGGAGTGGGGTACACCTTCTGAGCCATCAGGTTTGAATGTTCCCTCGAGCTCCTCCCCCGTGCACCATCGTAAGCGAAATATTATCTTCCCATCGGGTTTAACAACCCTTTCCAATTTCATTTTCTGTTCCTCTTTTCTTTTATCTTCTCTGTCAGCTTCCGATTGGGCTATCCACTTGGCATTTATTATGTTCCTGGCATCTTCAGGGTCTGATGCCCTCTTCTTTTCTCCTTTTCCTTCCTTCTCCAAGTCCACCACTACTGGCTTCTTATTTTTAGAACATTCTCCCTGTTTCGAGGTCTTCTTCGTTTCCTTCCTCGTAGGCATAAACTTATCCTCCTGCACTTTCTACCAGCTTGCTAGTCTTAGGGAGTCAGGCTTTTCAATTTGATTTTCTCCCTTTTTCAGCGACATCATCGAAAAAAGTTGCTTCGATGATGTGTGCCTCCTCTGGTCCAAAGGGATTCCTTGTTGCTGGTACCTTCACTTCTATTCCCTTCCAAATAACTTTTAGGCATTGGTGAAAGACCGAGGGTACTACCCCATAGTCATTTTTCTAAGCCCTTCCTATCAAGACATGATATGATGCATCCACCTCTATCACATTAAACATCACAGGTCCTCAAATCTTCCCAACTTACATATCCACCTTGATGTGTCCAAGGGTGGGTTCTTGTGCTTTGGTTAGCAAACCCTGTGATATTTATTTTTTCCTTTATAATTTTCTTCTCTGGCAGGCCTAACCGTTTAAACATGGTGTAGGGCATAATATTTACAGATGCTCCATTATCAATGAACGCCCTCCGCACTTTGATTCTAATTATTACTGTTGTCACATACAGCGGTCTGTTGTGCGGGTATCTTATCTCTCTATCAGCTTTAAAGAAACATATCTTATTTTCTTCTTCTTCCATCATTTTCATAAATCCCTTATTTACGGCCATGCAGGTCTCCTGTGTCTCGGGAGCTTTAATGATCGCCTTGGTTGCCTCTATCCTTGCTTCCTTGGTCAACCCTATTTAATTAAAAAATTTGTTGAACTTAGATCCATTCATTAACGTAGTCACCTACAAGCCTGGATCAACATCCTCCTTTTCCTTCCATCACTTCTAAATTCTCCATCATCACCACCTCTGGTGCTTCACTATGAGTAATAGTATTGCACGTTTCATTTCCCTTGTAATCGGCAGTGGTTTGTCACGTACACTGCTTCCTTTTCCCAACTCAATCTCTCCTACCGCCAACTTCTCATAGTATATCCTCTACAGAATGTAACAATCCATAGTGGAATGTCCTGCATATTGGTGATATACACAGAAGTTTGGTCTTCTTTTCATCTCTTCCGTCATAACAAATCTGGGCCTTGGAGGCTTCACCACTTCGTGTTCTACGCATTGTTCGTACAGGTCCCTGAATACCTTTTCACTACATGTAATAGCCTCTGGGATTAACGTTCTTGCATACTTGTCGCCGGGCTTTCCTCTGCTCCATTCAAAATTTTTCGCATTCTTCTCCCTCTTACCCCCTTGTGGTTTTGGATGAGAATTTGCCAAGGCCATAGTAGTTGTCCTCTTGCCCTTCCGTGCAATTGTCGCATGGTTGGTGGGAAATGTTATGATTCCTCCTAAGTCTTGTGCAAAAGACGAGAGAGTTGCAAATGAATCGCAGGCTTTTGTAATGAGGTAGGGCTTGAAGGTATCTAAAGTACCATTGTTACATATGCTCACCAAGTTCTTTTCTTCAATTGGCTCTGTGCACTTCTGTGCCTGAGCCCTAAATCTATCCACATAATCTGACAACTCCTCGTTCGGCTTCTACTTGAATCGCATGAGTTCTACAGTGGTTACCAGTTTCTGCACATAGAAAAATTTCTTAAAAAATTATAATTTTAGATCATCCCAATCATTGACTGGCCCCTTCTCCAAGTTATAGTACCAACTGAAGGCACCACCCATCAAAGTCTTATTGAATTTCCTCATCAACAGGTTGTGGTTGCTCACTTCATCATAACCTAACCATGGAGACATCGACTCCATAAACCTGGCAATATGTTCCTTGGCATTTTCTTTCTCCCCGTTATACTTTGGGAACTGCAGGGGATGCTCAATATACCCTGTCGGGTAAGGTTGTCTCCAAATGTGTGCCGGGTAGGGTGGAGTAAAGTCTAATTTCGAAGGTCGAGATGTCTGCTTGCAAAGTTGATTGATCACATTGATCATATCATCCTTCGTTTCATATTGGCTCGTGGTATGGACTCTTTGGGATGTTGTGATGTATTAATACGTTGGCGGTGTGTATGATAAGGAAATTGGTTGGTTCACACTTGCATCGTGCAAAGCTTGTATTGGTTGTATTTGTTGGCTTGTTCGTTGGGTATGGCTCGGTACAGTCGGCATGTGCACTTATGAAAGTGTTGGGAGTGTAGTCGAGATGATGTTTGGCTGAGGCTAGCTTGCTTCTAGTCTGGGTTGTGGCACATCACCACTGTTATGAGGCTCCAAGTTGATGATTGGAATCGGCTGACTCTCTGTTGCTGGAGGCACAGTCTAATTATCTTTGTTGTTGTTGTTGTTGTCTTCCGCTCTTACTTGTTCCCCCTGCGAACTTCCTAGGAACATAGCCTTGAAAGTGGGGATTTGCATCAACTACTGGCGGAAATTCCCCATTTCCTCTTGCTTCATTTGCATCTCCAGCATCATTGCCATCGTCATTCCCTGTTTTTCCCATGCCTTTAGCATCTCCAGCTGCACAGCGTTCGTGGTTGTCTGCTCCCCACTTGCTTCCTCACTTTGCCTTACCGTGCTTGGCTACCTGGCACTGGTTTATTGTTGATTAGCCATATATGGTGTTATTGAACTTCCTTCCGAAGCATTTTCTAGGATGGGTTGGTCGAGATCCAGATTCGCGCTTTAAAAAGCTAGATTTACTTGCCTTTGAACTGGATCCGGTGAAGTAATACTTGTTATCGATGAAACTCTTCCTATAGTTCTCCCACTTCGAGTTGTGGGCATACCCTTCACGAATTCTACACCTCCCCAACAGAGTCGCCAAAGAAATATGGGCAAGAAAATCGTACCTTGCTAGGGTTAGGGTTTCGTGTTGGTTGAGGAGGAGAAAATTCACGAAGAGTACAAAATTGATTGATGAGTTGAAGAGGGGAGAAGAACAGGTGAGCGATTACTCCAGTAACACGTGACAAAACTCTTAGGATCCGAGAGCCTTCTTGAATATCAAGGATCCAGAGAGCCTTCTTGAGTGTCTTGAGTTCAGAGAGAGTCCAAAGGTCCCTTCTATTAGAATAGAGGGAGTATTTATAGAGCTTCCTGGAAAGTGATCACATGCCTAGCACATGTCTGGGTCGTATGCCTGACATGTGACCTCAGGGAAAATTCTAGAAATACTCTTAATTACCCAAGTAATGCCCAAATCGTCATGTCTTTCTAGCCACCAATCCAATCCATCAATCAATTCCCAAAATGAGTCGCCTCCATGATACTTCTGCATCGTGACTCGTGGAAGCTTCTCTCAAGTCTCGTTTATTTATTTTTTCTTTTTCGGCTTTTCATTCAATTTTTTAGGTCACATGTAAACCCTAATTTATATTTGGGCTCATAACACCAAATAACTTTTCTTCCTCTTCACAATTGTAGAGGACGAAAAATTGAAGAAAAAGGCTTTGGATTCACTCAATTTTGATATCGGATGAATTAATTACGATTTTTTTAATGGGCTACATTGCGTATAAGTATTCTACTCGAGAATTTAACTAATCAAATTAGAATAGAATTAGGACTATACCTCCACTCTTTAAATATAAATAGGAATCAATATAGGAGTTACCAAAACCCTAATGGATTCCTCAATTTTAATTTAATCAATTATTTAATTATCTACTAAAAGAATTTAACTTTCCAAACGAAACAATGAAGAAAGAGAAAAAAAAATTAGTAACTTACCTTTTTCAATTTAAATACACTTTTATAAAATAAAATCAATTAATATTTAATTATTAATAAAATTTTGGATTATTACAGAATATCTAGACCAAACCAAAGAGTAATAAGGATCTAATTAGAACGAAACAATTAAGCAAGGACCAAATTCTGAACGATTAGCAGTACAAACAAATCAACATAATAATATTATCGCTGAAAAAATATGGAATATGTTCAAATTATAATAGAAGGAAAAGAGTTCAAATTACATAATAAAGTCAAGGTATCAAAAATCAAACTTCAATTCAAGAGTGTCAACAAAAATATAAGAAAAATGTAACGAATGACGAGATATCACGAGATATAAATAATACAACAATAATCAAATGAGTGGAGTACGAAATATGTACATGATACTCAAAATCACTTATAGCATACTCCACATAATCTTACCCTCAAATGTTAACGATATCAAATATGAAATTTTATTCACCACCTAAACATATTTACCTCGAATTAAATATAATTCAAACTAATAATTCTAAAATAATTCGTAATTCATTCAAGGTGCCTTTAATTATTGTCTTAGATCATTATTAATACTCTAAAACTTAAAAACCAATAACAAAACCTAAGAAATCTTAAAATCCTAATATGACAAATTATTCTTAAAATGCCAGTCCACTATTTTGGTTTTATCACTATTAATTAAAATTTATTTGTCAAATTAATTAATTTTAACAGAAACTATACTTCAAATACTCTAATTTAGCCTCAAAAATCACCCAAATCGAATTTAAAATCATTAAGTTATCCATTTTTAAATATTAAAACTCAAAACTGAAAATCTGCTTGAAAAATCTCAGACCAGCCACTTCTTAAAATTCATAACAAATCATAAGTTAATCTTTAACGGTTCAAAATTAGTGAACTCATTCTTAGCTTATATATGCATAATATATCCAAAAATTATAACGATCCAACGATCGGATTAAGAGATTTAACCCACGCAATAGACCTTATAATATAGAAATTGATTTTCAGATTTTTATGTTTACAATCAATTAAATTATATAACTTAATATAAATTTATCTACTCTTTCTGATTATCATGATATCTAATTCCATGTCTATATTTTGATCAAATATAATTTTTAATTTAAAAACTCTCATTACTAAACTTAAAATCAAAATACGAAATAATAGTTACATTCCTTATTCCCCTTTTCTCAATACGTTACAGTAAATAATCTAACTTTCGGGTCTTTTAGATTCTTCAAAATCTCTTCATGTCTTCACGAAAATTATAGTTCTCGAAAAGATACACAAAATAGGCTTAAGAATCACTCTATTCGGAATTAATATGACTAACTTACGAATTTTCAAAAATAGGGCTGAAAATAGTGACGGAAATCAGGACAAATTACGGTTTTCAGCAATTTCATACATGAAGATGGCGTCAAATATCTTTTCTTTCTCTTCACAATTGTAGAGGACGAAAAATTAAAGAAACAGACTTTGGATTGACTCAATTCCGACATCGGATGAATTAATTATGATTTTTTAATGAGCTGCAGTGCGTATAAGTATTTTACTCGAGAATTCAACTAATCAAATTAGAATAGGATTATGGTTACATCTCCACTCTTTAAATATAAATAGAAAATAATATAGGAGTTACCAAAATCCTAATAGACTCTTTAATTTTAATAAAATTAATTATTAAATTATCAACTAAAAGAATTTAATTTTCCAAATGAAACAAGGAAGAAAGAAAACAAATTAGTAATTTACCTTTTTAATTCAATTGTGCTTTTTAGAAAAATTTAAATCAACACTTAATTATTAAAAAGAAAATTCAGATAATTTCATCAACATTCAGTTAATTAAATTTAAAAAATCGGGTTATTACATTTTCCCCCCTTAAAAAGAATTTCGTCCTCGGAATTTAAATAAGTTACAGAAAGTTTTATTTTTATTTTTATTTAAATTGCATAATTATTCATAAACTTTAATTAAGACGTAGTATCACCCTTTGTGACGATCAAGCCTGGTAAGTCCATCAGTCCACACAATTGTTCATGTACCAATAGATGATTCGGCAACTAGTGCGAGCCCTCGTCAATTTCTTTAAGTTTTATTCCTGCAAACGTACTCTTCGAAACATAATTTAAAAATACATAATTTTCTCTACATATATAATAGAGTTCGAATACCCAAAATATTCAAAATTATCTTTAATTCGTGTTAAAAATATATATATATATATATATAAAAAAAAAAAGAAGCTCATGTTCTGCACGACTAGGATCTAACAAATTATGTTTATTTTTATTTATTTATTTTACATAAATTCGTGCAAAACTCCAAGAATATCGGATAAATAAAGCAATTATACAAACTATACTACTAACTCTCCCTAGCACCTCAAGAACTTCATAATATCCAAACCTCAATTCAAATTAGTTCTTAAATATTATTACACCAAAGAATATACTGCTAAGATCTCTTTATCACCACATCAAACTCTAAGTCATATATTCTACTATCTGCATAAGCAAACTATAGTTGTTCAATATCTCAAAATCAATTGGATCTCATCACTTACTTTATATCTAATCATTTAATGAATCAATCATTCTCTTAATGCAAACCTTAATCCAACAAATTCCAAGATCTCCTCTTACTATCACAAAGAAATTTCATACAACATAACTCCAATATCCTACTAGAAACTAGCCGCAAAATTGATCATTAGCCTCAAATGGTTAATCTAATTACCTCGAATATCTACAAATCAAGTTTACAAGAGATCCTCTATACGTATTATTTTTCACTTTATCATATTATCCCATCAATACACATACCTCAAGTTATCCACAAGCTTAACAGAAATTAAATCATAACCCAAATCAAATCCTCAGTTCTAAGATCATAATAAATTGTTACCAAAAACAACTCTAACAAATAATTGTCCAAAATCAAATACTTGTTGGTACAAATATTCATATCATAATCGTATTACATATATGATCATTTCTTAACTATACAAAATATAGCTTTATTCTCCTTAATGATCCAATCACAAGTCTTAACTAATATCATTACTCCATCGCATAATAATAATCTTGGCAAATTATCTCAATTTCCTCAAATCAATTACAAATCGAAAAGAGAACGACAACTGGTCAAAATCAAGACCAACCAAATAGAGAACCAAATCGAAACAAACTCCTACGTCTACCTAGTGGTTTACCCATAACTGACAAGTCAAGCTTAAAGACAATCCACAGAATCATAACCTAAGCTCTGATGCCATCTCTGTAACACCCTCTTCTCGAATAGAAAAGGAAGGTCACGAGCAAAGTACAACAAACCTCAAAATAATAAATACAATTCTTCAAAAATTTACAGAATAATCAAAAACCTAAAATCAAATAAACCTAGATGGTCAAATGTAGCTCTCTTTATGCGAAACCCAAAATCGCCCTTGTAAACCTGCCAGAAGAAAAACACAACATGAGTCAAATAACAGTACGAATAACGATATACAAAAGATGTACAACTAAAATATGGAATCAATTGACAAAATACTGAACAATGCCTCAAGCATAAATACCGAAGATAATATAATCTCCAATGTCTGAATAGAATATATCTGAATCAACAGAATTAATAAAACAAACAAAAGGTTGAATCAAAGTGGTTAAGTGGTTATTTCATACCGAGTTCAGAACAAAAAAGAACATTGCCACACAAACAAATCAAAATAATGTCACACAGGTAAATCACACATTAGACTGTGAATCCAAATGCATGCAAATCAGAAGGTGTGTCTAGCACAAATATCACCAATCCGTAAAACAGAACAAAAACTAGGGTTGACCCATACGCATCTTGAACAAACATATCAAATGGCCAAAGCTCACACCCAGAGCAAACAAAAGGATACGTCGTGCACTGATCACACTGCCACAGAAAGTGTCACGTCTCAGTGCTAAGAAGACATGCATGTGGTACCCCCACAGGTGGTTATAGCTCAAGTATACCCTATCGCTTATTCTACAAAGTATGATGTCACAACACATGCAACATAATACCAACAAAAGGGTTCTAAAAGTACATATTAAACCAAATAAAATCATAAATAAAATACCTCCAAAGTAATGTAACAGCATGTACCGCTCTACAAAGATCAATAAAGTTCTATGCTTAAAGAATAAACTCAAAAGATTACAAAATATGATGTTCGGAATATCTAGACCATACCAAAGCAAAATAAGGATTTGATTAGAAACAAAACAATTAAGCGAGGACCAAATTCTGAATGATTAGCAGTACAAATAAATCAACATAATGATAGTATCGCTGAAGAAATATGGAATATGTTCAAATTATAATAAAAGGAAAATAGTCCAGATTACATAATAAAGTCAAGATATCAAAAATCAAACTTATATTCAAGAGTGCCAGTAGAAATATAAAAAAATGTAACGAATAACGAGATATCATGAGATATAAAGAATACAACAATAATCAAAAGAGTGGAGTACAGAATATGTACCTGATACTTAAAATCACTTATAGCACACTCCACAAAATCTTACCATCAAATGCTAACGATATCAAATACGAAATGTTATTCACCACTTAAATAAATTCACCTCAAATTAAATATAATTCAAACTAATAATTCTAAAATATTTTGTAATCCTTTCAAGGTGCCTTTAATTATCGTCTTAAATCACTATTAATACTCCAAAACTTAAAAGTCAATAACAAAACTTAAGAAATCTTAAGACTCCAATATGACAAATTATTCTTAAGACGTTAGTCCACTATTCTGGTTTTATCATCATTAATTAAAACTTATTTGTCAAATTAATTAATTTTAATAGAAACTAAACTTCAAATATTCCAAAGAATCACTCAAATCGGATTTAAAATCATTAAGTTATCCATTTTTAAAAATTAAAACTCACAACTGAAAATCTACTTGAAAAACTCCAGACCAGATACTTCTTAAAATTCATAACAAATTATATGTTCATCTTTAACAGTTCAAAATTGGTGAACATATTCTCACTTTATATATGTATAATATATCCAAAAATTATAACGATCCAACGGTCGGATTAAGAGATATAACCCACGCAATATACCTTAAAATGTAGAAACTGATTTTTAGATTTTAACGTTTAAATTCAATCAAATTATATTACTTAATATAAATTTATCTCCTCTTTCCAATTATCATGATATCTAATTCTATGTCTATATTTTGATCAAATATAATCTTTAATTTAAAAACCCTCGTAACTAAACTTAAAATCAAAATACGAAATAATATTTACCTTCATTGTTCCTCTTTCTTCAATATGCAATAGTAGTAAAGAATCTAACTTTCGAATTTTTTAGATTCTTTAAAATCTCTTCATGTCTTCACGAAAATTGTAGCTCTCGAAAAGATACACAAAATAGGCTTAAGAATCACTTGAATCGAAGTTAATATGTCTGACTTATGAATTTTCAAAACTAAGGATAACGAGAATCATGACATATTGCAGTTTTCAGCAATTTCGGGCATGAAGATGACGTCAAATAACTTTCTTCCTTCTTCACAATTATGGAGGACGGAAAATTGAAGAAACATGTTTTAAATTCACTCAATTCCGACATCGGATGAATTAATTACGATTTTTCTAGTGGGCTACAGTGCGTATTAGTATTCTACTCAAGAATTCAACTAATTAAATTAGAATAAGATTAGGGTTACATCTCCACTCCTTAAATATAAATAGGAAACAATATAAGAGTTACCAAAATACTAATGGACTCTTTAATTTTAATAAAATTAATTATTAAATTATCTACTAAAAGAATTTAATTCTCCAAACGAAACAAGGAAGTAAAAAAAATTAGTAACTTACATTTTTAATTCAATTGTGCTTTTTAGAAAAATTTAAATCAACACTTAATTATTAAAAAGAAAATTCAGATAATTTTATCAACATTTAATTAATTAAATTTTAAAAAATGGGGTTATTACAGTCATTCACTTTAAGATTTGCATAACAGAAGAGTAAGTATAAGTATTAGTATTTTAAAGACTTGGGGGTAGCTATATTTGATGCTTATAGTTAAGAATTCTCTTAAAGTTTATATGAAATAAAGTTAAATTTTGTAATATATTTTTCATCAACAATTAAGTTTATTATTTAAAAAATAACCAGTTCACCAACCTCGTACTAAGCACGGGTGACTTAAATAATAATTTATTATATTAATTATTAAGATAATCAATTAAATATAAGCTAAATATTTAAGTATAATTTTAATAAGATAGTTATAGTTATTAAATTATTAAATATTTATTTTAACAAGAGATTATTGAATTATATATTAAAGGTTCTTTTGATCAACTATTAAGTTAATTATTTGAATGCAGCATAGATTTATTTTGTTATGATTATGAGCAAACAATTATTTTAATTTAATTGAAGTTTCTAATGGAATCTACATTAGCATTTATATTGACAAAATTTGCTTAAAATTCTACATTAGCATTTATATTAATAAAATTTGCTTAAAATTATAATCTGAATATAACTATATATGAAAATCAAACTTTCACTACAACAAAAATACTTATTTTCGACGGACTAATTCCCTCAGAATTAGTATATTTTCGATAGAATATTCGATCAGAAATAATTCCCTCAGAAATAAGTTAATTTCAACGGAATTCCATTGAAAATAATTACTACCCTTAGCGCCAAATTTCCCGTCAACGCCAAAGTTAATTTCGACGAAAAGACATAATTCTAACGGAAGTTCCATCGAAAATAACTTATTTCCGAGGGAAGTGTTTCCGAGGGAATTTTCGTCGAAAATATGACTGCATAAAAACCTAATCGCTCTCTCAGCGTCGCACAGAACACAGAAGCCAAAAAATTGCTTCTCTCTGCCACTAACTCTCTTCGGTAACCTCACATCACCGCCAACCAGTTCCGATCCCACCAGCGCCCTTCATCACGCTGGCGCCCTTCATCCCGCTGGTATTGCCTTAAATCCTAAAAAAAATTCTTTCATTTCTCTTTCTCTTTCCCTAACCCAAGCTAGCCCTAATTCCTAAAAAATTATTGCAATTTTCAGTGGTTGTGGTTCAAATCCGGCGTTAGTGGCCTACTTCCGGTGGTCGTGGGGCTCCGTCTTCTCCTTCAAATCTCTATTAGCTCTAATTTAAGGTTAGTTTGTACGCATTTCTTCATTGTTGCCCTCTTTTGGCTTTTCCATGTGTTCCTTGTGTTCTGATTTTGGTGTGTATGGAAATCATTGTTGCCCTCTTTTGGCTTTTCCATGGAATCGATATGGTTAATTGTACGAATAAATGGATATTTATAGTATCGTGAGCACCAAGTCTGAGGTAAAGGTAACCCAAATTTGGGGGCGTCACAGTGGAAATGTTGGTCGATGTTTATGACCCTAAAAATATTGACTGGGGTACAAACGATGTGATATTCCAAACCCTTATAATAAATTTTGTAATTATAAATGAAAATGTTATTAAATTTTAAAGTATAATTTTGAATATTGTAAAGTATATGTGTAGAATATATATAAATATATATATTTCTTGAGCAAGCTTAATAAAGAGAAAGGTAAATATAAATGTAACACTTCAAAGTTAAATTTTAAAATCATAGAATTCCACAAGCTACCAAATATATAAGCAAGCAAGCAAGAAAAAAAATAGATAAATATCATGCCAAAGTTCAGCTAAGAGAGGATAAGGAAGAGGAGGCTTCCTTCAGAAGCCTCCCAAGATATTTTTGGTGGAAAATCTTATCCAAAAGCTTGACTAGGTTTAACTATTTAACTTAATAAGAGCTTAATGAACTAAAGAGTATAATTAACTAAAGTAAAACACGATTAACCTTACTAATGATAGTGCACGATGATAATAAAAGTAAGTTAGATGGCTTGACTAGGAAAGAAAAGTCTTAAGGGACTTACTTACAAACTTACAAAACTTTGCCTATATATATAGCAAGTCATCCTTCATTTGCTTCACTTTACCAACATAAATCAAAAGCTAAGAAAGGAGAAAGAGAGAGAGTGAGTTGGCAGTCATAGAGAGGAGAAGAAGAGTGAGTTCAACTACCCAAGAAGGAAGAATAAAAAAGATCAAGATCAAGAGGAGCAAACACAATAACTAGGTATACACCCTAATCCATTAAGAAATTTAAAAAATCTTTTTTTATAAAAATAATTAGGCCCTATGTATGCTAAAGCTTATTTTGAAGATCTATATGTTGTGATACCATGGATCATGGAGGAAAAGTTAAAAATACAAAGAAAAATAAGGAGGAAGTATTAACTAGTTAGAAAACCCTAAACTAGCTCATAGAAAATATTTTTATGGAGTAAATATGTATATATATGAATTTGTACATGTTAATAGTAAATAATAACATGTTAGGGTGTGATAACATAAACTATGACAAAAGAAATCAAAAATCTTATAAGAAACAAGAAAAGAAAATTTGAAATAAACTTTGTTGAAATTTTCAGAAAAATAGGGCAAAAACCCTAAAACATAGCCTGATTTTGTAACTATCAGAACTTTTAGTGTATTTTGAATTTTTGAATAAGGTTTGTTGGGATAGATCGCTTTGTAAGTCAACTAAAATTATGTAAAGATTTGAGACCTAAATTCCTTGTAAATTATTTTTTGTGAATTGTTTAACAAAACAGGACAGATTAAGTAATTTTCTGACCTAGTTTTTTGAAAAAAGGTTCTGGACAGATAACAGAAGAAATAAAATCCGATCTTTGGGTTATGAAACCTGGTAGTATAAGGTATATTTCAGCCCAAGAATGAACATAAACGAACTTGTAATGAAGGAGTTATGACCAAAATAAAATTAGAGTTTTTAAAATTAAAACAGTTATAACTTGAGTTTTATAACTCAGTTTGAGATGAAATTTTAGGTAAAATTGTATTCTGATGTGAGTAAGATATTACCAAAATTCATAATTTTTGGACTTAATTTCGAATTTTAAAGAATTTTAGAAATATGGACAGAAATGGGTTTGAAATAAATATTAATAATGCTGGAAAAAATATGGAAAAATTGAAAACTGTCTAAAATATAATTAACTAGGTAAGGTCAGAAGGAGAAAAAAAATAATAAAATGGTTAAAGTGGTTTAATGGACAAAATAAAGTTTAAAAATTTATGAAAAAATAATTAAAGAAAAACATGGAAATATATATTATATTTTACTGGTTAAATTCTGTTAAAATGGGACGTATAAGGTTGTGTAAGTGATGAATAAATATTGTAATGAGATTATAAATAGTGTAAGAAAGTGCTCGAGGATAAATTTTTGATACCTGAAAATACCGAAACAAAATTACAAATATTTACTGACGGAAACTATTAATAATATTAGATGAATTGATTAAATAAATCATTATAGCTGGTGTAGGTTACTGTTTGGAGACGAAAAATAACTTAAACGAAGAAAGTATGCCCGAAACAGTCAAGTTTCCACACTTATGTGCATTTACAATTCGTTCTTCATTGAACTATAATTTAGTTCGTAAAGTTTTGTTGCTTCCTGAATTGTTTATAAAAGAAGTTTATGTCATTTGTTCGATTAAACTCAGTTGATATGTTTATATCAATTATTAAATTGTATATGATTCTTTGGAGATATTTAAATTTAATCAATCCAAATTACTTTGGTGCGGACTCTGATATTTTGACTGAGTAGAACAACCTTAAAATAGGGGATATTGTGTTATGGTCAGGTAATCAACATACGCTGTAAAAATACAGTGTGGAGATAATGTTATGCGTAATATAGAGTATTGTTAGGCTAATCACCTGATGATACTCTGTCGAGAGTTCGCAATCTTTGTGACTATTAAAATTATTAGAGAGTTCTCAATCCACGACTGAAGAACATTTAAGATAGTTCATTGTCCTTACGACCACTTAGTGACTTTCAATTTCCCTTGTGAACATAACGAGTTTTGAGATTCTGAAATTTAATTCTATTCGGGAATTTGAAGTTCGATAACTTGTAAAAATATTTCGTTGATTTCCTTGATTTGAAATTAAAATTAATCATTTCTAAATCATTGGGTATTGATTCATTCACAGTTATTTCTATTTTGTTTAAACTATTATACTTGTTAAGCAAATTAGTTGCTTACCCTTACAAAACCTCATGTTTACAGCTAAAACAGAGGGACCCGAGGGGTCGGGCACAAAGGACAAAGGAAAAGGCAAAGCAAGCGAAGAAGATAAATAAATAATAATGTATTAGTTAACTAATAATTAATGGTGTAATATTTTGGAACTGGTGTAATAGTTCTTGTAATGTAATTAAGTCTTAGGATTGTAAGACTAAATTATGTAATTAATAAAACGCATATGTGTAACTTAGTTCATATTAGTAGCTAGTTATTATGAATGTGGATGAATAGTGAGCACCAAGTATGCTGTAGTGAGTACACGAATTTGGAGTTGTCACAAACAAGCATTCGTCAAGTAGTGCTCACCAAGAGCCAAATGACACGACAACTGCCTTTTTCAAGATGTTATCTGAATCTGAAGTCCCATTGAATGAGAGAAATGAGAAGCACACCAGACTATCGGCAATGACAAAGCTCTTACACTTCAAGAATGAGCATATTGCAGTGAGAGAGACTTCAATGATTTGTTTGCTTTTATTAGCGAATTCTTACCTAAAGACCATACCTTACCCTTGAATTACTATGAAGTGAAGATAGAAAAAGTGTTGAATCTGGGTTATAAGAAGATCGATGTTTGTGAGCAGGATTACATGTTATACTACGGGAAGGATATAGATAAGGTGCAGTGTGATATTTGCAAGTTACCTCAGTACAAAACGACAAAACGTGGGGGGAAGGAGAAGCATGTGCCTAAGAAAATCTTGCGTTACTTTCTTCTTGCGTCGAGGCTTCAACGACTATTCATGTCGTCGCACACTGATGAGCATATGAGTTAGCATAAAACAAGGGATGTTGACTAAAAATTCCGCCGAAAATAAGCCAATTTCGACGAAATAAGCTTATTTGTGAATTTTCCATCGGAAATAGCTATTTTTCTTGTAGTGATTTAATAAATTTTAATTTAGTTATGACAATTAGTTAATAATTAAACCATTATAATTTCTCAACTAATTTTACAATTATTATATTTAAAAAAAATCACATATATTATTAATACAATTATCGTGTGATTTTATAAAATTTTAAGTTTTAATAAATTAAATTACGTGATATATTAAGAGATTTTTTTTCAATATTTTAATACCTTAATAAAATTATTATAATATAATTATCCTATATAAAATTTGTTAAGTTATATTAACTTACATAAAATTGTGATAAAAAATGTTTTAAAATTTAAGTGACAGAAATTTGTATTAATACTAATTTGAATAAGAAAGAAAAAAAATCTTCCTTTTTTCTTATTCTATTAGAGATAGAAATATTTTTAAATTTGGATAGTATTTAATTGATACAAATTAAATTTAGACAGTACTTACGAGAATAGGAAAGATGAATCAAAAATTAGTAAAACCAAATTAAGCTTGTTCTTTTAATTATATAATTGATTAATTGCAACTATGATATTTGAGCATCCAACATAAAGTTAATATATTGATATTTATACAATTAGAGATGGAAAAAAAAAAGAAATTAAGACGGTATAGTATTGTATAATTTTGCATGTTTTGACAAAGAGAAAATGCAAATTTTACCCCCTTTTTATCCATAAAAAGGAGGAAAGAGCTAGTGAGAGAACAATATAAATTATACATTAAATGAGCATATGGTATATATTTTCTTGTATTTACTAAATTGCCGTATGATTTTCCTAAGACAAAAACGCATTGATCTCCTTACATGTTACAAAGGTTACTTAAATAGATTATATACGGCTACTCAACTTAATGATCATAGGAGTAGCTCAATACAAATGGCCTTCTGTGTTAAAGAGAGGTAAGCATATATAGCAAGGGGAACTTGAATTAGTTGTCCCTCAGACAAGCACTAGAAAGAAGCTCTAATAAGCTTACCTGTATCCCAAGTAATCCCAGAGAATAAGTAGAAAGGAAAACGAGTAATGGTTACCAAGAACGCTAATCAACTGGATACGTGGAGCGAAATTGGGTACAAGAAACGTTAGCTAAGGTAAAATGCACAAGGCATGTAGTCCTCGTGTCACAATTCGGAATGATAATACCCTCTACGTGAAACACAAGTCAATAAGAGTCCTTGGTTGCTGGTAAACCTACTTTATGTATCACGAGGGCCATCGGAAGACTGGGTCTTCCTCAAATTCCAATGAAGGCCATCATGGATGCTACGGAAGAAGTCACTGGTAGAATCCACTTGGCACGCAGTTGGGACTGGCCAAGGAGCCATGCTGCACACAAGTGCATCCCCTGGTGCTAACTGTTTTCTGTCCTTTCCATCAAAGGATGCCCAAGCATCCCCTCTGCTATTGAAGGGTACCTGCACCCTAAGCGTTACGTGCTCAGGTAATATCAGAGGCCGAAAAGATAATGAGTGTGGACAGATTGGTGTAAACAATATTCCAGGAACCTGCAAGTTGAGTAAATTGTAAGAGAATAGTTTTCATGTACATGAATCACTGAAGTCATAAACAGAAGTACAGAAGGCATAAATAATTGATCTTTTCTTGAGATCCAAATATTTGCTTCTACGTCAACAAATAAAGGGTACAATTAGAAGGAAATTGTACTCCAGTTGCACTGGTTCGGTAAAAGTGACAAAAGATTTGTACAGTCAGAAAGGAAAGCATAAAGATTGGGGACAAAGAAAAGAAAAAAGAAAACAAAGATAAAAAGAAAAATAGAAACAAATAAACAAATTATATATTTTGTGAATTCTCCAAAAGTTATCGAGGGAAAAGAAAGCACTCTGAAAATTTAATGGGAACTTGGAAAGCGTGTATACATTCCATTTTAACATAAGTATATTATGTATGACATACCTGTGGATGGACCATTGAACCTCCAGAGGCTAGAGAATATGCTGTGCTTCCAGATGTCGTTGATAAGATCAAACCATCACCTTGTACGCAGGTGACAAAAGAGTCGTCACAATAGCATTCCAGATTTGTGAGAAATGATGAAATTCCACGGTCAATTGTAACCTCATTCAAAACAAGTATAGGTTCTTCAGTGTCGTATTCATTAGTAGCTGCATCTCGAATCACGTGGCACTGCAAACGGTGTCGTAGTGTGATACTAATGGGACCACGGAGGATTGAGGTAAGACATTCTCTGTAATGTTCGCTATCTGATTAAGGTTAAAGAAGACTTTTGCACCAGAAAAATCGTCATAGAAAATTGGAACTAGCTTTCTGCAAGGTTATATACAAATTACTAGTTCTCATTTTATCCCAGAAGAAACACACTTCTTGGCTAGAGCTGTCCAGCACAGTGGCAAACAGGAAGTAAAGGAGTAAGCTGGTCCAATGTTCAATTTTCACTATGCAGAATAAAAACTATAAACAACAAGAAATATATCATAAATGATGGAGGATACAAAATGGAGTCATGAATCCCAGAGAACCTAAGGAAAATGGGACAATTGGAGGCACGGGCCCCTTAAACATCGTCGCAGCCTGCAGAGAAGAAAGTACACTGCATTCAATATAAAAGATAAATTCAGAGAAGAAAACGAAGACATCATATTCACCCATGTCGAAAGGAAAGAGTGGTAGGCTGAATAACGATTGACTTGTTGAACTTAGATATTGACATTCACTTCCAAGGAATGCAAAATCCAATTTTAGTAATTACTACACACATCCATGTTCTGATTTAATAGTTGTTAAGTTCCACTCAAGAATTAAGTGTCGTACCTTACTACTAATGGTAAATAAATTAATCAGAGATCGTCAAATTTTAATTTTGACTTTCAATCGGAACAAATCAGGATGAACCTTTTACTCATATCCAATCTAGTAATAATTTTTTGGTTGTTTAACCAAAAAAAGTGACAAGTAATTCTTGGTGTTTCTAATTATGTTCCCCCATTTTGTTTGTGCCTCTTAAAAAATAAAGGGGTTATTAACCTTATTCTCCTCGTGCACTTTCATTTTGTCCCCATGTAAACAGTCGCACTAACTCCCTTAATACTTTAAACAAAATGAAACACCAGAAGCCTACCATAGAATTCGAAGAGTCCTAAATGCCTGATTTTAAGTTGTGCCAAAAATTCACTATTTTCCTCCCTCCCTACCTAGCCAAACCCCTGATTTAAATTGCTACAAAAGAAATGCTACTTGCCTCCCTCCTTCCTCCTCCCCTCCCTCCATTACAAAAATCCAATATAATTTAGTCCACCACCACCCAAAGTTGTGATTGGGGGAGGATAAGTCTTGAGCTCTCTCAACTCAACTCGACTACGCTTTTTTGATTGTTTCATAACATCAACTACCATCATTTCTCAGATTTTGTTGCCCTTTTTCTCCCCTGATTATATTCCTTCTCAGAAAGAGGATACTTTCTCCTTAACTTACCTTCTTTTCCACCCAAATTCTTTAAATCATATAATGAAAAATTTTGGGAAGAAAACATTACCATATATTACTCCAGTTTTTTAACAATAAAACGAAACAGGTCTGATAATAGCCCAACAAATGCATGGTAATGAGATTACAACATATTCCTACTAGGGTTTGAATAGTTGTACCTTGTCTTTCCAACTCCACCCAAATTCTTTAAATCTTATACCAAACATTTTGGGAAGGAAAAAAGAAAAGGGGGAATTTTTCGTTACCATGCATTTCTCCAAAACACCCAATAGCATTAAACAGGTCTGATGCTAACTCAAACAAATAGATGGAATAAATGTAATGAGATTACAATATATTCCTACAAAAGCTTCACATTTATTTATTTTTCAAAAAAAATTATTTGAAAAAACTGCTGATCAGTTGAATCCAAACAACAATTAAATTGGATTAACATACCCAAAGAACAGTTCCATCCCCACCAAGAGTCACAATGAGGTCAACTTTCATATGCAGCAGTGATATCTCCTTGTCTGTGAAGTAAAAAAGGTATAAAAATAACATTCACGTATAACAACTGACTAGCATATGCCTAACATGAGTAACACTGGAAAAAAAAAACATCTAATCATTCTCAAATTTGATTCATTTAATTTGTAGTTTTAGTAAATAAGCCTTGCAGCTCACCATCTTTCCAGGTTTTAACAAAGTTGTAGTATGATGACTCTGTTAGAAGTTCAGCTTTCACTCTTGGTTCCACAAAAATGTTTAACTTCCTATGCTCTTTCAACCATCTGAGAATGAAAAGAGAGCAATTAAGGCGTATAGCAACAACATAACCCACACTCCGTTGATTGAGCTGAAGATATAAGGAGCCATGAAAGATAAGATGGCGATTCATAATTCTGAACAATTTTATGCAAGTAAAGAAGAGAATCAATAACATGAGAAATAAACATAGATTTAGAAACACAAATAAGGTGGCATCCCAACTAGCAGAAACTTAAGCTCGAGTGTAAGCAGAGAAACCTTTATATATTATTGAAGGTCAAAAACTGATAACCTTCAACTAAGATGATTAAATCCTGTATTAATCCATCATATTACTGAAGGCAACTAGTGGAGAAAATTTTCTTTTAAGGAAACTAAAAGAGAAAAATAAGGATTGTATATCCTACCTGACCATATCTGCACAAAGAATGCGTACAGAAGTTGAATTTGGTTTGGTCATAATAAGCACAGTCTGTGGGGGAGATTCCCATTTTAAAGAAATCTGAAATGAGAAATAAGAGTTTAATTAGGCTGTCATGGGGAGAGAGCTCTAATTGATTCTAGAAGTTATTATACACAGTACTCAAAATAATATATATCTTTAGTTTGATATCGAAAAAAACTCATGTATTAGCACAATTCAGAATCCTAAAAGTTTTGAAAGCAGAAAGTATACCTGTTTACTGCTGCGCTCTGCAGTTGTTATATCTCCCTTATCAAAGGAGACAATGTCATGTTTATGTTGATCACTCTTTTCACCTTTACAACACCATGATAATTTAAATGAAGCCTGTTAGAAATAGTAGAAAGAGTTACATATATATGGGAAAAGAGTTTCATTCTGTTATGAACAGCCAAAAGGCATTTATATAGAAAGAATAAATATCTTTGTGTTTGTGTCCATTTACAACAACATTACTTCAATATGTTATGCAGTCTTGCACCTTTTTTACGGAGTGATTAGAGTACTTAATATATTTATCATGCAAAGAAGGATATATAAACCATCTATAGTCAGAGAACAGGAAAACAGCAATGAAAGCAACCATCAATACATAGATGGACTAGTAGTTTAGGCAACGTCCATGATCTGTACAGCTTAGTCATTGTCCAAAGAACATGTCACTCTCAAGATATGCAAGGTTACTATTGGAAGGAGTTATTCTTGAGATATGGACAAGGCAACTTCATGGAATTGATCAACAAGCACTTTTGATAGTAATGAAACAACAAAGTACAACATCCACTTTCGAAAAGCCAAAATGTTTTCACTTGGAGAAAACCAAAAAGACAAAAGTTATCTGGAATGACCTAAGCAAACTAACATATAGTTAAAACGAAGACATTTTTTAGTAAGATTTCTGTCCAAACAAACATTTGATCCTTATGAGCTAACAGGTATGTTATTTGTAGGACACCAAAGCTTATACCTTTCTCATAAATTTATATTGCACGGTATTGGAACCAACTTCAGTCTCTCCATCCTGAAGAACTTCATGAGTGCAAATACCATTCTGCCCACAACACATTTCAGATAGCTCACCATCTTCATTTGATAATTCAGGTTGGTGCTCAAAGTTCTCTGGTCTATCATCATTCAGATCACGGTTATGCTCTTCAGATGAAAACACTATAATCCGAGGAAGAAATAAAATTGTGAGCAATACTTGTTGTAATTGTGAGAACATGATGACAAACATGCAGGAGTATGAAGAGAGAAAGAAAAATTAACAAATCAAAGAAGAATTAATTGGAATTATTCATTACTAATTAGTTTGAGATATGTGGAAGCATTATTAATCGGTACTTAAACCAGACAAGGTACTAATGTCTCAGTTTGGGTCTCTGCGATCAAAACTATGATGAACTGAAGCATACATGTAATTTCATGTGATATTCCTCGAGAGATCATGATTAGGTGTAAAGCTCGAGGAAAAATAAAACTAGAAAAATAAACTGGAAACAGCTAGTTATATGAACAAAGGAAAGATGTCATACATGAAAAGGCGACACACCAGAAAACTGGTATCAACGAATAACATTTCACAGTTCTAAAATTTGAAACTTAGATGCTGAATAATTATAATGTAGCGGCACAATTTTTATTTCCTTTTAAGCTTCAATATAAAAACTCAACAACTACTAGAAAGAGCTCTGAATTTTTCTCCTTCATCAAATGTGAATAACTCAAACGTCACCAACTGACTTCTTTAAATGAGAGAATATGGCAAACCTTTTAAACAATATTAAAAAACATGATTAAATGTTGTCTGGGAAAGCAGTCCACTTGAAGAAACTAAAGAGGGTGCTGCAAGTAGAATTAATGTTGAATGAGGAATAAGTGCTTCTAACCTGTCTCTTAGTAATGGGACGCTATAAAATAAAGGGTGAACTTTACATGATGCCTTAAAATAATTTACAGCACAGTACTCAGGAATATCTTAAAGATGGCTGCAAAGTGAGAACGCCAAAAATTAGGATGTGGGCCAAAATGGAGAGAACAACTAATAAACACAACATAGAAGCTAATGTGGCAGTGATAGACGCATAGCGCTAAGCTGGTTAGGCTATGTGCAAAAATCCAATTACTGTATCAATACAAAGAAGATATCTGGTGCAAGTAAAGACTTTGATGAAAAATAACTAAAAATATACATGGAAGCAAGGTTGTAAGAAGAGAAATGATGACAACAATTTAACAATACCATGGGACTAGATGGAACAGAATGGAGTATGCAACCCTAAGCTATTTCAATAAGTCTTAGCAGAGGTGAGGTGAGTTGTGATTACATGAAACTTATGATATCGTCAATAATTAATATGCAGTATCTATGTAGATGAAGCAGGCATCTTGAAATTAAGACGTGCTGTTTAATCATTCAAACCTTTATGCTCCAACTGCATATTCCGTGCCCTCTCCAGTTCATATTTACGCTTCCATTCAGCAGCCTCGGCTTGAGCAGAAGCTTTCCCCTCAGCAACTTGTCTTAATGCCTTTGCGACAGCTAAAAATAATTTGATAAAGACGTGAGGTAAGCACCACACTCAGAACTAGTTTTGGACTATAGCAATAGTTATGTTGTATATGAAAACTATCAAGGTTGAAACATTGGCATACTTCTCATAGCCTCTGAAAATTCTATAAGATGATCGTCCATCCCCCGAACAAGAGGCTGTGTAACTAGTTCCTGTACTGCCTTCTCAGAGTTTAAAAGAGAGAGCGAATCAACAAAACCGTTCTCCTGTGACGAAACACTGGCATCATTCTGTTCATAAGAGGCAATTAAGCAGTCAATAAGCATTGTGACTGATATGGAAAAAGCACAAGCACTTATAATATGATATCCTGATTACCAATAGAATACAGGATGTAGTACCTGTTTTACAATATTGAGAAAGTAAATGTTTCTTTAACCGAACAAAAAAAAAGAAGAGAGAGAAAGTTAATGCTGTATTAAAGCACAAAATATTAACACGCTCTTTAACCATTTGAAAAAATGTCATTTCTACTTCTTCAGATGGAAATTCACTTTTATAAGCATGTAGTCTAAATTCTGGACCATTGATTTTGCCATCAAGCAAAGCGGGAAAGCCGAGCAGGGATAGAATAACAATATTTCAAACTTCCTAAAAGACACTATTTAAAACATATGAATCAGTGGAGTGAACCCTAACAAATTGTCTCAGTGCACTAGCCTGACAATTTTAGATAAACCCACAGATGAAATCTTATTGAGTGCCATATTAAATAATGATGCAAGTGTCAAACAGCATAGAGTATCCTAGACAATGCTGTCATATGGCCTTCATTTCTATCTGTCTTCACAAATTGATTTTCTTTGCATTGGATTTGAAACCTAGAGAGATTGTGTTTCAAATATAGCACAAGTAATCACCAAATGACATGAAACTGAAGACAACTTAAATATATCCCGGAAATTATAACAGATTATCCTATCCGAAAGACAGGCTTTGGTACAACTACAGGGACTCAGTCTGAAAAAGAAACATTAAGAATAGGCCAGCACAAATGCCTACTAATAAAAAAGATCAAACACACCCATCAAACATTAGCAAATATGAACACTAGAATGGACAGTTTAGAACAAGTTAAAAGTATACTAGCTTTTGCTCATACCTAGAAGTAGATAGATGATAATCATTGGATGACTTAAAGTTGTTAGAGCATATGATACTGAGGCATGAACTTATTATTGCGAAAATTATGAGTTATCCTGGGAAGAGCTTGCAATTTTTGTTTCTAAAAATATTCACTTTTATATTCTTCTGATTAAAAGAAATAAGGCAATATAATTCCAGATGGACAGTGTCAGAAATGTAAACAGAGTTAAATTCATTTCTTGAAGCAATTGTACGTGAAGATGATCCCAATAGTTTATGCTTTGTAGTGTCATATATCATTTAGTACTATAAACATGTTTTCAGTAGGAATCCCAATGTTGTAATTAGCCTTTTCCTCTTCTAAGAAATATTTTTATGTGATTTCCAGTTTATGCTTCGTAGTGTCATATATCATCTAGTAGTAACTTGTGTGGTTCCCCTACATGTTCATATGTTCTTGTCCACACAGTACATACAAACTCAACAACTAAAATATCAGTTGTACAAGTGTACAATCTATACAGATTATTGAAAAGGAATATATATATATATATAACTTCCCAAGAAAAGTTGAATGAAAATTTACATAAATATTGTATTTACTATCAAGGGATTGGTGGTGTAGATTGTCCTCCATTAAGGACTTTTTTTTTGTTCACATCTATTCTTCAATTTATTTCCTCTGATTAAATATCTTATTCATATCAGGGAGGGAAATAAAATATAAAAGATACACTTGAATACTTTGAAACCTGTCCCAAAACGCTATAAGATAAATTACTAAAAACAAGTATTAAAATATTAAGGGTTTGAGAAAAGTAAAATCACTGTATTTATAAAACTAGAGGTCATGACGGCATTGATACCACAAAATTTGTAATCATCATTCAGGTAATCTTTAAGATTTTATTTCCGAGTTTGCAATAAAAAAATATGAATATGTTATCCACAATAAATCAAATATCTTCAAATCAGTATCCTAATCGCTAATTGGAATAATAAGCTACAAAGGTAGTCTATAGATAATTGTCTACTTCCATATCATGCCTTACTTAAAGTCACTTATTCCTTTTCTGCTTCCTCAGCCAAGTAGGCAATAAGCCAATAACTAAGAGCAACTTCACCCCTTGTTCAAATATGTTGACATGAGAGGAATGAGAAATGTCACAAACTCAGTGCCTACTATTTAGGAAAGGGATTCTATTATGTATGAAGGGTTGTCTCTAAGACTCGAAAAGCATAAAAGATATAATTCAAGGGAACTGATATGTCCACGAGGAAAAATGTTAGTTCCACAAAATCCTCTCTCACATGAGGGTGGACCCCACTTACTATTCATGTGAGGAGTGACCTGTGGAACTATCATTTTTTCTTGTGAAAATATCAATTTCCTAAATTGAGTTGTTGTTTTTAATTATTTATATTTGTAGGCACATCGAGTGTGGGAAGAGAGATAACAATATTATGCCACCCACAAAAAGCGACCATCTTAGAATCCATAGGGACACAAGAGAAGATACACCACCCATCATAGATGAAGAGGCATAGCTCGACACAGTTGTACCTTGCTCTTACAAATACACGTTAGAGTAGTATTTAATGCATTTTTATCATACACGGATGACAAAACTTTTAAAATCATCATTAAACAACCGAACAACACCTTATCCCATTAGACTTAACTCAAGATTCCTTTCGTAACCTACTGGATTCTAGTCAGTCCCTACATAGTAATTCTAGTTCATCAATATACTCAACTCAACAAATGCCTTTTATCCCAAAGTAGTTGGAGTTAGTTGAAATAAATCCCATATGTAAGAAATAAACTAGAAATGCAAGGGGAAAATAAGAAGATAAAGTAGATAAAAATAAGAGACGAATAAATAAATAAAATATAAAATACTATAAATGGATGGGATTGTGGGAATAAATAAATTAAAATACACCCGCTTATCAAAACATACATGTATTATATTAATATATTATTTATATATGAAGCTAGAACCAAGAGAAATGGGGGGAAAAAAAGGAAAACAGAGAAACGAAAAACAAATAAAAAGGAATGGGAAAAGAAAAAAAAAATTGGAACTCTGCCTGGCCTCAAATATGCGGATTTCCTCCTCCACTCAAAGGTCATTTCCTCACTTATATTCCGCTCCTCCAAGTTTGTTTTACACTTCCCCAAGTAATTTTCGACCTACCACTTCTCATCTTATATCTTCTTCATGATACAAGATTCCTTTTCTACAGATGCATCTATAGGCCAACATCGGATATAACCAAACCATCTCAACAAATATTCCCTCAGCTTTTCCTCAATTAATATTACCCCGGCTTTTTTTCGAATATCCTCATTTCTAAAGTGTAGTGCTTCAATCTCTTCATATATCAGGACACCCCTAATGGCCCCCTAGCAGAAGCCCAAAGGGGGGAAAATAACCCTGTCACTCAACTATTTAAAAGATAAGCATCTCCCTATAAAGAGCCCACTATGCTCATTCCAAATACCCCACAAAACTGAAAAGAAAGTAAACTTCCATAAAACTTTGACATCCTCAATACATTTGAAGTAGGCCTAATTTGGAATGGTGGTGTTACAAAGCATGGTTTCAAATAGTGTTTCTTCATCATCATCTTTTCTACTTTTTAAGAAATGCATGCTACTTCAATTCTTGAAAATTCTTTTGGCAAAGATAATCTCCTCTATTATATATCTCTCGAACTACCTATACCTTTAATCTTTTCATTTCTCTCTCTCTCTCTCTCTATATATATATATATAAATATATGATCAATCAATTTCTCTAAACAAGTCATCTACGTTTTTACCTTCAGAGAGAACACAAAAGCAAATACAGCAAATTCTCATAGCTAACCAACAATTCAGTCAATCAAAACCTGATTTACAATTAAAAAGCTTTGGTTACTTCAATTACACGGATCAAACCCTAAGTTCAATAAACGTTGATCAAAACAGAATTACGAATTCCCGAAGTAAACAACATAACAAACTTGGAAATTGAAATTGAAATTGAAATCAAACAGCAGAAATGAAATTTATACAAAGAAAGGGAAGAGAATACGTACATTAGAGCTGAAGTTGCTGGGCGACATAGCTCACAACTGTCCCACAGATTGAGCAAATGAATGAGATACGAGTTTGGAAGTTTGTGTTTACATATATATGTATAGATACAGACAGAGATATATAGATAGAGAAATTGAGATGTAAATTTGCCGATTTGTTGGGTAGTGGAGAGAGTCAGAGAGGCAGAGCATGAGAGCAGATAAGAAGACATTGAGTCAACGCGTGGAATTCTTAGAGAGAGAAAAAAAGATTAATCATTTTTTAATCAGATATCTTAGAACTGAATATCACATGGAGCTTTGGTCAACTACTCCACCACGCACATATATTTTGACTATTGACTCGTAGCGATATCTAATTGGAATCTTCTATATTTATTTTTGGATGCAATCGTCGGCCTGCACGGCTAGAGAATCAAGAGGAGGTTCCTATTACAAACTATTCCTCCCTCTTTTTTTAATTATATAATGCATTTTAGAAGAAAAAAAATTGTAGTATAAGGCGTTATGCGTATATTTAAAAAATTTAATGAATGAATTATGAAAAAATAAGAGAGAAAATAAAAAGTTATATGATGAGCTCGTAAAATTGAATAAATTAAAAGTAATTGAGAGAGAGGGAGAGGAGGAGGCAGGGTCGTCTAAACTTTTTGGGGGCCTCAAGTCAAATTTTAAATTAGGGCCTTTTTTTAACCATTTAATATTAAATTAAATTAATATCTATATTTTTTTTAATTAGAATTTCATTTTTCTTACTCTTTTAGATACAAAATTATTAAAATTTCCTAAACGCTTGAGTTTTTTAGAAATTAAGCTCATTTTCAAAGAGAATCAGATACAATCCAGTACTCTAAGAAGGCCCCTAAATTTTAATGGACTCTAACATATATGGATTATTAAAATGAGCTCTTTTTTAATGGATTCTAACATATATGGATTATTAAAATTTAGGGGCCTTCTCGATTTTGGGGCCTCAAGTCATTGCTTAAATGGCTTAAAGGTTGGACCGGCCCTGGGAGGAGGAGTACTAGTGGATAAAAATAAAATTTTACAGTAAAATTAATTATTTAACATTATTATTAATGAGATTTTTTAATATGTGAAATTATATTTTAAACAACGTACATAATACAGAAAGAAAAAATAAATAATTAAAACAATGGCCTAAAGTCACAAGAGAATCCGCGCATTTGTTTCCTGGTGTGCATAAGTCGCACGGTCCATGACTTTCTCATAAGAATTTTACGATCCTACCTTTATCAAGCTAATACCATTCTCCGAATATTCTAAAAACACGGTTAGACTTAGGAGGAAAAGCAAGAGAAAGGTCAGCAAACAACATAATAGCAATCCAATATTCTAAATTTTACTCTTATTTTTTACTCACAATTTCTTGTTGAAGTCAAAATGTAAACCCTAAATTCAGAATAAATATATATGCTTTTTTAATTTAGTATAAATACTTATAACTATTGTAAATTGGTTAAATGTATTACATTTGTTATTTTTGAGTAAAAAATTTGAATTCTCTACTGTAATACCCGGTAAAATAAAAATAAAATATGTAAATAAGCTTTAAAATATTTAATTGGACTCTTCTTATGTTTGGGTCAAATTGTATTTAATTTATGTGGACTATAATAAATAAGAGATTACATTAATTTGGGTCTTAAAATTAATTGAATCTAATTTATATTTGTGTAATATTAAATTATATTTAAACTAAGGGAAGTTCATCAGATAAATAAATAAATAAATAAATAAATAGGTAAAATCTAACCTTATTGACATTAGTTTTGATACTAATTGAGGAGTAGAAAAAGACAAAGTGGCTGAACGGAGAACGAAGGAAAGTGATCAGATAAATCATTCCTTTAATTCATTCATAGTCGTTGTGATCATAGGAATTAGAGACTCAATTGAATTGTTAATAGTGTAGAATAAATAATAAATAAAACATGCAAGTAATAAAAACTCTAAAAGTTTTATTCTAATTTTGATAACTATTATGGGCAGCATATAGAATAATGGAGTGAGAAAAATTAATTAATTTAATATTATGAAGAATGAACCTGCATGCAAGATACTAGATACATATTATATTGTCTATATTATATTGTACGTACATATGTATGTATTGAATGTATACGTTCCTTAAAGTATTTGAGAAAAGAACTAATGATTGCTTTCAAATTAAGTTACTTATGCATAAAATTCACCAAATCATGACTTTACAGTTTTGTTTTTTTTTTAAAAATTGAATAAGGCTATGTACGGAGTATAAATATAACTATGATATATGTTTTCTGCCATAATAATGCAATTTACCTTTGTAAAATTGTGTTAAGGTATTATGTAAGTCTTTTCAAAAATTTAAAATGTGAAGTTTATCTGAGCGAGTAGTAGTAGTAGTAATAATTAAAGGATTAAAGATGAAAAGAATATTTTTACGTATGTACTTATAGTTATTATTATTTTGTTTAATTAGGTCGGATGAAAGGAGCTTAACGAATAGTATTTAGAATTATAATATGGGTATCACATTGTTTAATTCATGTACGAATTTTGTACTCCTTCAGCGATACTCTTATTAAATTTAATTAGTCCGTTTTGTTACTCGTTTCGAATTTGGTTATTGTTTCACATAATTGTTCCTTATGAAATTAATATGATAGTTTTATGTTGGCGCTGATACATAGAACTTATATTTGTACTCTTTGAATTAGGTTGGCTTATCAAGTATTTATTTTAATCTTTTAGAGATGTACATGTTAACGTATCTTTGGAACTTTATATTTATATTTGTTTCGGTATTACATGTACACTTAGAACCCTTTTATTAGTATGGTGTCGCATGTGTTATGACATTATATCTTTGTTTGAATATAACGTAGGGTTTATACTTGAGCTATAGCCACTTGTGGGGGTACTACAGACATGTCTTCTTGGCACCAAGGGATGACATTTTTCATGGCGGTGTAATTAGTCCACAGCGTCTCCATTTTGTACTCCGATGAGAGCTAGTCGTATGGTTATTTTATTATATGAGGCGTAGGGATCGACCCTAGTTTTCTGTTTTATTTAGTTCTGCGGATTGGTGATATTTGTGCCAAACACGCCTTCTGATTTTATATACATTTGAATTTACGGTTCAATATGTGTGACTTACCCGTGTGGCATTATTTGACTTACTTGTGTGACAATATATATTTTTGTTCTGAGCTCGGTCCATTTAATTCAGCCTACTATTTTGTTGTGATAGTTTTAATTCATTTAGTTCAGTTCAAGTTAATTGAGTTATTTGTTTCAGTTCATTATTTTGCACTCTATATCTGTACTGGTCATTTGGCTCATACTGTGTTTTTTCTTTTAGCAAGTAATCAGGGGGATTAAGGGTAAGTGTGATGAGAGCTGCCTTTAATCCAATGGTTTAGATATTCTGTTTAGGCAGTGATACATTGGTTTATTTGGAGTTGTATTAAATATCTTAGATTGTGGTTTGAACCAGTTTGACATTTATTATGATTTGTCTTGTGACATTTATTAGTTATGAAGACTATTCTTTTGTGGCTTAGAGCCTTGTTATAATTTTGTCAGTTATGTTGTATTTTTGTGTAACCTCTCTAACTATTTCGAAAATGGGATGTTACAATTAGTAAATACTTAATAGTCCAAAGATGAGAAAATTATGCATCAAATGTTATCATATGAGAAATTATTTGCTTTATGGATGGAGAACCAATTATATAGTGTGAAAGGGGATGGTAACATCAATCTCGGATTTAGTTATTTTACAAATTTCTTTTTTAAAATTTCTTTTTTTTAATTTTATCCTCTCAATTTGATAAAATTATCATATCTTTATAGTAATTGCATACGCAATACATGTCACGATGATTAATACCTTTAAAATGTGAAAACTATTAAGATTTGTTAAGGCAATCACAAAAGATTTGTGGGTGGTAGAAACAATGATCTTCTTAAAGTCAGATAAAGATGCATTATGTTTCTTTGTTCATTTTAAAATTTTAAAAGGAAGACTAAAGAGTAAAAGAAACACAACTTTATTTTAGTTAGAGGAAAGCAGAAAAATCGCAAATTAGATTGCAACCGCACAGTCACGGGCAAAATCCGCACGCACGGTGCGATGCGGTTTTGCGATACGGTCTTTAAAATTTAAAATCGTACATTGGCTGTTGTGGTGACTTCCAAGAACCACACCTCAATCGCACAGGCAAAACCGCATATATATATATATATAACTTTATATAATTAAATTATATACAATTATATTTACATATATTTGAATATATAAATTTTTATATATACTAACAAATATATTACCAAATAAATACAAATATATGTAATACAATATATTTTTTTATATTTAATGTAAGACCCTAACTTATAACAAATAAATTTTAATTTTCTTTATAATTATTATTCTAAACAGTAAGGTGATTAATTGATAAAATGGTTAAAATTAAGGATGATATATGCAAATTATAAGAAATAAAAAGTATGACGGGAAATATTCGGTAAAATAGCGCCGAAACAACCAATCATTTTTGAACCCCACAATGAAATAATTGTCAGATACGAAAAACGACATAAATAATCTTTTTAATAAAAATTGTCGACGGAACTTTTATCTTTAATTGTTAAAATACTTAGTGATAAAAGAACAGTATCACACGGTACTCTACAGTAACACACGGTATTGCACAGTATTTCATATTATTGAACCAATAATTGTCACAGTAGCAACTACACAGTATTTCATATTATTAAACCAATAATTGTCACAGTAGCAACTGCACAGTATTTCACATTATTGAACCAATAATTATCACCATAGCAAGGGTAATAATGAAAATTTACATTATTAAAAGTCACAAGTTTTAAATATTTAGACAAACTCATTATTTGAAGAACACTGATATTTATGATATTAATACATTAAGATAATAATACAGAAGATGAATAATATAATAATAATAATAATTGTGAATAATAAAAAAAATATAATCTTGAAATATGAAACGTGTGGATAACAATATGTGATAGATTAAAGATAATTTTGAATTGTGAAACGTGTGGGAAAGTGATGAATAGTATAGATTAAAGATAATCTTGAAATGTGAAACGTGTGGTTAAGTGATGTGTGATAGATGTTGGTTAAATTTTGGGTATAAATATGGGGGCTTAGCATAATGAGTTTCATAACTTTCTTGTTTATCCTTCTTTCCATTCTCTAAAAATTATTTAGTGTAAGTGTTTCTCTGAATATATTAAGACTACCTTAAATATTGGTGAATATCAGTAAGAGTGAAAAATTATTCAGGTGAGTTTTTTTTATAAAAATTGCACAAGCACCCACACACACATCACACAATATTTACAACTATTTATTTAGAAGACTCTTCCTTTAGAAGATTCATTTTGAAAAGCTTCCTCTGTAAGATTGTTTTGAAATATTACTTTATTCCTTCAAAAACTATTTTGAAGTTTATTATACTCTATTTTGTACACTACACAAATTTATACTATCAAGTCACTTTTGACAATTGACGATTTCATAATATATGAGTTAGCATACACCATAAAACTTATATGTGGTAGTTACTAATTAAATTATAAATATACATATAGGTTGATACTACATAAAAAGCAGTATCTAATCACGTGTTAAAGTAAGAGATATTATTTTCTTTCATACTTCTAAATTTATGGTAAAAAATTATTATTCGTTTCTACAGCCTTATCATTAAATGGTAAAAATTCCTGAATGATTAAAATATCCTTAATAGTTGGTGCTTCATATAATATTTTTTGACCTGAACTTTCATAATAAATTTTAACCGTTATATTTGAACTGTAAACCTTATATTTTATTCTTGAACTCGAATCGATATTCTGGATATCGTCTTGACAATTTGGACATTATTAGACAAATTAAATTAAATTAAAAATCTCTAATGTTTATTCCTTATCTTATTATTTTTATTATTTTCGTTCATTTTTTATATCATTGTTGTAATCATCAGGACTTAAGTTGTGGTGAAAGTTTTCTTTGGCCTAGGTGTAAAGAAGAACTGTTGATTGACATGATCATGACCATTGGTGCTACAGTTGAATGTCTTTGGCCTGCGTAAAAAGATAATATAATTGTTAAGTGTCTTTAGCCTGTGTGGCAAAGACACATAGTGAAAGTTCTTTTTGGTCTGGGTGCAAAGAGGAACTGTTGATTGATTTGATCATGACCATTGGTGTTACAGTTGATAAAATCTTAATGGTGAATTTTTAAATTGGAGAAATAGTAGATATTATGATCTATTTGACTCTTCTAAAGAATTGTTCATTTCGATGCAGTTATTTGTTAAAAACTTATGTTGTCTATCATTTTTTTTAAAATCTCTGATTTATCATGTTAAAGGCTAAGTATAATTTATTCCTCGTTATCTTAATCATGATATTCTTTACTGGGCTATTTGAGCTTACCCTTTTATTTCATAATTTCTTTCAGGATATGAGAGTGTAACTGAGGCTAACAGAGAGAATAGGATAAAGGAGTGATGGTCCTAGTTAGTAGTCATAGTAGTCCTCACCAAGTTGTAAACTAGTGCGGTAATAATTGTACTGAAGACTTAATGTTTGTGTTTGTCATACTATACACGATATTGTAATAATTATAAATAGGAGAATTTATGTATGTTGTTTGTATTTTGACAACTCAAATTAAATGGTGTAGACCCGAATTTGGGGCGTCATATTTAATATTCTAATGATTAATATTTTTTTTGAGAAATCAATTTCATTCTAAAGTTTAGAAATACAATTATCTCATTTATATATTTTTTTAATTTTGTTAAGAAGTAAAACAAATATTAAAGTCATTCATGACTTATTCATTTTTTATTTTTACATTTGACAAAATTAGAAGAAGATAATAGAACTAAAAGACTTTAAAGAGCAATACTTTATAAACTATGTTGTTAATTGTTATTCTTTATTTGAAACATTCTAGTTATTGTTAAGAAAAATATTAATTTGGTGTTAATTTAATTTAAACAAAAATAATACTAATTTATTTTTTTAAATTGTGTAATGTATATTTTTTTTCCGTCTAAGTGTAGTTTTGCACCCGCAACCGTAGGAAATCGCATTGATACGGTTCCTAAAAATTAAAAATCGCATATTACAGTTACAGTGAGAGTTTAAAGGCGCACGAAACCCTTTTATATGACATACCAAACATACCCTCTTTAGCGACGGACTGGACGACAATTTGGTCCGTCGTCATAGGTTCGGTCCGTCGCTATACCTTTTAGCGACAGACAACATATAGCGACGGACAAATATATAGCGACGAACCGAACTTATAGCGATGAACCGAACCTATGACGACGGACCAAACCGTCGTCCGATCCGTCGCTAAAGGCTCAGTATGTTAAATAAGAGAGTATACTCTTGATTTTTTCTATATATATATATATATATGGGTACCAATCCGTGGCAACCGGTTGTCACGGACACTATTCCAACAACCATAATCTCCACCGTTGATCTCGACATTGAATGGCTAGGATTTGATTTTTTTTTCCCTGCCGCTACAGCCTGTAGCGGCAGCACCAAAGCTTGTAGTGGCAAGAGAAATTACTCATTTGCCCCTCATTTACCCATATGCTACACAGCCTACCGCTACAAGTTGTAGCGGTAGTGTAGAAAAACAAAAAACTAGAATGCTGCAGTGGTAGGGTCTTTGCCAACTGACCCATAGGTCCTAAGATCGAGTCCCACATTTGTCATAAATTTTTTTGCAAATCTTATACAAATATTCATATATATTTATATACTTATATTTATATTTAATTCTAAATATGTTTATAAATATATAAATATAAATGAATATTTGTTTGTAAACAAATATTTATATATATAAATATTTAAAAACAGATATTCATATAAATTTTTATATAAAGTAACTATGAATATTTATAAACAAATATACATTTATATTTATATTTATATCTAAATATTTAAAAATTTATCTTTAAATATTTATATAAATATTTATATATTTATCTCTAAATATGTTTATAAATATATAAATATAAATATAAATATAAATGAATATTTGTTTGTAAATATTTATATTTATATTTATATATATATATATAAATTTATATGAATATTTGTTGATTTGCAAAAAAATTTATGTCAAATGTGGGATTCGATCTTAAGACCTATGGGTCAATTGGCAAAGACCCTACCGCTGCGCCTTTCTAGTTTTTTGTTTTTTTACACTACCGCTACAACTTGTAGCGGCAGGCTGTATAGTATATGGGTAAATGAGGGGCAAATGAGTAATTTCTCTTGCCGCTACAAGCTTTGGTACTGCCGCTACAGCCTGTAGCGGCAGGGGAAAAAAATCAAATCCTAGCCATTCAATGTCGAGATCAACGATAGAGATTATGGTTGCTGAAATAGTGTCCGTGGCAACCGGTTGCCACGGATTGCAGTGGCGGAACCAGGATCATATTACAGGGGGGGCAAAATCTCTCGGTAAAAAAAATTATTTATTGACGTTTGAACAACTTCTTTCGGCTATACGATTGAGAAAAGACAATTAGTTGATATAGACCTCTAGTCAAATACTCTATTCGAACTTGATTTCTAATCACAATATCAAAGTCTTTAATTGATTTACGTAACTCCGGATCACTAACAATATCGTTCGGATTAAACTCCACACGTGAATTATTTATACCATCACTTGCTTCGGAACTTGGTACCTCTGACTATTAGAAGAATCAGCCGTTCTTAGTCGTTTAATCAAATGTTTATCCATAATTTAGAATAAATAAAAACATTTAACAATTAACAAAATAACAAAGTAACAAATAAACAATTAACAATCCCTCCAACCCATTGCCCACTAACAAAGACAAAGTAACAATTAACAAATATTATATATTGAATAAATTATAAATGGAGAGAAAGGACTAAGCCAAACAATGAAACAAAAGAAGTCAGGACAAGACAAATCACAAAAGCCTTCTCAATTGATTTTTATTTTTTAACACTAAATGGCGTCGTTTTGTAAGTTTTTATAAAAAAAACACACAAAAACTGACCCAAAAAGAAGAAGAAGACCTGCTGACTATGGCATCCCCAAAAACTTACCGGGGGCAATTGCCCCCCCTCGCCCCCCCCTGCTTCCGCCTATGACGGATTGGTACCCTATATGTATATATATATATATATGTATGGTCGGCAGGAAGCCTTCAAGGTGGACCTAAGTTGCATTGCATGAATCACCTTTTAGAAATATTTACATGTTGCATCATTTATTTAAAAGAAACAATCCAAAAAAGGCGAAAAACTCCACCTTGTTGGGGTTAACTTAGTCTTGGGGACAAAAGCAAGATTTCCCACTTATTTCTTTTGACTAGAAGTTTTTTTCAGTAGAATAGCAAGTCAAGTGATTGATGGAGCTGGTACACTATTGTTACAGTTAAATAAAGTACCATATCTACGTTGATTATTATTATTATTAACATTTTCATAAGACATACATAAATAGAAAACAACCATAATCATAGTAATAAACATAGTTTTTTTGGATAATAATCATTTCTTGAGGCATGATTTTGTAAGTTGTTGTTGTTGTTATTATTATTATTATTATTATTATTATTATTATTATTATTATTATTATAATATTCATGCAAGAAAACGAAGCTAAAAATTAAAATGATGCAATTTTATCACAAATGTAAAACATTACAATTTATCTATTGATTTTATTATTTTCGGTTACATATATAAATATTATTGATAATGTTTTTAAAATTTACGTAATATATGGGGGGGGGGGGGCTTATTCTATCCAACCTTGTATATCTATGTATACTTTATAATTACCAGGTAGTTGTACACACTATATGTGTAATTTAATATAAAAGAATAAGAGAGTGGAAGAAAGTAGAAAAGTGAAAAGGATAAGAGAGTGGAAGAAATAAAATAAGAATGAAAAATAACTGTCTGTTTAAAAGAATTAATAAGAATTGAAATGAAAAAAAAAACAAAAAACACAAAAAAAACTTCACAAATTGTAACACTAAAAAACAATTAATTTTTCCTTTCACTTTATAATCTATTAATTATACTAAAACGCAAATAATATGGCCACATCATGACATCTGTCAATCCCACAATTCAACACTTGTCATGCCTCATTAATGCTCCCTAATCTATTATCTATTATTTATTATCTATTATCTATTATACATACTAAAATGCATTACCTCTCCTGCAACATTAATTACTCCTCACACAACATTATGTAATAGATTTCTAACCAAAAATTTTGCAATTACTAAAATAAAAAATTCCTTAAACAAATACTACCAAAAACGAATTCAAATTACAAATAGATTTATAATATTATTTATATTATACATGCTCACACAACAATTTGTAATATAAATTTATATCCAACTTTTAAAAACTATCAATATAAAAAAAATCTAAAATTTAAACTATTCTAATATTATCAACTAATTTAATTTCTCAATATTATAACATAAAAATCATAAATTGAACTATTGAATTTAATTTACATATAATTTTCACGTCTAAAATTTTCCAATTTTGTTTTTAATTTTATTCTCACCCTAAAAATCTAAATTGATATTTAACTTCATTCTCACCCTAAAAATCTAAACTGATATTCTTATTTTATGATCGTATTATTTTAATTCTTTGGGATAATTTTTATTTAGTTATATTGATTGAGTATTATCTTATTTTTATAATTTTTTATGTACATTAATTTTTCTCATGTGCGAAAGACTTATAATAATTACGTTGTAATTAAACAATTACATAATTAATATTTAATTATTAATAGGTACTATAATCAATCAATTTTAATTTAAAAATACCATCTTAAAAAAAATATTATAGTCTCAGATTATCAAACAAGAAACAAGCATACTAAGGGTTATTTCATAAAATACAAACTAAATAACACCCCGTCACAGCGCTTGAGTTTGGACTTTGGACTTTTGAATTTTTTTTATTATAACAACTTAATATTTTTAAATAAAACATATACTAATCCAAACACTTGACACCTACTATACAACATAATTACCATTCACATTCTGTTGAACCATAATATCTCTGGTTTTGTGTTTTTCTAAATTTTAATAATATTATAATATTCTAATAATATTATACACACCATATCTTCGATTTTTCTGTTTTTCTAATATTTTAATAATATTATACCTGCAACTACATTTATCTAATAATTATCAAATCACTACATATCTAATAATTCTAATATTATTAAATCACTATAACAACTTAATATTTTTAAATAAAACATATACTAATCCAAACACATTAATATGTTAATTTTATAAATCCCAAATACACTATACATATATCTTTAACCCAATTACTATCAAATACACATCCCACTAACATATTTCTTTAACCTCATAATTAAACTAATCTACATATTTAAAAATTATTTTTAATTACTTTAATCTTACACAATAAATTAAACAATTTATACTAAAAAAATATTAAGGTAATAAAACTTACCATCTTTAACCTATGAGTATGTAATATAATTTATATACTATTTAAATTCCATAATATTCTTAATTTTTTTTAATATCCTAAAATCACTACAAATCTAAACTAATTTTATACATATTTGTTACATTTTGTTTTCTTTAACCTAATATTTTTAAAATAATATTCGTTTAATTTCCCCTAAAAGTGCATAAACTGATGCATTGAGGAGTTGGTTTGAGTCAGAACCAAACAATATATATCTTTTATCTTTAAGTGCATTTTAAAATTTTAATAATTTAAAACTTTTAAAATAAACACAGATATACACTAATTTAATCCGTAATTATCATAATTTGTTTTCTTCATCTTAATACTGTTGTATATCAATTTACTACTGTTGTATATCAATTTAATCCGTGATTATAACTGCATTTTATAAATTTAAGGTGACCTCTATCCGTATCTATCAACATATAAAATTTGTTTATCTATTTTTGCCTTCTTTATAACTTTTATCCGTATTATTTTTGCATTACTAATTCGGTGTATGCATCACTGGTTGCACTTCAAGTACCAAACAATATATATCTTTTATCTGTAACTGCATTTTAAAATTTTATCTAGAAATAATTCGGGTGGATATACACTAATTAGGGTGGATATAGACTAATTTAAATATTTTAATAATTTAAGATATACACTAATTTAAAATTTTAAAATTTAAAACTTTTAACTGCATTTTAATATTTTAATTTTAATAATTTAAAATATACACTAATTTATATAACTGCATTTTAAAATTTTAGTAATTTAAATCTTATTAAAATTTGGAGATTTGAATGCTATTAAAATTAGAAGAACTAATAAATAAAACATAATTTAATCCATTATTATCACAATTTGTTTTCTTCATCCTACTACTGTTGTATATCAAAAAGTTATAACTTCCACCTATAAAAGTTTACATAATCTTTTATCCGCCATTATCACAATATAAGTATTCTTTTATCACAACACAAGAATTCTTTTAGCATACTACTGATATATTTCTTTTCTTTAGCCTGCCATTGCTATTTATCCGTGATTAGCACAACACATGTATTTTTTTAGCCTACTACTGCTTTAGTTCTTTTCTTTAGCCTACTATTGTTATTTATCTGTGATTAGCACAACACAGGTATTCTTTTAGCCTACTACTACTATTTATCCGTGATTACCACAACACATGTATTCTTTTAGCCTACTACTGCTATATTTCTTTATTTTAGTCTACTACTGCTATTTATCCGTGATTATCACAACACAAGTATTCTTTGATTCAAATTAAAAAATAATATTATACTTTTCTACTATACAGTAATATTACTTTGCTGCTATATTTCTTTTTTTAGTTTATTACTACTATTTATCCGTGATTAACACAACATAAGTATTCTTTTATTCAAATTAAAAAATAATATTATACTTTTCTACTATACACTAATATTACTTTGCTTCTTTTATTCTTCTTTTTTGTACTACTAACAAATTTTATTACTTTTTTGCTAACACAATAATCTTTTACTTAGATGTCGAGCAAATACGATTTTGTTGATGAAATCAGTCCTGTCAAGGAAACGTGGAAGATCAAAGTGAGAATAACTAGGCTTTGGAATATGCCTAACTTTAACAAACCTGACTACGTAAATAACATCGAGATGGTTCTGTTGGATGAAAAGGTAACATACATACATAACTCAAAATTTAATTTTCAGAAAACTTAAATTATTAACAAATTTCAACATTATAGGATGGAAAAATACAAGCAACTATCGAGAGAGCGCTGTTAAATAAATTTCAAACACTTGTCAAGGAGCATAAAGTCTTTATGATCACAAACTTTGTTGTCGGCCAAAACAGTGGTTCTTTCAGAACTACCAAACATCCTTACAAAATAAATTTCCTCTATTCAACCTCACTGCGAGAGTTGGACAATGCTCCCATACATATGTATGGATTTTAATTCAATCCATACGATCAACTACTATCAAACCATGTTGACGACTCCTACTTAGTTAGTACATTTATGAATAATTTTATCTTCTTATTTTTCCATGCACAAATTTTTTATTTAACCACTTATTTCTACTGTTTCTGGTCAGATGTTATTGGACAACTAACTACAATTGGGAGTTTAGAGCACAACACAAACAATGATAAACAAAGCAAGAGAGTTAATGTTGAATTAACTGATAACAGGTCAATTTTAATCTGTCAACGCGTAACCATTCTATCTATTACTATGATTATTTAACTTAATCTAACGACGAAATTTTCTGACAGTAATAATATATTGAGTTGCACCTCGTGGGATGATTACACATAGCAAATTTGCTCTTTTGTTGAAACTGAAAGTCAAGACACCGTGATCATTATTTTACAATTTGCAAAAATTAAGTTTTGGAAAGGTATTCTCCATTTTATTATATTGAATATATAGCAAACTCAATGTTGCTTAACTATACAATGTATATCGTTAAAAAATAGGTACATCAACATTGTTAAACTCAATGTTCAGTTCGAGACTTCTAATAAATTAAGATATTCCTGAAGTTGTTAATTTCAAAAATAGGTATATAACATACTTCTTTTTAAACTAACTAATTTCTATTACATTGATGGACTTATATTTACAACTCACTATTTTCTACCTAAATAACAGCGTTTGTGTTGCAAAAAGAACTAAACCGGCAATAAATCATTTATCCAGCCATAGCACAATGTCTATAACAGATGAATTCCTCCAACTATGTGATATGAAGACTCTAGATGAGATACAAGATGTAACAGATGTATGACAATTATTTCACAACCTTACTATTTTCCGTAATATAACATCTAATTTTCTTTTGCTATTTTTCTATGGAACATAATAGGAGACAACATGTGTGGTACTTTTCTTTGCATAGAAACCAAATACAACTGGTTCTACAATTCATGCACAAAGTGTCGAAAAAAAGTAAAACATGATAGTGGAAAATATTGGTGTGATAAATGTTGTGACTATGTCAAGTATGTCATACCAAGGTATTGTACTACAATTGTTTGTTATCTGGTATATCTAACATCATGCTATATCCAGCCTATTGCCAATAACTAACTTGGTAAATCGAACTTTTACCCAACTATATGTAACGTATCCTACCAATTTTTGATCATCGCATAACAATCTACCATCTTCTTATTATAATTTAATTTATTAATTGCATATACACATTTATAATTAACAAAATGAATAATCCCGTCGCAACGTGTGAGTTTGTATCTAGTATAGACTAATTTACAGATATACACTACGTGCCTTAAAAAAGAAAAAAATAGAATACTACAAAATAGGAGATGAGAGATGATGAGAGAGAGAAAAGGGAAAAAGTAAGAAAGGTTAAAGGGTAGAATACAAAAGTTTCATCTTTTTGTTTACACAAAAAAAAAATGTCGTTCCTCACTCCCACTCTATAATATAGACGGTTTATAATATAGAATATAATATATATAGATAATTTAGCACCAAACTAGCACAATACGTAGCCGGATTTAGTTTAAACATTGAGCCCTTATGTGGCCCAAACCAAATAGGCTTCAATTAAACCTGGCTCTGCCACTCACATATTATGGCAGAAGAATCGACGAGAGTCCCCAAGGCCCAAATGAATTTGACGACTCACTATTGTTGTATACTGTAGAGTGTCTCGACACTACCGCTGCTACTATCCCTTCAACAATTCCGACCACCGTCGAATCTGCTCGGCCGCCACCGCCACCACCACCGCAAAAAGCCTCAAGTACCGCCGCCGCCGCCACCACTAGCACCTCCACCACCACCGTCTCCTTTTTATTTTTTCCTCAATTCGAAATCAAAGCAAGCTTTTTTTCCAAATAAACCCCAAAACGAGTGGAATTTTCAAGTATAAGCTAGAAGGAAGGTGAAGCAAAAGAGCAAAAATGTTAAGAGGAGGAGTATTATTCCTAAGGCTCCTACGGAGAAGAAGATCATTTTGTACGGATCACGCCCAAAATAGTAGCAGCAGCGATGGATTCCAGAGCTCATCACCAACTAAAGTGAAAATCTTCGATCGTCATCTCAAACGCAAACAAGTTAATAACTATTCCTCCTAATTTCTTTCTCATTTTGATTAATTAGAATTTTGACCCAATAGAATTAAAATCCCCAAATGTACTAATGGGGAAGTAGTTCTTTTCTTAGCCTGTAGTCTCATTCTAGCATTGTATTTCTCTTTCTATGTTATCTATAAAGACTATATATATACTTGTGTGTTTTTAAGAATTTGGATTAATCAATCCATCAAAAAGAAAGAAGAAGAAGATTTTATTTTATTTTTGATTAACTAAATGTTTTGTTGTTCTTTGGACCTAAGTGAATATAATCCGCTGGAAAATGTGCTTAATGCAGAATTAGTTCTTATATTAACCTTTAATCTTCAGTCTGCCTATTATTTATGTGTTTCCAAGAATTGCAATTAATTAAATATTTAGTTTTCTAGGAAAATACTTGGAATTTAAAAAAAAAAAAAATCCCTCGATATAGTACCTGAAACGAAACGGGAACGGAAAACGTCTCATGTTAATGTAGGGGTAGGTTTCTTCGGGTTTGGTACGAAATACGTTTATCCAAAACGTGGTACGTTAGGATAAATTTCTTAAATATATAGTTAAATCTGGTTAAGTTAATGTTGCAAGATGTGCATTTTTAGTAGGCTACACCATGTTAACCTTATTCGATGCCCACAAGTTGTTCACTTGGTGACACTAGTTGATAATGTTTAGAGCTCTCCTGACGTTTTAGATTTATCTATGTGATATCTAAGCTTGTAGATATCTTAGATATTTTGAAGAAATGTTATATATATGCGATCTTAGTCTTCCATTTGATTTGATCATAACCATTGTTTGTAAGACATAGTGACTATATAAAGATGCCCCTCATTTGCAAAATCATAAAACATAGATGTAATCATTCTTGTGGAATAAAAGTTTCAAGTCTCTTGTTACTAAATAGGAAAAGAAGTAAATAGGAAAATAAATTTTGAATTGCTAAATTTAGGAAAATAAATTTTGAATTGCTAAATTTAATGTTTTGGAACGAAAATATTCCATGTTTTGAAATATTCATACCAAAACTCAATTCGCTAACATATTAGCATTTTCTGATACATTGGCTTGGGCTTTTATTGTCTCTCTAGTTGCAGAGTATTTACTTCATTGTCTGTATTTACCAACTGTTCAACAATATATGGATACAATTACAATTTTTAAGTCGTAGTTAATCACAAAAATAAGTAATAAGAACTTGATTAACTTAGTGAAACCTGCAGTATGCTTGAAGTACATATAACTGATTTAAGCATATATAAAAAGTACAGCAACCTTTGATCTTAAGATTTAAGTTCAATTTGATAGGCTATCTTATATTTATTTTAAAATATCTTAAGCTTCAGTTGAAAAAAAATGAGAGTATGACATATAGTTGGTTGAGTTGACAATTGATTCTTGAAATCTTAAGCCGTCTACTATTCAATCTTGGACATTTTCTAGTTAACTGAACTGAGTTAGTCAATTGATTAAGTATACGGATGCATGGCTTTGCATAGTTTGTTGCAGCCCCAATTAAAATCAGGGCCAACCGTAGGAGTTTGGATAGTATCACCCTGCTCATCATTACCGTTTTCTATCCTATTGTTATGCCCCTACCCAAGCCTTTGCAGCTTGCTTAATTGTTAGTTTTGGTTCTCTAATATTTGTTAATACTTGTTTTTGGAGTACATGTTCTTGGTTGTAATGTTATTATCATGCTAATTGCAGCGTGACCGAGCTGCATGGTTGATGCGCCCAAAGGATTCATTGGTTGATACTGTGGCTGAGAATCTACTGGATCGATTAGAGGTTGTAACCTTCTACATATTTGGTTAATAATTAACCTTTCTTTTGTGATATTATCATAAGATCTATGGGTTATATCTTAGTTGTTATTCATGAATCATATTGTGTATTGAAAATCATTGACTAATGAATCGTATCATAAGATACAAAAAGACGTGAAAAACACAATAATTATATATTTAAACATTTAGAGAACTCATTTTATTGGACAATAAAGTATATTAGCTCAAGTGTAATTTTAAAGTAATCAAATGAGTGAATAAAATATTAAAATTATGGTTTGAAGAGTTTAAACTAGATGCATAATCAATAATCAATATTGTTTAAGTAATAGGAACAAGATAAAAATGTAGCTTATTTAACATATAAGTATAAACTCAATTTGAGATTAAGCCCCAAATTGTTGTAGTTATCATAAGTTGGTTTCTTTTAAAGTCTTTAATATAAATTTAAAGTTGTTTCCTCATCAATTTTCTTAGCCTTTGTAATTAGACCTTTATGCGCTTTGTACTGTTGCCTTTGTAGGATTGTAAAAAAACTTTTCCTACTGCATTGTGTTTGGGGGGTTCCTTGGAAGCCGTTAGGCGTTTGTTACGTGGTCGTGGTGAGAGTTAAATTTAACTTCAGCAATGTTCACATGCTAGTATGCTACCCATTTCCTGAGTTCTGTTTCCTGCATTTATCATATTGACTATTTATGGAAGATCCCGTTGAGTTCTTATGCTTTCGTGGATACAATTGACCTTGAAATACTACATCATTTTAAAAAACTTCTCTTTAATTTTGATTTTGATCATGTTCTTCCCATCATTTTAACAGAATTGTTGAGGGTGGACTTCTTGTCCCCCAGTTTTTTGTTTTTACTCTTTTTAAATTAATAAAAAAAAATTTATATAATAAAATATGTCTTGGTTCCTATCATACAAGTCTTTAATAAATAATAGCGTGCTTAAGCTTTGTAACTACATTAAGTCATGGCATCATGTGGGGAATTATTGTTTTCAAAATTAATTGTTTATCTGTATGTAACTAGTAAACTATGTTTGTTGGCCTCAAAGGAGTGGAGTAGTAAACCCATGACCTATGCCTTTTTATGGCACTTATCACTAGGCATACTACTGCTAATCTAACTCCTTGGGTTTACCAACTGCAGGCTGGAACTGCTAGTTATAAATCCGATGAAATTTAAGCCAGCTAGTATAGTAGGCAAACTTTAAGCAGTGTGCAGTGTACCAATGGTTCTACATGTCAACCCTGATTTACTAAAGTTTGGGTTTAGCCCTTCAAAATCAAGTTATAGTTTGAGTTTGAGCAGCTATTTAAATGCAGGACTGGGCTGGGGTTAGTTTTCATACGTAGCCTAAGTAAGCACCATATTTAATGTCAGGTGCCATTGAAAAGCTAATCATGATGGATACATCATATGACATGCTGAAAGCATGTAAAGATGCTGAGCAAGATACCCGTGATGATAGCATTGAAACATCATTTGTTGTTGGCGATGAAGAATTTTTGCCTGTAAAAGAAAGGTCTGCATAGTAATTGTGGATCTACTTATTAGATCAGAATCATTCTATTCCAAATTCATGTACTCCCTCCGTTTCAAATTATAAGTCCAATATTGACTTTCTAAAGGTCAACTTCAAACATTTTCAAACTCAAAATTGACACGATTCATTTAAGTTTTGAAAACATTAAATCTTATAATTAGTAGTATTTTTTAGGTAGTTTATGATATTCATAATTATATTGACATAAACTAAATGAATTCATGTCAATTTTGAGTTTGAAAATGTTTAAAGTTGACTTTTAGAAAGTCAATATTGTTCTTATAATTTGGAACGGAGGGAGTATATTATAATTTTTACATTGAAATCCATGCTTACTTAATATGATTTCTGTGAATGTGAAGTTCTATAGATCTTGTAATTAGTTGCTTGGGACTTCATTGGACAAATGATCTTCCTGGAGCCATGATACAGGTGTGTGCCTGGTCTTTAACTTTTATTTGGATTGATATTTCACAATTTTAACTGATATTCTTTTATTTTACTTTTTCTTGTCACTTTATTGGTCTTTTCTCTTTATATTTGTATTTTATTTATGGAATACGTTGTTAGTAGAAATCTTTCCTTAGTTCAACAAGCCCCTTTATCCCACCCACCATTTGAAATGAACAAAAACACCTGCTGAAATAACATTCCCCTAATTATTTACAGACATCGAATCAGGATAAGCTATCTTGATTCCACATTGGAATAGACCCTTACAACCTTTTGTTTTGTACTCATGACAGAGTAGATTGGCACTGAAGCCTGATGGACTATTTTTGGCTGCCATTCTGGGTGGAGAAACGTTGAAGTTGGTTACTGAGAAACACTGAAGTTAATTATCTTCTTATTTCTGTGTTAAGAAGATAAATTTGATGCATGTGTACCTTACCATTTTCCGGTGTCCTTGTAGGGAGTTGAGAATAGCATGCACTGTAGCACAAATGGAGCGGGAAGGAGGCATTAGTCCACGAGTGTCACCCCTTGCACAAGTACATTCTTTGTGACTATTCTTGTGCCTGACTTAACATCGTTACTTTTCATTTGAAAAAAGTTAGAATCTTAATCTATTTGAAGCACTAATCTTTGGCATGTATTATTCATATAATTGCCTTCTTAAAAATTATTCTTAAACAGTATTGTTGAAATGAAGACACTCAACTTACATTTCATATATTTTTCATTTTTTAGATAGCTTACAAGGTTACCTACTTATACAATTGGAAGGAATAATCAAGACAAAACATGTTCCTTAATATAAGGAAACATGCTAGCTAATACAAGGAAGAAAACATGGGGAAGGAAACATGAAGTAAAACATAAGGAAGAATATAGGGAAAAATTTGGAGGAATAATGAAATAAAGTGAAGAAAAATATTCTCCACTATTATTTCTAACAAGTATTTTTCTAGCTTCCATATATGCATACAAATCACTTTTGGAATGCGTATGGATTTAAAGTGAAGTCTATATCCTGGTCAACTACAGACATTTATCGGTTCCAATTATCGTTTTGTTTAACTAAAAAGCAAGATTCTGTTTAGTGTGTATTATATGCAAAGTAAACATCAAGGTGCATGCAATCATACTATTTATTCATGCGTAGTCTGACTCACATAAGCTGGCACGAATATACATACACACATATTAATGGACCATGTTACGAAATAAAGCTTGGTAGCCATTTTCTCCTGTTCCGACTTCTTGTTGACTTTGTTTCAAATATCTACTAGGGCGATTGCCTACAAATTCATGTTGATTTTCTAGATTATAGTATACATACCTAAAAACTACATTTTGTTTCTTGGATAAAAGAAGAATATTTTTGTTAGAAAGGAGAAGAAATACACAACTTAAGGATGATGAGAAATCTCTGAAACATAACATCTCAAAATCCAGCAAAAAGAAAATGGTAAAATAGAACAACTCTCATCTCGTATCCCTTTGCAAGTCAGAAATAGATAAGCCTCTACAAGTTCCCATGACCAAACCCATAAAACGCTAAGAAGGTGATTCTCTGCTGAATCAGCCAGGACTGACCACAAATTCATTTCTGTCCAAATACCCCAAAGAACTGGAAAACAACCACAGGATCTTACTGTCCTCATGACCCCAAAAACCATTAAATTGCACAAGAAGAAGCTTCTCAACTGACCTTGGACACAACCAATGCTCCTCCAAATCATAGTGCTGGTTCTTGATGGACTCAATAGTCAATAAACTCAATACTAATGATTCGTGAATTGCAGGCGAGCAAGACTAGCTATTTGTTTCTTCATTATCCTGCGGCGTTGCATGTTCATAAACTGATTCATCTGTCCTAATTTCTGGCTTCAAAACAGTACAATAAAAGAGTAGACCTTAGAACTTTCATGGCCTCGAAAATGAATGTAGATTTTTGAATGAAACTTTGATAGATAACAATGACTGACTTGAAATACTAAAAGACTCTCAACCATTCTAGATACTCAAATTACTTTGACATTAAACACTAACGACTCGTTAACTATACCAGAGACTCTAAAATATAAGAAAACTTGGATTTTAAAAAACATCAAATTAAAGTTTAGAAAATCAAATAAGACTATTTAATATAATTCCATATGTAAACTTTCTACTGAACTCTGCTTTTGAATTGTGCCAAAGCCGAAGCCCTTGGTCTTACTCTTTCTTGAATAACTTACGAGCGCCACTCTAAAGGAAATTAGCCTCCACGTGTACATCTTTGTTTAGAATTGGGGATGAGAAATACATTGTGTTTGCGTATTTATATTTTAATGGGTGGTGTAAATGTAATGCCTATGGAAATCAATGTGTGATGCCAATGCCTTACCTCGTAACATTCCAATTAATTTTGTATTTAGATCCTTACTACCACCAAACTCCCCCAAAACTGATAAGCATCTTTTTTTCCATTTGAAGGAGAAACATAAAATTCTCCAAGGAATAAAACAAAAATCACCAAATCATTGGGCAATGAACAATGGATGAGAATGTGCCTTGCTTTCCTGCATGCACACACTAAAGACCAGTTACTAATTTCTATTCTTGTGGGGTTCTAAGATGTTGCTTTTGTGTTATATAGGTGCGTGATGCTGGCAATCTTTTGACAAGGGCGGGCTTCACACTTCCCGGTGTGGATGTTGATGAATACACAGTTAGATATAAAAGTGGTGAGCAGTTTCTATTATTATATTGTTTGCAAGTGTAATTAGTTAAGCCACTTAAAATATTAAGTGTTATGACGTAATAGACTATAATAAAATCTTTTTGAATAACTCAAAAGTTGAAGGCTATATTTTAAATTAATCCAAAAGGTTCCTAACAATATAGCCAATACTACTCTTTACAAGATAAAAGGACACTAAACCCTAACACAATTAAATTCTATCCATTGATCGTCTTTAATCTCAGCTATGCATATGTATCCTTATGCTTCATTTTGCTCTATCAAGGTTCATATGCTTTCCAAGAGCACAAGCTACCATTTCATTCTGAACTATTTCAATCCTTGTTACTTAATTTTTTTTATTTATGTACTTGTTTCTTACTTATTTGCTGCAATTCTAATTGTAGAAGGTGTAGAAAATCTATACACAATGTTATCATTTCATATTGCAAGAGTTTACAATTTATACAAGTTTGGTGCTCTATTCTAGGAGTAAAACAAGGAGCATAAAATAGGGAGAGGAAAACAAGGAACATGTTTTCCTCCTTAGTGCAGCACTTCTAACACTCCCCCTCAAGTTGGTGTATAGATATCTCGCATACCCAACTTGAAACACAAGGGATGAAACATCTTACCACTAAGACCCTTAGTCAGAATATCAGCTAGCTGATGTTCTGTTTTTACAAAAGATAAGCAAATAAGACCACTGACTAATTTTTCTTTGATGAAGTGTCGGTCAATCTCAATGTGCTTCGTTCTATCATGTTGTACCGGATCATTTGCAATACTAATGGCTGCCTTGTTGTCACAAAACAACTGCATAGGCCCTTTAGTTGTAACACCCAAATCTTCTAGCAAGGTTCGAAGCCACATTAGTTCACATATACCCAAGGCGATAGCTCGATATTCAGCCTCAGCCCTAGATCTTGCCACCACAGACTGTTTCTTACTATGCCAAGTAACAAGATTACCTCCAACAAATGAACAGTAACCCGTTGTAGACCGACGATCCTCTATAGAACCAGCCCAATCTGAATCGGAAAAAGCTTCAACTTTCATATGACCATGTGGTGCAAACAATAATCCTTTTCCAGGAGAAGACTTGAGATACCTCAGAATTCTGTAAACAGTTTCCATGTGGTAATGTCGAGGGTCATGCATATACTGACTCACTATTCCCACAGCATAAGATATATCGGGTCTCGTATGAGAGAGGTATATCAATCGTCCCACCAAACGTTGATATCTTTCTCTATCAACCGTAGGTCCTGTGCCACCTACTAGATGATGATTAACTTCAATAGGAGAATCAGCAGGCTTACATCCCAACATGCCAGTTTCTGTTAAAAGATCAAGTACATACTTCCTTTGAGATAGAAAAATTCCACTGGAAGATCTTGCAACTTCAATACCAAGGAAATATTTCAAAGGACCAAGATCCTTGATCTCAAACTCTTTGGCTAGTCTTGCTTTGAGGTTAACTATTTCTTCTCTATTATCCCCTGTCACCACAATGTCATCAACATAAACAATAAGAATGGTAGTCTTACCCTTTATTTGTTTGACAAATAGAGTATGATCTGCTCGACTCTGCTTGTACCCAAACCTTATCATTGCCTTGTGGAATTTACCAAACCAGGCTCTAGGAGATTGCTTCAAACCATACAGAGCCTTTCGCAGTTTACAGACCTTACCCTCAGTTGCGGATGAAGCAAAACCAGGGGGTATTTCCATATATACCTCTTCTTCTAGGTCACCATGAAGAAATGCATTTTTCACATCCAATTACTGAATATCCCAGTCAAAGTTTGCTGCACATGAGATTATGGTACGAACAGAGTTCATCTTTGCCACGGGAGCAAAAGTCTCCTGGTAATCAATCCCGTGAGTCTGAGTGTACCCTTTTGCAACTAACCTGGCTTTGAGTCTTTCAACTGTCCCATCTGCCTTTTGTTTCACTGTATATACCCATTTGCAACCAACTGGTCTTTTCCCATAAGGAAGAGTAACTAGTTCCCAAGTATCATTTTTTTTTCAAGGCATTCATCTCTTCTATCATAGCATGTTTCCATTTCTCGTTGCTAATTGCTTCTTTCCACCCCTGAGGAATAGATATAGAGGACAGAGAAGAAACAAAGGAATGGTAGGATGCAGATAATTTATCATATGAAACAAAGTTCGAGATAGGATGTTGTGTACAAGACCTGACACCTTTTCTAAGAGCAATAGGAATGTCAGTATCATCAGGAGAACAAATAGGATCAGGATTCATACCATTAGTATTACCAAGACTCGGTTCAGGGCAAGGTTGGTGTAGTGGTGCAGCAATGGTGACCTTATTCTTCCCTTTTCGAGTATAGGTCCTCAACTCAGGCTCGAACTGTAACTGTAACTCCCCCTGTGTAGCATTATCAGAAACAACAATAGGAGTAGAGGAAGATGGCTCGAACTCCCCCTGTGTAGTATTATCAGAAACAACAACAGGAGTAGAAGAAGATGGTATAATAATACCTGTACTTGTACTAGTTTCAAAAGACGTCTCCTCATCAATAACATGTTCCTCCCCCTGAGGAGACGGTGAAGAAGAATAAAAAGGTTCAGACTCCCAAAAAGTTTACATCCCGAGTGACAAACACTTTGTGAGAAGGGGGGTGATAACATTTATAACCTTTTTGGGTTGGAGAATAACCAATGAAAACACACCGAAGAGCTTTGGGATCTAATTTACCCCGAGTGGGAGATTTTTTCATGAACATAACACACACACCCAAAAACTCGAGGTGAAGGAGAAGGACTTGTCATGTGTTGGAGGAAAGAAATGGGACTTCTATTCCCAAGAATTCTAGAAGGAAGCCGATTTATAAGAAATGTAGCAGTTAAAACGGCATCTCCCCATAGAAATTTAGGTGTGTTCATAGTGAACATAAGAGTGCGTGCTACCTCTAGTAAGTGTCGATTTTTCCTTTCTGCCACCCCATTTTGTTCTGGGGTTGTGACACAGGAGGTTTGAAGTATGATGCCATGCTGAGAGAGATAGGATGCAAAAGTATTATTATTACTATATTCTCGACCATTATCGCTATGGAGAATCTTGATTTTAGCTTCAAATTGGTTTTGGATCATCTTATGAAAATTTTGAAAACAGTCAAACACCTCATTTTTGGAATGAAGAAGATAAATCCAAGTTGTACGAGAATAGCAATCAATAAAACTAACAAACCATCTATGACCAGAACGAGAGACAACCCGAGAGGGTCCCCACACATCAGTATGTATAATAGCAAAAGGTTCAGAATGTCGACTGTTAATAGCAGAATAAGTAGAACGTTTGTGTTTACCTAATTCACATGGTTCACATAAAAACGGAGTTTTGTGACACTGCTTAACTAAAGAAGGGAATAAAGACCCTAGTATTGATAAAGGAGGATGTCCCAAACGTCGATGCCATTGATGAAGAGAAGTCAGGTTAGATTCAAAAGTAGATTGAAGAGCCTGAGTAGCAGTTCCATCTGTAATCAAAGGCATGTTAGATGTGACACCATCCAAATAATATAGACCACCAACTGCACTACCACTACCAATCTTTTGCCCTGTCACCAAGTCCTGAAAAATACAATGAGTTGGAAAAAAAATGACTGAGCAATGTAAGGATTCAGTAAGACGTTGGATAGATAATAGGTTTGCGGTAAACGAAGGAATATGAAGAACGGATGATAATGTTAATAAAGGAGTACAAACTACTGAACCTCTCCTAGAGATAGGAGAAAGAAAACCATCAGCTACTCGGACCTTATCTTTGCCAGAACAAGGCGTGTATGAGGTAAAGAGATTGGAGGACCCAGTCATATGCTCGGAAGCACCTGTGTCAATGATCCAACTAGGACCAGTAGATGAGACATTAAGAGCACAAGAGTGTATACCTGATTGTGCATAATGAGAAATAGATTTGGAACCTTGTTGTCCCATGCTACTGTTATGAACCCTACTGCTAGCACCACTTTGTTCCGCCATGTAAAAGATGAGTACAATATATATCCGAGGAGAATAAACTTTCCAAAGGATATTAAATAATTGCACTACACTTAGAGACAGAATTCCCTGGGAAAAACAAGCTGGAAAAAGCTGCCGGAAAAATTTGCCGGAAAAAGCTGCCGGAAAAAGTCGCCGGAAAAAGTCGACTGATAAATGTTCAGAACCACACCGGGAAAAAACTGCCGGAAAAAGTCGCCGGAAAAAGTCGCCGGAAAAAGTCGTCGGAAAAAATCGTCTGATAAAGGATCAGAGCTCTGATACCATGTAGAAGGTGTAGAAAATCTATACACAATGTTATCATTTCATATTGCAAGAGTTTACAATTTATACAAGTTTGGTGCTCTATTCTAGGAGTAAAACAAGGAGCATAAAATAGGGAGAGGAAAACAAGGAACATGTTTTCCTCCTTAGTGCAGCACTTCTAACACTAATTATTCTTTTGAACTATTTCAATCCTTTTGACTTACTTCTTGATGTAGCTATGGACCTGATAGAGCATCTGCGTGCAATGGGTGAAACTAATGCTCTGCTACAAAGGCACAAGGTAAGATATTTTATGATATTGATTGTCCATTGTTGATCGATATGCTTCATATTTTATTCTTAAAAATGAAGAATATACATTCTTTAAAGTTATTTACATGAATATTTTTATTTTCCAACACCCCTCTCCTGTTCAGATCTTGAAGCGAGAAACAGCACTGGCAACTGCCGCTGTTTACGAGTCAATGTTTGCAGCAGAAGATGGCACCATCCCTGCTACCTTTCAGGTGATTCTACTTTAACCCTTTTCCGAAATCTGATGATATTTTAATAAAATAGAAATTAAGACAAAAATAGTTGCTCATGAGAAAGCAAGGTTTTAGAGGGTTTTTGGGATCGCTTCGCTTATAAGCAGTCAAACCTACTTATAATCAGTTTTAAGAAGCAAAAAGTGTTTGATAACCTGATTTTAAAACTCCTTATACTTTTTATGAAAATAATCAGAAGTTCCAAGGAGCTTCTGATTATTTACCAAATATAATAATCAGGTTTGACCTAGTATTTTATTAATCTATCAATATTTATTTTAGTAATTTTATCTATTACCTATCTTTACTCTTCAGAACATTCCTTTTTAGTAATTTACACTTGAAATAAGTGATTAGCAAAATTTTTTATTCCAAACACTTTTCATTTTTTACTAGTTTAAGTGATTTTTATTTACCAAACGGCAAACACAAACTGCTTTTTTAAAACTGATTATAAACAAAAGAAGTTATCTGAATCAGTTATCACATTTTTTAAGCAATCCCAAACATACTCTTATATGCCAGCTTTGGAAAATCTGAATTACTTGTTCACTACCTGAAATTTATGTGTGTGTGTATTTTTTTCGATTATAGGTTATATTCATGACAGGGTGGAGGGAACACTCTTCTCAGCAAATGGCTAAGAGGAGGGGTTCTGCCACCGTATCATTCGGCGACCTTCAGAAGCAGTTTGGTAATAATACCACTACCAGTTGACACTTGATGTAGTGTTGTTCATTTCATTTGGATATTGTAAAGTTTAAGTGCATTCTCTTCTCAAGCAAAAACTTAAAACTCCATCCATCTGGAGATAAGACTTTTAATATGCATAATATGATATTGAGGTTCGTCTAGGACACGCTTAAACATAATTTTTTTTCTTTTTCAACATTAAATTTTAGTACAATGTTGGAAAAACAAGTCCAAGTGTTGTCCTAGGCAAATTTGCACGAAAAACCTTCTCAATAACTTCTTATCGAGAAGTCAAATATGACTCTTATTTATGAGCAGAGAAAGTATTATTGAAGTCTAGTTTCAAATGTATTTCTATTGCTTATGGCCCATACAAAGAAGCTTGTAAAACTGATGGATACATTTTTTGTTCTGACATGAGCTACACGGGCATTAGTACAAAGACCAGTAATAAGTTATATTTAGGTTGATTATATTGATCCTCCCTCAATTCTTATTGGCATTCAGTGCTTTTAACTGTTATGCTTATAATAGAGACAGTATTAAGATTTTAATTTTTCAACACAATTTGCTATAATAGAGACATTATTATGTACCAAGGGTTTTGGCCCAGCAATATTAGGTTGGGGGATTAAATCTCCTGTGTGCACAGGAGAGTATAGACAATCATTTTTTTAGGTGCCATTTGAAACCCCATCCCCTCCCGACATTCACTAGAATTAATGACTGCCCGCACTCTCCTTTGCGCATAGAAAGATTTGATCCTCCAACCTTATGGTAGACATGAGTTGAGTGGTACCACTGGATCAAAACCTTTTGATTTATAGGCAATTATTAAATTTGGGTTTATATATATATATATAGAGAGTCCGGATCTTAAGCATATCTTCTTAAATGATATACTAAACATACCCCCTTTAGCGACGGATCGGGCGACGGTTTGGTCCGTCGATAGGTCCGGTCCGTCGCTAAAGTCTTTAGCGACGGGTCTGTGACTAAAAGTTGTTCGTCGCTAAAGGTTTTAGCAACGGACCGGACCTATGGCGACAGACCAAAGCGTTGCCCGGTCCGTCGCTAAAGGGGATATGTTTAAGATTCGTTCTATATATATATATATATATATATATATATATATTCAATAGATGGCTTTTGAAGAGTTTGGTAAGCAGAAGGAAAAGATAATTATAGGTGCAGTTATCAATGATGCTTCGAAATAGTTTGAATCTAGGATTAAATGGGTTTGTTGGTTTGACTCCAGTAGATGTTTTATGTTTTTAGTGTTCTGTATGATATTAATAATATAGTTAGGGAGCTCATATTTTGTATGTATATTAGAAGACCTCAAGGGGCTGTGAATAATTTTACAATCAAGTCAAATTTGCCTTCAAAACTCAATGTACATATTATGTATCAAGGAGTTTTGGCCTAGTGATACCATTCAACTTATGTGTACCATGAGATTTGGGGGTTAAATCCTCCTATGTAAAGAGAGTATCGACAATCACTTTCCCATTAAACTAGCCTAACACCCCCAATTAGAGCAATTTAATGATTGCTTACACTCTTATGGGTACACATCATAAGAAGATTTGATCCCCCAATCTTATAATAGACAAGGGTTGAGTAATACCACTAGGTCAAAGCGCTTTGGCATGTAGACAATCACTATATCTATATTGCTCTAATGAGAGGTGTTAGGGTAGGGGGGTTCTTAATGCTACACACACAAAATATTTATGTGAAATTCCTTTTTCTAGCCTTATGTCCGTTGAAATTGCTCGTAGCTAGTTTAAGCGGGAGAAAAAAGAAAGTAACTGTTTGTTGGTGTTAATAATTTTGCTAAACGTTTTTGTGTTTATTTTTCTATCTTTTACATTCTTATTAATTCTCTTTTTCCTTTCTACTTTCTCTCTCCCACTAACTTATGATTTATCTATTTTATTCTCCCACTTTCTTCCGCACACTAATTCTTTTACATTAAATCACATAGTACGTGTGTACAATTAACTAGTATATTATAAAGTGATAAGAAATTGGACAGTTATTTTTGGTGTAAACTCTAAAAATGAAGTTTTTTTAACTTTCAAATTTACCCTAGATAAGAATAGGTACTTCTTAAACTCAAAAACTCTATTTTCTCTCTATTCTTTTATCAATCTCTATTTTCTCTCTTACCATTTTTTAAAATACATGCTCTAAAAAGGATTGCTCAATACATAAAGTCGACTCTTAATTTTTACGAGTGTTTATTTTAAGAAAATTGATATTTTTATAAATGAATAAATATTTTCAAAAATTTTTGTTCACATAAATAGTGAATGAGGAAAAGTACAATCATGAGCGTGATGCATTGGGACAATATCAAATATTTTTTTGTAGAAATGCCACTTCCTTATTTTAATCCATTTTAGATATGTCTATTTAGCAAATATTATGAACTGATATCCAAAACCAACCTCTTGTGACACAAAGTTAAAGCATGATTATATCAATATTCAATTATAAAATATATAATCTCTTACATTTATTTACCACATAAATATTAAACAAAAATTATGAAGGGGGTATTACAAGTTTGCAGCATGTCTTTATTATGTGAGTGTTGTTGCATATGAAAACAAATATATATTCATATTAAATATCACCGTATGTGAGTACACGGGATAAAAAGGAATAAAGAAAATACATACATATTATTATTATTCTATATTATTGTTTAGAGTTTCACATTAGTCGCAATTTAAATTCGTCATAAAATTAGTTAACATATGAATCATTTTTCTTACTATATACTGTACTCCTTTCAAATTAGAGATGCTTTTTGATTTTATAAGTTGATTTGTAAAATCTAAATTTTAAAATTAATACGAATTTTATTTGATTATAATACAAATTGTTAACGCCAAAATCTGACCGTTCGCTAAATCATCAAATAACGAGTTAAAAAGACGTTTACAATGGAGGATATGCAATTATTTTAGTGTGTATGTGGAATAAAATAATGACACGTGTAAATAAAATAATAACACAAGAATTTTACGTGAAAATTCAATTGGGAAAAAACCACGGAGAGAGATAAGAAATCCACAATAAAAATAATATGGAGAGTACAAATTGGTTATAACTCACACTCCGTATTTCCTCACTTTTCTTTATTGTATATTATTGTGTTTTCCCTCAAACCCTTGCTTATTGTTGTATTTATAGATGTCATGTCCACCCGAATCCAATTAGGAGTATGAGTCTTTTTTAGAATCACCTTATAACTGCAATTAATGACTGATAGATTTCTTCCCAAATTAGATCTCCTTATCTCCTCAAATAAGGAAACACAATCTTACTTTAATAAGGACTCTCTCACTACTTGAGCAAGCTGTCAAAATAAATGTATACGGGTCCACACCAAATTCGAACTGTTAAATAAATTGGATTATACCTTGGCTAGACCCAAATAATTACATCCTAGCATTGCCCCACACTCTCTTGTTATAAAGGATTTATAATAAGAGAGTAATTAAAAAGTTCACCATACTCTCTGAGTGCCATGTCGGTAAAACTGTTCAACCCGCCATATCTACTGCCAAATCCATCAGATCGAACACAACACCATAATAGATAACTAACCTTATCACAACCGAAGACATAGATAACCAACCTTATGACAACCGAATCAACCTTATCACAACCGAAGATATAGATAACTAATCTTATCACAACCGAAGATATGCTCCCGAACGATAGTGAGGCTTTGATTCGACCTTATATCATCATTCAACCTTATATCACCATAATAGCCTTCCTGACCCCTGTGGGAGGCATTGATCTAACCTTATATTACCATAATAGCCTTCTCGACCCTTGTGGGAGACCTTGATCCTCTCGAGAGGTAATCCTTCCCGAATGATGTTGTTTGTCCTTTTGAGAGGTAATCCTTCCCGAAGGACGTTGTTTGTCATTTCGAGAGGTAATCCTTCCCAAAGGACATTGTTGGTCCTTTCGGGAGGTAATCCTTCCCAAAAGACATTGTTAGTCCTTTCGGGAGGTAATCCTTCTCGAAGGACGTTGTTGGTCCTTTTCGGGAGGTAATCCTTCCCGAAGGACGTTTAACTTTTCGGGAGGAACTTGATCGTCCCGAAAAAAGTTTATGCGGCGCGCGGGGGCGCGATGCAGCCCTCGAGGAGCAGAGCGGAGCGGCGCGCGGTATGCTGATGGTGAATTGGTGATTTTAATTAATACTAAAACAAGGGCCCACCTTCTAGCGTCAATGTTAACGTCAAAATCTGACCGTTCGCTAAATCACCAAATAACGAACTAAGAAGACGTTTACAATGCAGGATATGTAATTATTTTAGTGTGTATATGGAATAAAATAATAACACAAGAATTTTACGTGAAAATTCAATTGGAAAAAAACCACGGAGAGAGATAAGAAATCCACTATAAAAATAATATGAAGAGTACAAATTGGTTATTCCTCACACTCCGTATTTTTTCACTTTTCTTTGTTGTATATTCTTGTGTTCTCCCTCAAACTCTTGCTTATTGTTGTATTTATAGATCTCATGTCCACCCGAATCCAATTAGAAGTATGAATCATTTTTAGAATCACCTTATAACTGTAATTAATGACTGATAGATTCCTTCCCAAATTAGATCTCCTTATCTCCCCTAAATAAGGAAACACAATCTTACTTTAATAAGGACTCTCCCACTATTTGAGCAAGCTGTCAAAATAAATGTATATGGACCAACACCAAATTCGGACCGTTAAATAAATTGGGTTACACTTTGGCTAGACCCAAATAATTATATCCCAACACAAATAATAATAAATATTTAAAATAATTAAAAAGTACTGATTATCATATTTATTAATTTTAAAACTTAAATCAAATGACTTGATGTCAGTTTTAAACACCTTTAAATTTTTCAAAGTAACTTAATTAGAAATCAAAATATATCTCTAATGAAAAACTATGTATATCTTACAATAAAGTATTGCGATTTTTATTATAATTAGACAAATCAGTTGACTACCTATCACTATTCATTACAAACATCACAATGACACTGTAGCGCTAAAAGTAATTTCTAACGTTAATGCTCCGTTTGAATTGAAGAAAAAAAAATAAAGAAAAAAAATAACTTTTTAGTATCTCAAATTAAGGATGTAAATGAATCGAGTCGAATCGAGTATTAAGTTGTTCAAATTTGGTTCACAAAATTTATCGAATATAAAATAAGGTTTGATTGAAGCTCGTTTAGCCACCGAGTCGAGCACGATATCGAATCGAGTTTGAGCGTTTTGAATTTTTCGAACGAATATGATCTAAGTATCAATAAAAAATTGCAATTTGAGGAGGTTCGAGTAATTTATCGAACTTTGAAATTTGCTCATATTTGAATCATTTATATTTCGAATCGAGCTTGAATCGAACTTTTAGTCGAACGAGTACGAATCGAGTCCGAACTGTTTGCTCATTTTACAGTCTTATCTTAAATGCATGTTTGATTGTTAGTGGTGGTGGGTGGTTCACATTCATCTATTCCATTAAAATTGAAAGATAATATTCCACCACATCTCTCATAGAATAAAAATCAAATGGATGAAATTAATTTTTTTTATCGCATGGGTGGATCTAAGTTAGAGCAGGGGGTCAATTGACCCCCACTGGATTTACAGGGGTCACTTCTTTTATTTTTATTTTTTATATTTATTTTTATATAAAATGTTTAGTTAAAATATAAAATTTTAGATTAAAAATCTACTAAATATCTCAAATTTCTACCCACACCGCCATTCCACTTTTTTTCATTATTTAATAACTTACATTGAATATTAGATTTTTATAACTATTGAAAATGAGTCTCTTTGCTATAAATTCAAGCAATAAAGTCTCGAAAAATATTATTGTAAACAATATTTGAGCTTTATTTAATTTTATAATTTACTTATTTTTATTTTTATTTCTTTGTGAAATCTTTTTTTTTAAATTTTATTTCACTGAACTAAGGGGTTGAATCTACTACTGTTTCATCAAAGTGGTTTATTTGTGAGATTGATCACCAAATATACTTCTTTTCATCTCACTCATTTATCTATTCAATTCCTTCAATTCAATTGTAGCATAAAAATAATATTGGACATTATAAATAGGGAATTGACATTTTCATAAGTAAAAATAATATTTTCATAAAAAAAATTCACATGAATAATAAGTGGGGTCCATCTTCATATGAGAATGAAAATTATGACAATAAAATTTTCACTTGTAAAAATATTAATTCTCTATAAATATTAGTCCTAATAATTATCGCAATGTCTTGCGGCATAATATATGTAACGACATAGTCAAATTAAAGTCTGAATTAAATCATAGCATATCAAAATTCAATGCGATGTTGTAAAATTATCTTTTTAGATCATTTTAATCTACCGCAAGTTGATTCAAAAAATCACGACTAAAGATATTATTAGATGAAATAATTTGGGGCATTTTATAGACACCAAATTATTTCATATATATATATAGATGTGAGATTAAAGTGTTACAATATAGCTACTAACCTTAATTTATTTTGTAACCAAAGACTAAGGACGTAGTATAAAGAGTTAAAAAGGATAAATTGTTATTTTCACCTTACAAAATCTTACTCATAAATGTGAATCTTATGCGACTAGAACTTTATAACAAATACTAATTAAGAAAAACAATTACAAAATTTTAGTATACATTTATTATTAAAGATACAATGTATTCATTATCACTAAGAATTAAAAATAAAAAAAAATAAAAAAATGAACTATCGAATCATCAAATTTAAACTGTTGAGTTGACTCAAGACCAATTAAAATATTATTCAAATATATTATATTTAAAATTTATTTAATAAATCGATTTTAAACTTGCCCATATTTTAAACGAATTATTAAAACTTGTATTAAGAGTAAAAAAGGAAATTTTTATTTTCACCTAACAATATCTTACTCATAAATGTGAATCTTATGCAAGCATAACTTTAGAAAAAAATATTAATTTATCATATATTAAAATAAAATATCAATTCCCAAACAAAATCCAAATCCCACGTGGAACCATAACACAGGCCCACCGCCCTAAACAACCCTTATATAAACGGACCAACAACACGAAAGAAACGGATAAGCCATACACCACACTTGTAACCGTTCTTCAATTCTAGAGAGAGAAAATTAACAAAAACTGAAACAAAACACACCAAAAGCATTCTCATTCTAGAGAGAGAATATAAAACTGAAACAAACACCACCAAAATCACCGCATAATTTGCATTTGATTGATTTCTGATATGCAAAACTTGTTTTAATGGCAGATATATTTTGTCCAGATTGCAAGAGGAGCACGGAGGTGGTGTTCGATCACTCCGCCGGCGACACCGTCTGCTCCGAGTGCGGCCTGGTTTTGGAGGCGCACTCCATTGATGAAACCTCCGAATGGAGGACTTTTGCCAATGAGTCCGGCGATAATGATCCGGTGCGTGTTGGTGGTCCGACGAACCCTTTGTTGGCCGACACAGCCCTCGTGACGATGATTTCGAAAAATGGGGCTTCCGGGGACTTTAGTCGGTGGCAGACGCGTGGCTCGAATCCTGATCGCTCACTTATTCAGGCGTTTAAGGCTATCGGAATTATGTCCGATAGGTTTGTGTTTTCGTTTTTTCTGTATTAATCGAATATATGTGTGAGTGATTTTGTGTTTTTTGTGTATGTTTTTTGTTTGATAATTTTTCTCCAATTTTGAGTGTTTTTTTGTTCTGTTTGGGGGTGGAAAACCCTAAATATAGTTAAAGGTGACTGTATAGAGTTTTTGCCATTCATTCACTCTGTATTTAGTATGTTTTAATTTTTATGGAGCTAAAGATTGAATTCTCTGTAAATGTTTTCTGTTTATAATTCTAGAACAATGGGAGACTGACTTTAAACAAGTTTGCAACAAAAAAAATAATTTGAAGTAATGATTTCTGAGGATTCAGATACAACTGTTGAATAAATTGGGTGTGGTACACATACATATGTTATTCTGTGTGTATGCATCATATGTAAATGTATATGCACTACAGCTGTTTGAGGTTATGTAGTTCATTTTTCTTGGTGCTTAGTAGGAAAATATATTTTGTATTGAGTTATTATTTTCATAGGATAAATCTCTGAAGAACTTTTTGTTATTGAATTAATAGATCATTATACGTTAATAGTTTCTGTTTTCTTATGTTACCTTTTATGATCTTCCATTTCTTTAAAGTGATTGTATATGTCACTGATTGTTTGAATGAATGCTATTTCAGGTTGGGTCTCGTTGCAACCATAAAGGTATGTTTAGGTATTCAGGAAAACCTCAGTAATATTATAAGTGCATCTCTTGGTGATATATGTGTATTTTTGTTGGCAACATGTACTCATGGACTTCATCATTATTCTTGTTACTGTGACCATGCATGTTACACTATAAATAATAAACTGAAGATGGATGATATGCCTTATTAATTTTTCCATTTTTGTTGATGTTTAGGTCACTGATATAAATTTTGAGATGACAAATGTTTTACTCTTTTATGTTAAGCCTGCATTGAAATTTGAAAGATTGTATAGAGAGTATGCATCTTACATTATGCGGAGTACATATGGAACTACAATTTGTTAGCAGAAATATGTTGAAATCTTACCAAATTTATCAGATGAATATGTGGTATCTTTTTCATCACTTAAGTCAAATGTATATTTGCCTACAATACATGTGCTGTTTTATAAATCTTTCATGTCAAGAAATTTGTTTTTTTGCGGAAAAGTAATTTGGTTGCGTTGCTATGTAACATCTTTCTTTGCGTGGGATAGCAAAACCCATACATAAAACTGTATGTCAACATATATGTCTATTTAATAAATTTGATAATTTTGATGGGGCTTTCTATCCAACACCGTTTCTTTACTTACTCATTTAAATGTTTATACTTTGATATCAAGGATCGAGCAAATGAGATATATAAAAAGGTGGAAGATCAAAAGCCTCTTAGAGGACGGAATCAGGATGCAATTGTGGCAGCTTGCCTCTACATTGCTTGTCGTCAGGAGGACAAGCCGCGTACCGTAAAAGGTATAGTGAAAGCCCTATTAAGCACTTTCTGTTGTTTATCAGTTTTTATCTGCTTGAATTTCAAGAATTTTCTTCTTGTTTTTCAATTAGAAATATGTTCTGTTGCCAATGGCGCCACAAAAAAGGAGATTGGTCGTGCCAAAGAGTTTATTGTGAAACAGCTTGAGGTAGAGATGGGTCTATCCATAGGACTTCCTATTAATGCTGGTGACTTCTTGGTGAGTTTACCCTACCCTTTATTCTTTGGAGTTTCCCCGTTATAGATACTAGAGTAGGTTTAATCGTTGGCATTTCTTCATTCAACCTTGTAGAGACGATTTTGTTCCCATCTTGGCATGACCAATCAAGCTGTTAAGGCAGCTCAAGAAGCTGTACAGGGATCTGAAGACCTAGATATAAGGTACTTCTACTCTCCATTCTATATTTACTTGGAGAATAAATTATTTAAGGGTGGCCTACAAAACTATTGTTTGATACCCCTCCAATACCAGCGTGCCAATATGCCATGTGTTAGTTAACTCCTCGAATCCTATTATGGGAAGGAATCATATTTTTAATAGGAGTATTTTTTTGAAAGTAGTCTTAATTGTAGTAGGTATATTTTTATGTGAGAGTGTCTTAATTAGATTAGGAAAGAGAAGTTGTGGGTACTCTATAAATAGAGTCTTGTGTTTAGAGAGAGCTAGAATATAACCAAGAGGTAGTAACATCCCAGAGAGTTGAGAGGGTGTAATTGGGTCTTGGGTTGTTGTGTGAGGGGGAGTTTTTTTAGCTTTTATTCCATACAAAAAGTTGTACCGTAGAGATTAATAGATTGAAGTTGGTTTTGTGGATTAAGTTATTGAAGACCAAACCACGTTAAATATTGTGTTGTTTTTCTTAAGTGTTATTGTTTATTTTGTGTGACTTAATTCCCAACACCATGTAGGTAAATTTGGGAGAAAATTAAGGAATTTTATATCCAGTTACCGGTTGTGTAATTATTTTTTTACTATGGTGGAACCGTTTAGTTAATCATATTGATTTTGAAATCCTTGATTTTCTCTTAATTTACCTACATGGCATGTTGCTATTGGAGAGTGTAAAACACTAGTTTTAGAGGTCATCTTTATATAATTTACTTGATATAATTATATTATTATTTTACTATATTATTTTGGGTTAGTAATTTAGTTGTACTCTCCATGCCAAGCATCAGTCACACTTGTTAGCATAATCTTAACAAGGTTTTTCAACGAGTTCGCATCCATATTTTACGCTACTATGATTAGCTAGTTATTAGGCACTCTTACGTAGTCTATGCGTTTATGACTTGTTCTGTTGTTGCACCTATTACTTAATACTAAGGCATAAAATATAATAAAACACTATGAGAGCATGCATGTTAGGAAAGGAGTTGAAACCAGCAGGGAGACCCTTTGTTACTCTTTTTACCACTTGTTAATTTAAATATTCCCATTTGTTTAGTCTAAGATATTAAACTATGAATTGCAACTATTGAGGTAAGTGGCAAAAGAGAAGGGACATGGATATATTTTTAGATCATTGTCGGTTGGCTCTGTTAACCTGTTGACTTAAAGATACTAAAATACACTGATGTTCTAATTAAATAGAGGAAGGAATGTCAATCATTTCTGGCTTTTACATATTAGAGAAAATCAACAATCCTCTCTCAGTTTGATTTCCTTGTGCTTCTCAGGAGAAGTCCAATATCTGTGGCGGCGGCTGTCATATACATGATAACTCAACTCGCAGATGACAAAAAACCTCTCAAAGGTTGGAAAACTTTTGTTTTATCCTAGTTATGTTTGTAGAAGTGAAACTAAAACCTTTTTTCCTTGCAGATATATCAATTGCTACGGGTGTAGCTGAAGGAACAATTCGGAATTCATACAAGGATCTCTATCCCTATGCTTCAAGGATGATTCCGAGTTGGTATGCGAAAGAGGAAGATCTCAAGAATCTTTGCAGCCCCTAGATTTTAATAGTAGTTCTTGATACTTTTGTTCATTTAAATTAGCTTAATATCTAGGTCTAGCTTACTTTGTTTCATTTCATCTTTTTTACTTCCCTTAATCGGTAGAGAGAGAATCAACATTTACTTGGTTAACCTCAACTTCAAACCTAATGCAACCTTCTAGCTAGCAAGCACTAATCCCAACTTTTGTCTCAAACTTTGTCTTCATCCATGTCTGCTCACTCTTCAGATGTCAATATTTTTTATAAGTTCCATGTTTTCTGTAGTTGAATGATGTTTGTTTAGCTCTCTTTGGAAGGATAAATTCCAAAGATAGACAGGAATCTGTGAGTGAAGCCTTTGTTTGAATAAAAGTGGTTCATACAGAAGTCAAAGATGGTGTGCGTGTGAGTGAGAGAGAGAGAGAGAGGGAGAGAGATTCCCACGAGGAATATTAGATGAAGGGTCCTCTTAACACGTGTATAAGGTCATATACTAAGCACACAGTTCAAGGGTTTTGAACTGTGTGCACATTCCCTTGAACTTGATGCAAATGCAGAAATTAAGGGAATATGCACACAGTTCAAAGGAATATATCTTTGAACTGTATGCTTAGCATGTAGGCACGTGTTAAGAAATTCCTTAAAAAAAAGTGATTTCTCTTTGGGATTCTTGCGTAATCATATTATAATTGGTTAAGTTTGTACTTTTTGACGGATCCTTCATTTTTAGCCTAAATAAATTAGACTGATTTTGACCCCTCGTATCCTTTACATGGGTAATAATCGTTAGATTATTATTTACTTTTAAAAGTTAATTTAAGATATTTTTAAAATTAATATTATTTATTAAAAATCATGAAAAAAATAAATTTTATAATAAATAGTACTTTTAAAATAATTTTTAACATTGACTAAAATAAAAAGAAATAAATTAATTTTGAATTTAAAATATTTTGAATTGACTTAAAAAGGTGATCTTATACTTAAGAACTCATTTCCTCTCATCTAGGCAAAAACCTCAGCACACCTCACTAAACAGAGCTTCCTAACCTAAATGTGGTAATGATAAGGAGTCTTAAATTTTTAATTTTAAATAATGCGGTATTAAATATTTTAATAATATTTTATAATAATTAATCATAAAAGATGTGTATCAATATAATGATAACACATTTTTTAATATAAAATTTGAGACTCCTTACGTTACCTAATACTTAATGGAGGCGTCCGAGTTTGGCAATAGTAACACTGTTATGCACCCCTCACCTATAAATTATGAGTGCTTCTACATGAACATGTTTTTTGGACATGAAAATTGGACATTTTCATGTTCCCTTATTTTTTTTTAATTTTTTTTTTTTGGTATATATCCAAACATATTTATACTATGGATTTATAAAAAAAAATAAAAAAAAACAAAAAAAATTAGGTGCAATTTGGATATATATCAAAAAATAGTTGTATGGGCCCATACAACCATTTTTTTGATATATATCCAAATTGCACCTAATTTTTTTTATTTTTTTTTTATAAATCCATAGTATAAATATGTTTGGATATATACCAAAAAAAAAATTAAAAAAAAACAAGGGAACATGGGTAAACTAGGGGACCGGTCCAATTTTCCGGTCTAATTGGCCGGTCCGCCTAGACTTACTGATAAATTATTGTAGTCCTTAACTCCTTAGAGCAAATCTCTAAATCCAATGGGGATGTCAAACTTGGTTTTATAGTCAAATTATAGCAACAATTGGCAAAAACCTAAATCCAATGGGGTGTTATATTTAGTTCCAAAATGGCAAAATGCTATACTTGGTTCTAAATATAGAACCAAGGATGACTATAGTCATCCTTTGACATCTCAAACCCCAACTGAAATTAGTAGTATTATTATAACTATATTAATTAGTTATCAAATATCAAATTAAATATTACATAATTAGCAAAAAAAAAAATTAAATAAAAAAAAATAAAAAAAAAATAAATATTACATGTTCATTCTATAGTTACTGCTACTTCTCAAAGCATTAGTTCCTCATTTCCAATAATTATACATTGTTGGATTAATCTATTAATTAATTATTAACTTTGAGTCAAGATGATTAATCTACCCGAATATTGATCATTGTATTTTTGTTAAAATGTAGTATTTATTATGTAATATTTTTTATTTAAAAAGTACCCCCTCACGTATTACAACATTGGAACTAAAATTACTTAAACTAATTTCCACAACACGAGAAACGTATTACTATATTGAAAGTTTAACTGAAATGCTCATGCTTCCTCTCCTCTACGGGCCCAGAGGTGTTCAATAAGATCATTGCGAAGTGCGTAATATGTCTCAGTAGATCGCATCTTCCTGTTACGAGCGAAGAATTCGTTGAATGTGGGTGTTGAAAAATTAATTTCATGTGAAGTGGAGGGAAAGTTAGTTAAATTTGAAACGATTTGGTTCTAAAATAGAACCAACCACTGGAGACTGAGTTCTATTTTAACACCAAAAAACACTTTTTGGTGCTAAAATATAGCAATAGCTATAGCCATTTTACCATTTGCATTGGATTTGCTCTTATAGAGTTTAAAGTTCTATAATATAAAATACAGATTTAGCACTCTTCATTACACCTTCCCTCCAAAACATTAATTATTTAATTTTTAATAATTTTATTAATAATGATCAAAATATATTGAGAGATAGTGGATAATATCTAGCCAAAAATTAGAATTATTAAAAATATTTTTACCCTTCAGCCATTCAAAATACTTTTTTTGGTAATCATGAAGAAAGCTTGACAAACAGCAAACACAAAAGTCAACTTAAAACTGATATTTTATCGAAATAGATAGATCCAAGACTCCAAGTGAAGCTTTATTTCAAAACAAAGTGAAAATTTATTGCTTTTTTAAATATTTGTTTGTTATTTGATCCTAATTGGCAGCATAACACATCAATTGTATGGAAAAATATATGAAAAATGATACATATACGAATGTTTATATCGTTTTTTTGATTGACAATTATGTGAATAAATATTAGTGATAATCTTTTTGAAAAGATGTATAATAAGTGAAGTTCTTTTATATTTTTAACACATCCCATATATTTAACATGGGAAGAATTATCCATCAAGATTCTCTATAATATATGTTTCGGTATTTATGGACAATTTAAATATTTGATATATTTTTATTTATTGATTATGATTTAATTATTTTGGGCTCGTTCATGTTTTGGACTTAATTTTTAAGTTTATTGGATTTTATTTATTTTAAGGTTTAGGTAGTATAAATAGTCTCTTAGCGTTATTATTATGAAACAACTCTTATTATTCTGATTTTATAAACATGGTTGTTTATAATTAATTTATCCAACTTTGTGAATTCCTGTAATTGCAAAGTTATATAAATTCAATTCATGTGATTGTTTTTATTCTCTATTTAGTCTTTCGGTGTGTCAGTTGGCATCAGAGTTTGGGAGTTAGCCCACGACAGGAACGATTCTACTGATTAAGCAAGAGACAACTCACTCTGATGTCAGTGTGAAAGAGAATGATGTCAATTGAAGCTGCTTAGCCGAGGATTGCGAGCACTCATCCGTTCATCGTAGGGACTAAGTAAAACTAGTCAAATTTTATCTTTAATTTTCTATTTTTTTTATTAAAAAAAAGTTTCGTTGTGCACGGACATACCATCATCACTTGAAAAGTTGACTCCAGTACTGTAGCCATATTAATTCTTAGTCATCCAAACAGATTATCAAAAATAAAAAAATAAAAAAAAATCCAATTAATCATGGCATCGTCTTCTGCAACCAAGTTAGCAAACCGCTGGAGGCATCGATTTGTTTACATGTATGGTTCTTTGCTGTAACAATGGGGATTGATTAATTTGGAAAATTACAATTTCATTCTTTTAGTTTAATTACTTCTTCAATTTGGGTTTTTTAAGTTTGGAAATTTTGGTTTGGTGCTCCTATTGCTATACCAATTCTACCATTATATTTTAATTGTTCGCCTTAACGGTCTTTGGAGACTTGCTTTGGAAAATAGTCTCTAAATCTTGATATTGACAATGTTTAGAGTTATCAAGGTACGGATTGAGCAAGTAAGAGACGATATTGACTTTCTTAGCAATGAATGTGATTTAATAGGACTATGAAATTCATGTGCGTCATCGTACAAATTTATTGTCCAAATATAATGATCTTTTGGAGGAACGGGAGGAAGCACATTATAAACTTGACAAGTTGAAACATCAGTATCAAGTCGAGAAAAGAAGACCTCGAGAAGAGCGTCAAAAGGAGATTTTCTTTCCTGATTAATGAAGTTAGTAGGTGTTGCAAGAATTTGATAGCCTGCATGAAAAATCTTCAAGAACGTTGTAGTGTCATCAATCCTATTTATCAGACATGTGATTTGTCCCTTTTAGTCGAAAGCGTGGAAGACATAAAGGATTAAAGAAGTGGTTATAGTTGAAGACGAATCAAGTTTAGTAGTTGAGGAGGATCATGATTTGGAGTCAATGCCGAATAAGGATATGGATATAGTAGAAAATGAGATTGATCATGAGATTGTTCATAATCATGTGTTCGCCAACTTGAAAAACTTTGATTTCATCGTGCCTAATTATTTGTTGAAAGTGCAGGCTAATATGAAGACATTGATTATTTCATAATTATTTGTAAAAAAAATTTTGGAGCAACAACATCATGCAAAATTTGTTCGAAGGAGATTGGGAATTTTTAACTCTTGGAGCTTTATACTTGTGCTTTTTAAGATTCGTGGTCAAAATTTCTCCGAGAAAATGGGAATGACACGGGAATAATTATCCGTCAAAATTCACTATAATTTATATTTCGGTATTTATGGACAATTTAAATATTTGATATATTTTTATTTATTAATTATGATTTAATTATTTTGAGTTCGTTTATGTTTTGGGCTTAATTTTTAAGTTTATTAAATTTAATTTAGTTTAGGATCTAGGTTGTATAAATAATCTCTTAGAGTTATTATTATGAAACAACTCTTATTATTCTGATTTTATAAACATTGTGACTGCTTATAGTCAATTTATCCAACTTTGTAAATTCCTCTTATTGTAAAGTTATATAAATTCAATTTCTATGATTATTTCTATTCTCTATTTAGTCTTTCGTTGTGTCAATATTGATAAATTTCGTAATTATAATTCGACGTAAATTTATTGCAATTCCTAACGTGACTCAAAATATATTATCAGAATCAAGTATGGAAGTAAGGTTTAGCAAATGTAAAAGCTGCCATTCCAGCGTCCTTGCAAATAACACAAATTATCCAAATTACTGAAATTAATTAAGGTAATTATAACTGTTTCTGATTGCCAAACTGAACAGGCCAAATGCAGCAATTTGCCAGAAACTCACGAGGGTGCTAAAAAATTTCTCCTTCTAACAAAGAAATTCTAGTAACTCTTTTAACTGCTTACACTGTAAATTTCACATAATATAATATCACCTAATTCTTTTCGTGCAACCCTACAGCAAAACAAAATCACACTAACAAAAATGAGATTAGTGTCAAACATGTCAAAAAGATATGTTGGCGAAATTCATCTAACTTGCACTAGCGCCGGAGGATGCCTTCTTTTTCCTCTTGTGCTTGGGCTTTATAGCATCCTTCAAAGTCTTTTCTTCATTTGTTTGTAACCCAGTTCTGGATGTGTCATCTGGTGAAGCAGCTGGCTTAGTATCTGCAAGTGGTTGGTTTGCTTCTGTTTCATTGGGCTTCTCACGTTTAGAGTCTTCTACCTTCCTAGTGTGTGCTACTACTCCTGCACGTCATATTTGTAACACATTAGTTTCATTTTAGCTACACCATTTGTTTTCCATCCAATATATGCATTAAAAATTAGTCTTTCTGTGCATGGGGAACCAAGGATTAAATATTAGATAAAAGAAGATTTTACTAATAGTTCAATCAAAACACAAGCAGGGAGCTTCATAGCTTTGCGCTCCCTAATACGTAATATCACCAAAAATGTAATCAAATTAGAGGTTTTCTTACACCAATCATCACATACTCCACTGGCATAACTTATGAATTAGAAGATTGGCACACTTATGTATGAACACACAAGCCCATGCACCCTTCCTTCATCTCAAAGGACAGAAGTCAAACAACAATGTAAACAAACTGAGTTTGCGGCCGTGGATCTTTAGATTCATTGAGCTATAGCACATACTATCATTCTTAAAGAGTATTTTGAGGGGGAGAGTTAGAGGAAAGATCCCAACTCATACTATCAATATTAAGAAGAGATCAAGTATATTGAGATGGGGGAGAGTTGGAGGAAATTACAGAACTCATTATATGAGGATCCAAAAGTAAAGACAACTAGCCTCCCACAGAGATTTACCAGGAGGTCCTTTTGAAACTTCTATCCTCAAACCAAAGAACATGAGCCTAAACATTAAGGGTCATGGACTGGACTAGGTAATGTATGTCAATCCAGAGTCGTCCATCTCAGTGTTCAGCTTCTGTTATGAGAATCCAACAAGATCAGATAAATTATACTGGTATCCCCTCTTTAAATATCCCAGCTAATAATTTGTTTCTAATTCGGTAGTATGAGAAGACAAAGTACATAGCAATACATTGTCAATTTGTCAGTTTGTAATTGATATGACGATGAGACTATTCCTTTTCCAAGGTGTATGTCAAGTTGAACAATTAGTCAGGGAACTTCTTTGAAAAGACCGTATTCAAAAAGCAGAAAATGTTAAGACAAATTGCAAGAGAGGATGTTCTGAATTATTTACAAGTAAGAATGGTCATAAAAGTAATTACCCCGTGAAGCTAGAGAAACTCTCAATGCATCGGAATCAATGCCCTTTGAATATGGGTCCCTGAAAGATAGGAAAGAGAAAACTTATCAAGAAAGAAAGAACATGAGGAAGAATAGAAGGAAAAAAAAGAGTAAAAAACACAACTATGCCAATCAGATGAGAAAATGCAATTTTAGTAACACTATTCCCCCGGGTTAGCTTTGTTCTTAGATACAATAAGAACAGAATTACATCAAGATACATTTACACAAACAGAAAGCAAAATAAGAACACATGGAAAGCCTATTAGAATTCACGACTCCTGCAACTTGTATAATAGCCAGAAATTCCAAATTATTATGTCACTCCTTCTGAATGTAATACCCTCAGATACCGTTTTATTCTTTCTAGAATATTTGGGAGAAATGTCTTTCTGAGGAGCTTAGATTTCTTTAATTTCCTGTACACTTGGTCTTTTTCATTTTGAAATTCTTTTTGGGGTTAAAAGGAAGAAAAAGCACTAGTCAAAGGACCTTTTAGAGGCAAGTTTCCCTTTAAATCTTAAACAAGATCAATTCGCGATCTTCAGTGGTGGATCATCTAGCAGAAGGATAAGCTCATCTTGTTTACCTCCTATCTTTGCCACTTTGTCAGCTACACTGCTTCCTTCTCTCAGCACATGGACTAGTTCATATTGAACCCTAATCAGCATAAATCTGACATCTTCTGTGGCAGCTCGATAAGGATGATGGATAGGTTCTCCTACGTATCCTTCATGTGTACTAGGGTTGCAACGCCTTCTTTAGCCCTTGAATAACACTCGACCAAATTTTCATAAAAATTCCCTCAGATAATTTTATTTGCTATCAGCTTTAAACTATGTGCCCGATATCGTGAAAATAATACTTTTATATTTGACGCCTATTCAGCATAAATTCAATGTCGTGGTAGCTCTCGAAAGGATGATGGATGATGTTCTCCTCTGTATACTTCACTAGTACTAAGAGTTCTGCCCCTTTTTCTAGCATTTGTCAATATTATTTAATACTTAATTCTTAAAAAGACCCCAAGTTAGTTTCATTTTCTTTTAATTCCATAATAGGCATCCACTGAAAATTACTCATCTATATTTGACAATGCAAGTTTAATTACCATAACTTAAGTCCATTAAGCAATATATAGTTAAAAAAAAAAAAAAAACTCCATGCCAATCTTTCCTCACTGGTATTAGTACTATAATTTCGTATAACAAGACATTGTTACAAGTTTGCGCTTTTATGGATGCTTAGCTCTCCCTAGTTGATAAATCAATTTACTACTTACAAAGATGCTTTCCAAAGAAATCAAAATTGCAGGTAAATTATCATAGCAAGGCACAAAAGTTTGTGGGATCAAACTATACCAACTTGAGGGCCCACCAGTGAAGCTCTTAGCATCGCCATCTCTCCTGCTAGTTTTGTCTTGTTCAGATGATTGCGCATCAACTTCCATGTCATTGCTTTGAACAACACTGCTTTCCTCTGATACCAACTTTAATCTTTCCATATGATTCTTAGAGATTTCACCAACTCCTTTTTGAGTAGGTTCACTAATGTCAACAGCAGCAGATGAAGTATGACGTTTGATCTTCCTTAGTGCTCTTTCTGTGTTGAACGACTCAACCTGCAGAAATATAAAAATTCAAGCACTTAAGTCAATCCATTTGTCCTTTAGATGAGATAGGTGTTTGAAGTTTGAACTCAAAAAAGAAAACATAAATTGTCTTCAAAGAAAGAATAATCATATCCAGTTCACCAAACTAAACTTTTCAATCGAGAACCACGATACAATAAAGATGATGAAACGCTGAAAATAAATTGATATCGGAATTAGTGAAACTTTCCAGTAATGGAAGAGAATTGGCTGCATTCTAAACAGGAACTAACTGGGGCCAAAAGAAAATATGTAACGAAATTAAAAATAAAGTATCTTATTATAAAATAAAACAGTTACTAAAAAGCTGTATGCTTAAATTCACTATAGAAACATATGCTCTGACCAATTTTTGCATTCATGATATATTTTTTTTAAAGTCAAAACTAAGAGGACCCTTAATTCTATCTTCAGATAGGCTCAAATGCGAGAAGGAAGTCCACATGTAATAGTAAAAGTTGAAACGTTTGCTGAGGCAACTAAAAGGAGTTATATGTAAGATTTGCTAGTTAACAGTGTGCAATTAAAATTTGAAACGGCGCCATGGCCCATGGCCAATTCCGTGCCTGGCTCATAAATGACTCTATCGAGCTTGTTTATATTACGAAGGAGTCGAGCTTGATTGCTTGAACCATGGATTTATCCGGAGTTAATAAACAAGCCAAGCTTGAGCAGGAGCAAGCTTTCTCGGTTAGCTTTTCAGCACAAGTAGTGGTGGGAAGCTTTTGTTTATAGTTAAACTATTGTCAATTTATCTATGTTACATGGACTCTTCAGTTGCGTTGCGGGTGAGGTACCCGTGTCGACATTAGTGGACACGGGTGTGGGTATGGGATCCGTGTCGGATCCTTTATTTGTCAATCGGATACTTCTAGTCACCAACAATTATATGAAATTGAACTGCTCTGGGCTTGTTCAACTTTTCTTCGACATTCCAGACATACTTTTCAACAAAGAAATTTAACAAACTACAAATGTTAAATGCACAAAAAAACAAACATTGGCCCTCTCGTCCTCGCATCCATGTTAATGTTAATTCTTAAAATTACATGACTTATTCCTTATATTTATTTTTTATTATGATGAGACAAAAACCTGCTGAGCTTAACAAAGCACGTGATAGATACTTAAACCTCACAAGTTGTTAGCTTGAGAGGTATCATTATAGGCATATACCCGCAAAAGGAGAAATGCAGGGCTAATGTACCAGTCAGTCAGAAAACTTGTCTGTGTATGTGTACATGTATAATGTATTAAAAATAAAAAGTTATAACATAACAATATAACATACAAAAACCATTTCAGTAACAACTATGTAATATAGATTCTAGAAAGCTTAAGAATGGGTATGAAATGTGAATACATCGAAGATCTAAAAAAGAGATTAATATAGCTGAAACTCACAGCATTCTTTATTTTGGTTGTTATGTCGCCAGCCTTCACAGAAGCAATACGCAAGCACTGCATGATAACACTCTGCATTATACCTTCTCCTCCTGCTTTCTGAATAGCACAAACATCCCCATTTGTATTTAGCGTAGCCGTCATTCTACCGCCCATAACAGTCTCTTCATAGTGGGTTGGATCGATTACCTAGCAGCCACAATAAATTATAAACTCCAATCAGAACTGAATCCTTAATAGACATTCTGTATTAAAATTAGCTTAACGACCAAAGAACAAGAAACCAAAACTTTTAGGATAATTTGCCCACCACAATGTTCTCTTTTCCAATAAAACCAAAGGTTACTGCTACAGGGAGATGGTGTATTATTAATGGTATTGGCTCCCTCACCTGTTAAATGCAACATAACAAACAACTCAATATCAAATTAAGTGGACTACAACACAACTGCGTAAATAAAACAATAATTTCTGATGGCAAAGTATGTGCTGTATTGGGTAAAATAAGAAACACCTGCTATGTGCTACCAGAATAATGTGACAAAATAATGTGTGCAGAGTAATTAAATGGCCTACAATCATACACATCCTCATAAAATAGTTTTACTAAGATTGTGAAACCAGCACCCGCACTTCCTAAAGTAGACACAAAGTAAGAAATTAAATTGGAAGGTAGAGTATAATTCAGTTAAATCTTTGGTGTAAGGTCAGCAGTAACAAGATTCCAAATGAATTTCCAACAGCAAACATCACCAAGGAATGGAAGAAATGAGTGTGAGAGGTGAAGTGATTCCTATAATAACCAAGCAGATAGAGAATCAAGGTTACAACCAAATATGATGAAAATGACTATATCTGATAGTTGCGGTGATATGCATTTATATCTGATCCCCCAAATTTCACATCTATCCCACCTCTAGTCTTGACATGGTCTACCGTAAGAATACTAGACAAATAAACACTCACCAAATCTATTTCCCATTTCTTACGGAGGTAGCTGCATTTGCAGATGAACCCGTGGAACAGGAGAACGTCGATTCATAGGCTGGCAATTGGATGGAAGCAGGATTGTCGATATCAAATAGCATAAAGTAGTACTATTATTTTGATACAGAAGAGATATGCAAACCCTTATGGCATCTGACAGTCATCATTATGAGCAGGAAAGTGGATCTGATTGGTATTCTAGATGTAAGTGAATTTACTATTTGCTGTAAGTTTTAGATGTCCCTAACAAACTCTTAATTCATAACATAGAGTTCTAGCCCATAAAAATTATTTCCCGAGTTTAAAACTGAAACGTGTTTGTTAGAAAGAAGTATGTCTTTAAAAATATTTATTTTCAAGGATATAGAAATTCAGGGAGCTAACCTCAGGTGGATGTACTATCACTTCCTGACCGTCTTCACCTCCTAGAGTACATTCAGGCCTCCGAAACGTTGACAGAGCAGCTAAAGCAGCAATATTGGCAGCATCAACAAGATTTCTTTCTCATTTCAAAAGAGAAAAAAGTTAGTTTCAAATGACCTGTAAAAAAAACAATTCTACTTGGATTTAAAAGGTATTCAAGGACAGCATACCCCCCATTGTCTATGATGTGAAGATCAATACGAATGGACCACACTAACTTCCCTGCAACAACACAAAGTGATTCTGTATCGACTGCCCTGCTTTCCCTGCAAGAAACTTCTTAACTTAAATTCATTCAACAGACAATCATAACAATTGTACGTGTATACCAATTCTGATTTTTCCAAGATAGCTACCAGCTTTTTAGTTTTAAATAAAAACTAGATTAGGTGCTCTTCTCACATATGGCATACGCTGCTCAAAATGCAGATTCTTTCTGAAACTCTTGTAACAGTGTTAAAATCATGGCTTGCATTCATAAGGGAAGGATGGGCTTAGAGGTTTAATATTATGTCTATCAGTCAAAAAAGAAGAAAGCTTTGGCTGTGCAGGTGTAAGGTTGCTAGACCAAAAGGTCATGTAACAGTTTATATTAATCTTTTTAGAACAATAATTTTTTGGAAATCTAATTCTCTTTTCCCTATATATTTTATAAGCTAGAATATCTCAATATGTTCGAAAGAGAAATGCAAAAAGCATAAATTTGTATATGCGCTATGATTTTACCTCACTGAACTTGAATGATAAATTGGTAATCAAAATATTGTTTCATTTGATATTTATTTGTAGACTAACAAAAGGTAAGATCACAGATTTCAACTTTAAAAGAATGAGTAGCTCCTTTGTGAAATTAGTTAGAGAATATATTTAGACCCACTTGGGGAATTAGTTCCTCTACCTACAAGAGAAATTGGGATAGAAACAACTAAAAGAATACCTTAAACCACGGTCTATTATGCGTCCCAACTCTACAGCAGATTCTCCAGGTCGACCCACCTCAAAAGAAGGATCAGCCATTGGAGAGAACTCAGTATATATTGCAAGTGTCCCTTCATTCGGCCTGTCTCGATAAGGTTGAACTAGTTGGGAGGTGACAAAACCCATAACATGTGTCTGGCCGAGCTGCACCTCTGAGGAGCCATCTTCTCTAAAATTCACCACCATTCAAAATATATTTAGCAACGTAAACATAGACAAGTTTGATATGATAAAATAACAGCAAAAAGTTCACTAGATAAAACGACAATGTTTTCAATTACCCAAAAAGCGTATCAATAAATAAATAAACAAATGACAAGGAAATACAGGAGAGAAAAAAAAAACATTGACAGGTTTAGCCATTCTGACATAATAAATAAGATACTTTAGCCGTGTACATGATGAAGCATCATTCAAAATATATATATATATATATATATATATATATATATATATATATATAATACTCCCTCAGTTCCACAAAATTGCAACTAAAAAAATATGTTCCACAAAGAGAGTCCTCCTTTTATTGCACAATGTTCTTAAATTTCTCATTATGATTTCATTTTCATGTGAAAATGAAATTCTAGGGACAAAAATTAAACAAAATCTTAATATTTACAAATTCTGCAAATTGTCCTTTTTGTGGAATGGAGGGAGTATACTCGGGGAAAAAAACATTGACATAAATGTCAAGGAAATGCAGGGGGGGGGGGGGGAAACATTGACACAATGTTCTCAAGTTTGTCATTTTAATTTCATTTTTCATGGCAATACTATTAAACTAACAACATAGATTTTCAGCTATAAAAAAGGACCACAAATACATTCTTAATATTTGTACGTTTTGCAAATGGGTCTCTTTTTCTGAAGCCGAGGGAGTATTATTATACATATAAAAGAGTAAATCCAGAAAAAAAATGGTCAAATTTTTCTTTCTTACCTACCAAACTTGATAGTTATACGCCTATAATCAAAAGGACGTCGACCATCAACTCTTAAGTCAGAAAGCAAGCAAGTCTGAATGAAATTCTTCTCATTCAATGTCATCCGCCATGTATTAGCCAATCTTTGCTCCATGATATTTTCTGCACACCATTACATTGCATTCTTTAGAATATTCATGTCCTAATTCTCATTTTTTTTCTCTATAATTAACTAATTTATTCACAAATACAGAAAAAAATTGCAATCAAACTATGACTTACCGATTGATAAAGAGGAACCCTAACTTTCGCGGCGAATCAATCGGACCAGTCGACCAATTTTCCCAGTCTAGTTGCTTCAGATTCTCTTAAGCATTACGCGGGTGAAAGATACTGTATAAAACAGCCGTGAAATATTTTGAGGTTTTCCAGAACAAATTAGGTTTTAGAAATTAGCACTTTGTTTTCACAAAAAACATTTATTTATTTATAAAAAAATTAAGGAATAGAATCGAAAATTGACCACCTCTTCTTGTAAAAAATGAATTTATAAAAATAAGATAAAATGAGTTAAAGTAGTGGGTACGCATGCGTTGAAGTAGTGGTATAAACTACAGCGCGTTGAGGCACTTCTTCAATAGTCTTTGTACGCTCCGCTTGCCGACCGCTTTGAAAAATTTATGGGTGATAGAATTGAGAGGGCACTATTAATCAAGCCAAGCTATCCCCGATAGATAGTGTAGCTTCCACTTCTGACTCTCGAGAGTCTTTTTGTAGGATACTTGGTCAAAGTATAAACGTTAACCTATAAAACGTGTGAAACCACATATTGGATCACTCCAGTACAACAGGAAGCCGTTAATGTCAAGTCGGCTCCTATGCTGCTAGCTATGACATAGCTTGGTCCCTCAAGCATCGGGCCAAGGGATGGTTGAGTAACTCGAATAAACTGCTCTATCTTACTACAACATAGGAAAGAAGGGAGAAGGTTGTGAAGGTGACATGTACAGTTAATTGAATTGTTAGTACAACATCTGCGATTTGTAATTCAATCATAGTTATCATGGCGTCGACTAGGCGACGCCTAGGCGTCCCGCCACCGGAGAAGACCAACGCGACGCCTTGGACGCCGAGCTGTCAAGGCTCATGCCTTACTAAGCTGGGCCAAGTTAAGTGATCAAGTCATTTTTCACCCATAACTCATCATACTTGTTATGTAGTGTAATTTTATTATTTATTAATGTATGATAGGTTAGGGGTGTTCAACCGGTAAAAACCGAACCGAACCGGTACCCAAAAAAGGTAAAACACTGTACCGATACCGGTTGGACCGGTTCGGTATCGGTTTTTACCGGTTATACCGAATATTATTATTTTATTATTATGTTTATTATTATTTTTATTATTATTTTTATTATTATTTTATTATTATTATATTATTATTTTTATTTTTATTATTATTATTATATTATTATTATTTTTATTATTATTATTTTTATTTTTATTATTAAAAATAATTAAAATAATAAAATAATAAGAAACCGGTACAACCGGTATGTACCGAACTCTAAATTGCCGAACCGGTACCGAAACTGGTTGTACCGCTATACCGAACCGGTACCAAATACCGAAAAAACCGGTTATACCGAAAAACTTGAACAGCCCTATGATGGGTGATGACTTGGTTGATTCTTTATTATCTACGTGATGTTCATTGACTTGTTTTACTAGCTTTTAATGTCAAGTGTTTTACTTTTGAATTTTGATTGTCAAGTATTTATATTATTGTGTTTTTAATTGTATTCCATAGTGTTAGTTATTATGTTTTGGATTTTAATTTATCTAAAATTTTATTGCTTAATATATTTTTGAAGTAAAATTAATAATATATAAATTGCACACTATTAATGATTTGTCGCCATACGGACGTCATGGTGGGCGCTTTGTCGCCTAGGCGTTTTGGCAGTTAACTACCGCCGCATCTCGCTGTGGCGCCATGACAACTATGAATTCAATTACCACCACTAGTTTTGAATATTCAAATCTCCTTAATTAGTTTTAGTGATAGCCAGTTGTCTTCGTTTTTCTCTTTAAATTGTCCTATTGAGTAAGAATTGATGCTTACAAAAATATCGAATCGATGGGTTCGCTTTTCAAGTACAATAACCCGTGAAGGTGTACCCCTGTTCTTTGGTTAGATTGTCTTTAGTACATTCTCTTGGGTTTAGTGGGTTGGAGCTTGCTTATCCATGAAAGGCCAACTTCAGCTTGTTTGACCATTCCCAAAAAAAATACCATGAAAGGCCAGCTTCAGCTTGTTTGACCATTCCCAAGAAAAATGCCAATCTATCATTCAATTGGCTCAATAAAATAGACTGGAGCTCGTTCGGCAACGACTTATTTTAAAATGACTTAAAGTTAAAATATAAGTTGACTTATAAGTTATTTTAAGTTGTGACTTATAAGTAAAAGCGTTCGACGTCAATTTGACTTATAAGTCAAAAATTAAGTTAAAACAAGTTATGAAGGTGTTCGGCTGATAATGACTTTAAAATCAAATGTAAAGATTACTAAAAATGACATTAATAAAAAGATATATTGATTCAATATCATATCATAACAATCATCCACAATTTCATTAAATAAAACACTAAACAAATTCTTTAAACATATCAACTTACAATTTTATTCCAACTAATCAATCACTAGTGACATGGCCATCTTTATAAACCTAAGCAGCAACTACTAAGAGAAGAAAAAGGTTTATACAAAATCTAAAACTGCAGTTTCAAATAAATTAGGACTACCTAAATTGCCAACCAAATTGAAACACATGTAATTGCATTGCAATTAGTCAAAATAGAGAATAGAGAAGACGGGTGGGCCGTTTAAGTTGCCAGCTAGTGGCTTCTCCTTTCAGCCGTTTAAACCACCAATGTTGTACCTCATGACAAGCAAGCAGTCTCCAGAACAAAACATGGAAACAGCCCTCAAAGAGGTAAAATCTTTTGAATGGATGGATGATGCGATAACAGCCTTTCTAATTCCAACATTTTGTTGATTGACTGTTCTTCTCAAATTGAGATAGCTGTGAATGCAACTGATAATCACATTCATCAATTTAGAAGGTAAATTGAAGGGTTTTATTACCAAAATCATTTCAAGTTATAAATCATTTCATTAAGATGTTTCATGTTCCTTGCTTATATTCCATAATTCTCCATGCAAATAAAAATAGCAGTCATTTGCAACAGAGAAAACAATGATGGTCTCTTGATTCATACTCGTTCAAACATATAAAAGCAAAATGACTATTAGTTTCATACTTCCGTTCCAAAATATACAAGCAAAAGTCATTAAAGCTCCAAGTAAAAGCCATATATACAATCCATCCACTCGTATATACAAGTGAGTACCTCATTTCTTAAGCAGACAAGCTATCTCCTTAATATTAGGATTTTAGTAAGTTGCATATGACACTCGATGTACATTCTTCTAACCCGGAAGAAAGGAAAAGAAGGCTTTCATGTCCATCTTTATTATAATATCAACCCCAAAACGAAGCTAAGTTCAATTATGGTAAACAACCAGAATTTTGACAGAATATTGCACAAGATCAACTCCAACAAATTAGAACTTACCTAATTCTTCTCCTAAGTATGTCTCACATTAAAGCTACAAGAACACTGGAGTATAATATACAACTCTGCAAAACTAAGCATATGTTTATATGAGCAAATAAGATGTAACAACATCATCGTGCCTGAAACATAATGCAGCTTCTTATAGGCTCAATCCTGCCTCCAAACCTCTATAAACAATTTTTACAACTTAATTAGACTCTCCTTATATATTCAAACTATCATCCATATCTATATTATATCAGCACATTAATAACCATCATGGACGACTTGAATTTTTTTTCCTTTTTGAATAATTATTAATTTTCATTCGATGTTGATCATATATCTCTCTCTGTGACTTTATTTTTACAGGTTACTGAGAGTACACTCATGTATAGTGCAAAAATATAATTTTGCACCAATATATTTGTATCCAATTGTTAAGCAGAACCCAGGTTAAATCTATATAAACAGAACCCAAGTTACTGAAAATTACTAAAATTAAGCTGCTCACATATTCCTAATTAAGCACAACCCAGTATACAACAATTCAATCAATCAATCAAACATTTGAACCACATAAATTAACAAAAAATGGAATTGAATCGAAACCCACAGGCTCTCAAACTACACTCAAAATTAAAGAGGTAAAGCAGAAGAAAAACCACATGCCAAAGATTCAAACATAACATAATACACACACATATATATACATATACATATCAAATATTTGGTCTAGGGTTTGGTACCTAACAGCAATCGAAGGAGTAGCAGCAATCGAAAGAGTAGAATGACTAGCAGGAGTAACAGTCGCGGAGGGAAGGAGGGAGACGGATCGAAGCGGAGAGAGAGCAGAGCTGAGCTTCAGATTTTAGCCGTTTTGTTTACGTTGGAATAGCAAGATCAGGCGTTTTAGGTTGAAAGGGGGGCAGAGATGAGTAATTTAACAAAATAAAAAAAAGGGCAAAATAGTAATTATATTTGGTCAAAATGACTTATAATAACTTATAAGTCATTTTTAAATAAGTTATAAATGTTGCTTATTTTTTAACTTAAAAATCAACTTATAAATTAGTGCCAAAGATTATGTATCAAACACTTTATAAGTTAGTTTGACCAACTTATAAGCTGCTGCCGAACTTCTACTCCAAAAGAGCCTGGGTTAATAAGATAAAAACATGCTTTTGGGGGGACATATACTATTTTACCGATCAACATAAACCAAAAGGAAGGGGGTTAATTAACCTAATTAAGAATAGCAAGGATCACCCGATAGAATTAAATTATTTTTATTAGAATAATGATATACTCCCTCCGTCCCAAATTAATTGCATTTCTAGGACTTTTTTAAGTCAAATTGACTATTTTTAAAATTAATAATTAAGCATATATAAATATATTTTTAAAATTATCAAAATTGAAATTAGTAATAAATTGTATATACTTTCTTTTGGTTATAATATCTTCACCTATATGTTAGCAAAAATAGTAAAAAGATTAGTTTTAAAAATAGTCAATTTGACTTTAAAAAATCATAGAAATGCAATTAATTTGGGACGGAGTGATATTTTATAATTTTATATGTCGACTGTTTAATTGCGAATTACATTTATAATTATAATTGATAATTGATAATGTTTTAACGATGTATTTGATACAGTGAACTAATTTTATAATTATACATAACTCGTATATTGATATACGTCTCAATCGTAATTCGATAAAAAATTCTCGCAATAGATATTAGGACTCTTCTTATTATTTTCTTTATGTAAAGTTTCGCAAACGGTTAATGTATATATGCGTAGTGTTAAAATTATTAGATATTATTAATTAAAATTTTATATAAAACTAAATTATTCTTATTTTAATTACGTGTCATTATATTTACATCGTTCATGTATACGCTGTCAATGCATTAATTTAAATTCTTACATATAAATATAACAAATTTCATATATTGATAAAATAATAATCTAAATGATAAAGACAAAATAATATTGTAAAAGAATATCTAATTTTTTTAGCTTATTATGAAATGATACAATTCAATAAAATAAAAAATTGATAGTTGTTGATTTAATTCATTACAATATCAAAACTTTTAAATAATTATGCAATTGAAAAAACAAATATAGACAAAAAAATGAAGAGAGAGCCCAATAATGATAGAGTAGTTTTTTATTTTTATATTTGTCTCAAAAATATTGATTTTTCTTTTAATAATATGTTAAGTAGCGTCAAATTCATTACTCCTGATCCACTAAATAACTACCACTATTGTTGCTGAACGGAAAACTCAGATTCTCTCTCTCCTCTTCTCTCGTCTGAAGCACTTCGATCCCAAACCCTGTAAATGCCGATGGATCAAGCAGAGCTCACCAGCGAACAGGTACACACGCACAATTATACTCATATGCCCATGTGTATATAATATATATGTGTATATAGGTGTATATATGTTGAATCTGAATCGTAGTTATGAATTTGAATCATAGGTCTAACATTCGAATTTGGATAGATCACTTCAATCTTAATGTAATCTCTTTACTTGATTAGAATAAAGATTTGATTTTGTTGCCTTCTTAATTTAGCCTGAATAAATACTTTACTAGTATAAACGTCAAAATCAGAATTATTTTTGTACAACCGATGAAATTTGTCTGTGTGATAAATGGATGAATTTTGGGTTTTTGTGCTTAAAATTTTAAGCGGAATGGGAAAATTTTAGTATTAACAGGAACTAATACATTTTTATGTTGTTATGTTTTTAAAGATTCTGAAGAGGGATATCCCGTGGGAGTCGTACATGACAACTAAGCTGATCTCGGGGACAGGACTTCAGCTGTTAAGGCGTTATGATAAAAAACCTGAAAGTTCCAAGGCACAGTTGCTGGATGATGTAATGTTTTGTTACTCTATTCTTTCATAAGATTGATTGAATATTACCGCGCATTGTAACGCCGTGTAATACCCATATATTCTTTTATATCCCCCATACTCTTCATCCATTAACCGAAATTGTTCTAGAAATCGGATGGCTTATCAGAATTTCATATATCCATACTCTTCATCCTTTAATTGGAAATATTCTAGAAATCGTATATCTTATATAGTATTTAGACCATTACATACTCAAGCTGAAGATACTCGATTAAACTCTATTATATACATGTTACAAGTACTCTCATGATATGCTTGTTACAGATTCCTTGATTATCTTGGCAGTTGTTACCCTTTATGCAAATCAGATTGTTGTCTCTGGCACACCAGTTTCATGGATATTCTATTTTCACTCCCTGCTCCCTCAAAAAAATAAAAAATAAAATTGCCAGTACAGCTTATTTTCCTATTTGACTAAACCTTTTACTGTGTAAAATGGATTATTAGACCAACTTGTTCTATATATTCATTCACCAAGGCGGATACTTTCAGCTAACTGATCATTTCCCCGTTGTTCAATAATATTTTTATTCCTCACTTATTACACTTATCTAGATTTTTTTGAGGTCTTACCTTATTCCTTCATCACAACATTGCGCTATAGATGTTTTATATCGACCTTAGTATTTTGGGTATTTGATTATTAAAATGAAAAATACAAAATAGAAATTGTGATATTGACAAGTGGAAGAAACTGTAACAGGATGGTCCAGCTTATGTTCGGGTGTTTGTCACCATTTTACGTGACATATTCAAGGAAGAAACAGTAGAATATGTTCTAGCTTTGATTGATGAAATGCTAACAGGTTAGTGGGGTGATAAATAAATTTGCTTTCTAATCCATAGAATTTTTAGTTATCTGGCTGAAATTCATGCTATTGGCAGGAAACCCCAAAAGAGCCAGATTATTCCATGACAAGTCTGTTGCAAGTGAAGATACTTATGAACCTTTCCTGAGGTCAGGATTCTTAAATTGTCCGATTGTTGTTGTCATCCAACGTACATAGATGTGAGGATATCTGTTAAATTTTTCATATAAAACTCTCTATTTAAGTTTCTCTCTCTCTCCTATGCACACACCGGTCGTAAGTTACTTCCAAACAAGTTTATTAAATTTAGTTATCTGCTTGAGGTTTTACTTGTGGGCCTGTGGCCTACTTTTGGCAACAACACGTTGGCTAATTTTAGTTATCTTTGTCATTCCTCACTAAATATTAGCACAAAGAAACGAGAACAAGAATTGTCAATGCATACATCTAGCATGCAGAAACTCTGAATATATATTGTTAGAAGCAGAAAATTCAAGACACTGCGTCAATACGAAGAAATGAAAAACATGCATATGTTGTTTGAACTTTGAAGCATCTCATATTCCTAGTTCTTAATTCTAAATGAAGATTTGCATCCCTAAGAGGCACCAAGAGTCATCCGTCTCTCATATAGGTTGCTATACATGCCTATATGGTTATGTTAAAGGTCTACCCTGTCATCTAACTATTACCATAGATTAAATTGACGAGAAACTAGTTAACTCTTACTTTTATAGTTTGGAATTACAGATGAGCTGATCAGCAATAGATGTTTTTATTTTCATTTCCTGGCTAACAAATTCCATTTAGCCACAAGGTGGTTTGCGCCTACTTACATAAAGCGTCTTGATAGTTTGTAAGCTTCTGGATCCGTTAATTGAAGATAGAGAATGATTTTTCTGATCTTCCTTGGCATCAATGTTATTCCTCTACTTTTCTTTTTCATTTACTTTATTAATTGTGTCTTTCTGCCTGGTGTGTTAACATTATTTGATTATATGAAAACTATTTCTCCTATTTCTTGAATTGTGAAAGTAGGCAATTTGGCGTAGCTGCATAATACTAGCTCATCTTATAAATTGTATATATATATAAAATACTAGCTCAGCTTATGTTTCTTTAAATTCAACTTTAACTAATTTACACAATCTATTCGTGGTTTCAGATTGCTCTGGAATGGAAATTGGTTTATTCAAGAGAAAAGCTGTAAGATTCTTTCCTTGATAATAAGGTACCTAAATCATGAATCATCATGCTCTATAGTTTAAAGTCCTCGGAGACTAGATATTGGGTTTATGTAGCTTATCTATGGGAAAATGCTTGCAATTCTAGTGCTAGATTGAAAACTCAGGATGGTGTCACCATGAATGGAGAAGCCTCCAATTCAAAGAAGACATTCACTACAGTTGATGATGTTTTGAAAGGACTGGTGGAGTGGCTTTGTGCTCAGGTACATAGACAACTGTGTTATGCGCTGCTTTAGATGTGATTCCTCTTCTTTCTTTTATTTTCAGGCTTTTCTATTCTTAGGGTCGGGGTGGGGGTGCTTCTACTAAACACGCTTTGTAAACATCATAATCTCTATTTAGGCGCTTTCTATGAAATATATTTCTTCTCAGAATGTCCTTTACATATGTCCTAGGTCTCTGTTGCAGTTTAGGAGGCCAAACTTAGAGGTTTGGACTTGGCTGCCTTAAAGACATAAACATACATAGATAAATGGACAGAAACACAGACAATTTATAATTATTTATATACATGTATATAAGCAATGCTGTAAAAATAACATCTTTAGATATGATTTACATACTGAAGGTCTTTTGTAAGCCTTTTGTTGCCTTGTCTACATTTATTTTCTCTGAACGCGCTGGTAATAATTGTAGCGGGAATTTGTTATCATTGACTTCATTTCCTTGTTATTTTCTATAGTGAAACCAATCGAGGTAGGGATCGGCATTTAAGGGTGGATTAAGTTTTGTCTTGGCTTCGCACTGGTTCTTTTTATGAAGATTGAACTGTATATACTAACCTAGGGTCAGGACAGACTGAATTGCAGTCCTTGTTCCAGTTTATGTATGCCATAACTTGTCATGCTCAGCATGTTTAAAAGTATAGCTTGGCAATAATCTGTGTTAAGTTATAAGTGAGTGTTGAGTACCTTGATCATTTCTTTCTATACGGTGTGTGATTTCTGGTGATACCTTGTTCCCATGCATCCTGATGTTTGAAAATATTTGAACATTTTGAGGATATAAGTAGATATTGTAGAGCAAACCGAGCATATATGTCTAAATACTCCCTCTGTCCAAGGACAGGAGAGCACAATTTACAAATAAAATGGTAACTTTTTTTCTTTTTTGGCGGATGGAGGGAGTATTAAATATGATGCGAGCTAGACCTTTCCACCAACAAAGTTATCATTCACTATCGTTTTCCGACAGTCAGGAGCGTTTAGGATGGTGAGCTAGTAAATGGGATCAAAGGGAAGGTTTACATAATTAAATCACATTCGTTGTGAAGAATTAAACCAACCAACTTAGAGATGCTCAGGTAGATTAGGGTGTCGGTCACATGACCCACATAGAGATGTTTCAGAGCTACTTATTCCAGTATAGATTGTTTGAGAAAAATATATATTTTGTATCCTTTAGAACCCATTTGGATAATATATATCCCTCCCTTGAAGCCTTTACCACCCAAAGGCACATACCTGAAATAGCTGGTCACTACTTCTAGTTATATTTAGTTTCAACATATAAAATTCATATATTTTAATCTGATTTCATTTGAACACCCTCGTAACTCTCTTCCACCATAAAAGTTTTAGGCTAAAATCTGTCCTACCACCTATCGATCAACTGTAATCATGATGTTGCTACTTGGTTAGCCCTAATACGATATAGGGGATGATCCACATCCAAAGTTAGATGAGATCCCCCAACCATTCAACTCATATCCGACAGTCCATTGCTAGATCTAAAGGAGGATGACAAACCAATCCACATAACAGTTATTAGGATGGTAACAAACTGTTGTGCAGAGCCTGACCCACATAGAATATGACTTAAATGTCCCCAAGTCAGAAAATAGGGGTTCCGCATAACTATTTCATAACTATTACACGAATTGGACTTTAACTTATTAAAAGTCCTATACCACATAACAATTATGTGGTAAGGTTTTCTTCTCCTACTGCCTCGTACTTATTCTCTTTCCTTTCTCTCTCCTTCATCATCTTCATCTTCAGCTTAATCTTCATCTTCAAATGGGTCTTAAAACTCATTACTAGTTTAGTAAAATTAAACATGAAATTGGTAACATGAGTAGTTTTTCAAGGAATCTAATCCATTTGAGACTTGTATGCGAAGATGGGGTTGAAATTTTTGATTTTTTCCTTCTCTCTCACTTCTTGCATGGCTACTGGGTTGGAGTTTAATGAATAAGTTGTGTAATTTTTTTTTAATTGTTCAACTCTATATGGGTTTTGGATTGTGAATTTGGTATAATCTACTTGGAAATTTCTCCTCTAATTAAAGACCCATATTTGAAAACCCATATTTTTATCATCTAATTGTTTCATTCTAGCAATAAATTGAAGATAGAAAATGGGATGCAAGATGGTTCTACATAAAAGGTTCCCATCCGCCAAAGTTCCGCTCATTTGGTAGGGTACAATCCGCATAACTTTCAAGTAAAAAATTAATTGCCCTCCCTGTGATGATGGTTCCTTTCCAGCATCCTTTCCATAATCACTCTCTTCTTATACTCCCTGTTTCGGCAACTTCGACATATATACTCTCCGATCTCCGGTCAATACAACTCCGGCGACGTAAAAAGTAAAATAATATTGTTTTAAAAAGTATCTCACAAACTCTACCCCAAAAGACGGTAATGCATAGAGTCGTGACAAATACAAGCAATTTCGAATTCGAACATGAACAAGTAATTCGAACTCTTCCATCGGAAATACTATTTTTTCCCGATTGAATGATTTTGTGTTTTTTAAACTAGGAACTTATTTTTCTTGAATCATGACTCTTTGATCGGAGCATGAATTTTGCAGCATCTATTCACACCCAGAAACATTAAGTATTGAATTTGTAAAATATTAACCTGCACAAATTGTTTTTTAAAAAAGTACAGTCTGCATAGTGCGGAAGGGGAATATGTAATTGAAAGCTCTCAGATGGAAAAAGTACTCTACCGCATAATTGTTATGCGGTAGAACTTTTAATAAGTTAAAGTCCAATCCGCGTAATAGTTATGCAGAGCCCCCCTATTTTCTGATCTAAGGACATTTAAGTCATATTCTATGCAGGTCAAGCTCCGCATAACAGTTTGTTGTCATCCTAATAACTGTTATGCGGATGAATTTGTCATCGTTCTTTAGATCTAGCAACGGACGGTCGGATATGGTTTGGATGGTTGGGGGATCCCATTCAGCTTTGGATGTGGATCATTCCCTTATGTATAGATATATACTTGTTTGTCAAATACTTCCCCCGTTCCAGATTACAAGATCCTTATTGACTTTTGAAAGTCAATGTAAAATATTTTCAAACTCAAAATTGATAAGATTTATTAATAATGATGAAACAATAAATACTATAGATTGTAGTTTTTTTAGATAGTTTAAATGAATCTTATTTCAATTTTGAGATTGAAAATTCCTCAAGTTGGTTTCAAAAAGTCAATAATTATTTTATATTCTCAGATGGAGGGATTACAATTTATTAAAAGAACACAGGACACTTCGTAGGTATTTTCTAGTTCCTCCATCTCAAATAATTTTGAGCTTTCAGAGTGAGTTGATAGGCTGCATAGTTTGAAGCGTTGCCAATTATTTTGGAGGGGTGAAGAAATAAGGGTGCTTGCATACTGCAGATTCAAGTGATAGAAAAGGGGAAACAATGTTCGTTAACTAAGTATTGGCCAGCTGGTGATAGTGCCGTTTTAAATTGTAAGTGCTTCATCATGGTATTATACGCTGCAAATAAGGTTGTACATGTTAATATAGTGACAAATTTTGCTTTGGCAATAGTATTTTCCATATAGACATACATTTTTGGACTTTCTACTACCTAATTTTATTATGTGGAGAACCATTACATAATGTGCAACTCTTGTACTTAAAGTGATGCTGCTCTCAGTTATAAGCAACATTTAAAGCTTTTGTTGGATCTGGGTTGACAAGTTTGTTTACGAGATTTTAAGTCATACACTGAGAACCTTGAAGCTCGAATTAAATGTTCCTTTCCCCTTCTTTTTGCCCAAAGGGAGTTTTAAGTTACAGTTTCACTTGAATAAATGTCCTGATTCCTCTTGTGCAGCTCAAACAGCCTTCCCATCCTAGCCGTGGCATTCCTACAGCTATCAGTTGCCTGGCAACTTTACTGAAAGAACCTGTTGTTAGATCTTCATTTGTTAAAGCAGATGGGGTGAAGCTGCTTGTTCCTCTGATTTCTCCAGCTTCCACTCAGCAGTCCATGCAGGTAACTTCAGGTCTTCTTGATGGCTACGCATGATAACCGAACAATCTATACATCAAGTTGGCACTTGGCAATCTCCTATAATTAGCAGGATGGGCATTCTTGCATCTTATTCTACGCTTCTCGAAAGCTCTAATTATTGGGAGTGATATCTGAATATTGATTGATTTTAATATTTGTTTAGCTCCTCCTACTCAGACTGAAATGTTTATTTCCGATCATTTTGTTATGCTCACCTCCTTCAGACTAGATGATTAAGCTTCATCCTTGAAACAGCTCCTTTATGAAACATGTCTGTGTGTTTGGCTTTTGTCATACTATGAACCTGCAATTGAATACTTGGCTACTTCTAGAAGCTTGCAGCGATTAATCGAGGTTGTTAAAGGTTCCACAAAAGAAAAAGTGAGTTCTTGGCCTTTTTCTCATTAAGTTCATATTTTTATCAATCAGAACAGATTTTGCTCATGTCAATTTTTAATAGCACACATACTTGTCTACAAAAATACACTTTATATTCTCATCTGAATTTGTGATGTTTTGTGTATCCATGCGTGTAGGTTGTCCGGGTGATTGCCTTGACACTCAAAAACCTGCTTTCCAAAGGTAGTTTTGGAGCTCAAATGGTAGACCTTGGACTGCCACAGGTTGTTCAGAGTTTGAAAGCACAAGCATGGAGTGACGAGGTGTGAAAATAACTGAACACTTTAGTTGTTTATTATTAACTAATAAAAAGGTTATAAAGTTATGGTAATTACATTTGGTAGTACTTGAAATTTCATAAAATAAATTTGCTACCCCTCTTGGTTTGCAAAACTAAGGTTTACCCCACTCTACTTGTTCACCTTATTGGATCGGATCATTGGATCATTAGACTCGTAATCTATTCAATTAACCAATTAGACTAATAAAACTTCTTAATTAGGCCATTCTGTTTAAATTTTCAGAGTGACGTGAAATGTTCTAACCAGCTCTGCCTTTTTGGTTCTATAAATGACTGTGTCTTCCTTGGCAGAGCTTGTTATAACATTGTTTAAGAATATATGACCTATTCATCCTTTATTTTCTTTCATACGCTTGTTCAGCACCTCATTCCAGCTGCCACTGCCTCTTCCATTATCATCCGATGCCACTCAGAATACTAATGAACCTCGCTATAGATTTTTCATTTTTAAGAAAGAAGGGAGAGGACAACAAGTCCTCCAAACAACAATTGAAGTGGAAAATAATGAAGAGCAGTGTATATAGACTAACCTTCAATAGTTAAAGTGGCAACTCAACCATCACCTTAGAGCGAAATATATGATATATGTCACCTGATTTTTTTTTATGTTGGTAAACACATACATATCTGTAACAATCTGGAAGAAGATGCATAGTATAAGGAAAGGACCTTATTGCAAAATTAAATATACTTGGGACTTTATTTGTTAACTTAGAGGATTCTTGAATTAGATCAAATGGAAAGTCAGCTATTTTGATGCACTTTAGCCTATTTAGGTTAGTGGCTTATGTTACTTGTGCATGTAATAGTACAAATAGTATAAGCATGTAAAGTGTGAGATAATCTGAAATGAACTGAGCTAATGGCTGAGTCCATCTCTATCCAAGCTCGATTATCTTCTTCTCCAAGTAACCCAATTTCATAGTGGGAAATGATTTATATGATGACTTGACGAATTTGGGTTGTGATTAATGTGGAATAATAAGTGCTAAGATAGAATAGTAATGTGTGGATCCATTTCTTTAGTCCTTCCTATCCCATGTATCCTCATACGTTGTTATTTAATAGCGACATAAATTTGTCGTCATATGTAGCAACACTCTTTCATAGTTATTGTCTTCCTAAAACTCTTCCAAATCATTGTGATCTCACTGTTTTGCTACTTTTATTGTTCAATTTCCTTGATCAACTTCAGTTTCTAGATGACTACTTGACTTGCTGATTTTGGATTTCAAATAGTCAAACCACTAGGGTTTGGCTTGACACAATGCAGGTTTCATTACTAGGGCCTTTTGAATTGTCCCTGTCAACATAGGGGGAAAATTAGAACGCAACACTATTTTTCAACATAAACTTGACCTAGGTTCTTGTTGCTAACTTCTGCAAAGCTAATGCTGAACCGAGTTTTGGAGAGAGCTAATTCTGTCTTTCAGGGACTATTTTTTCAGTATCCTTATTATTATTTGTTCTTTATAGTTATGTTATTCTTAATTAACTTGTGTTATCTTTTCTAGGATCTATTGGAAGCTCTGAATCAACTGGAAGAAGGACTGAAAGAAAAAATTAAGAAATTGAGTTCTTTTGAAAAGTACAAGCAGGAAGTCCTTCTTGGTCATCTTGACTGGTCCCCCATGCACAAAGATCCAATATTCTGGCGTGATAACATTACAAACTTTGAAGAGAATGATTTCCAGGTAAGCTTGTGCCTTGAACATTTGCTTGTTCATATATCATACTCTTATTGCAATAACAAACATTTCATAACACAAAAGGACTTCCAACTGTATGCATAATGCATCATCTCTTTAAAAGTGATAGTGTCTACTGGAAAATTTTGCCAACACATACTTATCCCATCATTGCTGTAAAGGTGACTTTAGAAATGGATATTGCAAAAGAATGGTGGCTGAGAGGGTCAAAAGTAACAAGCATATGCTTATAATATAAATTAATCAAGCATATGCCTACTCAAGCTCCAGCTTAAATTAAATGAATATGATTGAATATTAAAAGAATTCCACATCAGATAGCTTCAAAGATCGCATATGTTAATTGGTGAATGGTCACCGACAAAGTCCCTTCGTATTATCAAGTTGGGAAGCAGGAATCTGAAATAGTATCACTCATAGGAAATAATTGCAATCCTGATATGTTATATACCCCGAGTAAGCTTATTTGATATATTAGTTTTTGGAAATTGGAGTCTATTAATAGTGTATCACCATTGTTCTCCAGGGGAGGCATAACCCCTAGCAGTGTACTTTTTTGTTTTTTTAAACTCAAAGGATGCAGTATTAATATTTCTTTATCCATAAACACTAAACACAATGAGCCTGAAGCCACATGCCATCTCATCAATAAGCTCGAAGGAGTTAGGCATCACCCTGGCCACCCTGAAGAGAGACAAAGCAAGTTAATTAGCTCTAGCTCTGTAGCAACTTCACAATATTACATATGGATATGGTGCTTCAAACTTTTCAAACACAAATTTTTAGATCTCTGCTCGTCGAGATATTCCCTATAATAACAGCTTCCCAAGGAAAATAGGTGTGGACATTATTCGAGAGAAGGTTGTGGAAATACTTCACCAAAAGATTTTTTTTGATCCCTACCAATTTCATCTTCTCCTCACTGCCTGGCCTTATATTCTTCTTATAATAGCCATAGGAAACAAACTAAGGGAGACAACAAAAGAGCTTTTGGTCCGACTCAATACAATATTTAGGAATTACCTTGTCTTGAATAACAAATAACTTTTGGGTTGCATGTTGTTTCATATATGGAATGTGTTCCAAATGAGGCTTCCTATATATTAGTGTTTATTACTTTTGTAAGAGATTGGTTGGGGTTCACCACTTGGTCATCAAGACAAATGTGTACATTCTTCCTGTAAGCATTTGGAATGAATCCTTAAGGTATTTGGTACAGTGATTCCTTGAAATAATTAGGAAAAAAAAATGATCCATTTCTGTATTAGAACAGAAGTTTCTGAGTACATGGCAGGCTCTGAGTGGCTTCATCCTTTGGGTTTTCTAAATTACAGACTCACAGTGGAATTAGACATGCCACTCTAATTGGGTTTTCAAGAGTTTTCGTAACATATTGGCACCTCATTACCATGAGAGGAATAATTAACTCAACTCAACTCCATTCATCAAAGACTTATCCCATTTATTTGGGCAGCTATTAATCCTATTTTACCATCTGCTTTATATGAGTTTACGTATTTCATTAAATCATTTTTTTACGGGGATTGGAACCACTAACCCTGAGGTTATTCAGTTCCTCGAGGCCTATGTCATTTCTCCCATCCCTTCGGGTACATTTCATTAAAACATAAGTAGATGAGAGCTGGGGTGTTTGTTGAGTTTGAAAATTGAATTACCCAGTAAGGCCTGCTGATCAGGCCAACTACCATCAAAAGTGATAGGCTTAGTAGGTGGGGCTCACTCCCACTTGGGTTTGGTGGGAAATGAGTCGTGAGTTTGAGCCCTATGGGCATTAGACTTGAGCTCATTAATCCTTGCACAGCGGTTGCTTCCACTATGCCTTTGGTGGGGGTTGGGGTTCATGCTATGACTCAAGTTTTTACAATAGGGAGAAGTAACCTGCATCTCTGTCTAAGCCCCTCATGTCAAGCTCCTTGGAAGGTACAAGCTATTGTGGTCATGCCCAACTAGGGATTGTTATAATTTGGTTACCCTTTCCGATCCTTTTGTATTTAACCAAAAAAAGAAAGAAAGAAGGGGGATCAGGTCAACTTATTGTCATTGAGTTGTGTTTACTCTGGTGTACTTCAGAGGGAAGTAGAGGGAAATTCTTGCAGTACTACACACTTATATCTCTCCCTCTCGGATTTGAGCGTCACATATTCTTGTATTCTTCCAGATGATGGTGGCCCAATCATTCTATATCCAATAAATACTTCATCGTCCTTTGCTTGTACTTAATCTTTCTCCTTTGATAAGAAAATTACTATGGTACTTCTATATATTCACAGATATATTCCTATTGCAACACTAATATCTGATGTGCCTTGACAGATCCTAAGGGTCCTCATTACAATTTTGGACACATCCGGTGATCCAAGGGCTCTTTCTGTTGCTTGCTTTGATCTCTCGCAATTCATTCAGTACCACCCTGCTGGTCGGATTATAGTGACTGACCTGAAAGCAAAGGAGCGGGTGATGAAATTGATGAACCATGAGAATGCAGAGGTTACCAAAAACGCCTTGCTCTGCATCCAAAGGCTTTTCCTTGGTGCCAAGTACGCAAGCTTTTTGCAGGCTTAAGTTGTTTTCTTGAACTTGTTGCTCTGCCAAATCAAATTTTTTAAAATGAAATAATGTGAGGGTTGGTTGTGCAGTAGCAATAATATAGGTCCTTTCTTTCATCGGCTACTCCAATGCTTTGGTGCAGAGCTTCTATTTGTTTTGTAAAATTATGCAATAAAACAAACATTTGTATTTATAATTGTTCTAGCTAGCCCAGAGATTTCCACCTGGCCAATAATTAAATGAATTTGTATTGAACAATAATTATTTTTAGTAATGATGCATTTGGCAGCTTTGGATGAATTGAGACTTGATCTTGGTTTAGTTGGTTATCTGTGGGATCTGCTTGATATTCTTTAGGTTTTCATAATACTCCCTTTCTTCCAAATTATAAGATCATTATTGACTTTTGAAAGTCAATTTGAGACATTTAAATTTAAAATTGAGATGATTTACCAAAAAATATGAAATAATAAATTTTGCGATGAGTAGTAATTTTTAGATAATTTATAATTTTTGTCATTTAAATTAAAGAACTCTATTTCAATTTTGAGTTTGAAAATATTATGAGTTAACTTCAAAAAGTCAATAATGATATTATAATTTGGAACTGAGAGAGTATTATATGTTTTGTTATAAAGGTTTGAATTGTTTGATAGTAAAAAATTTCGATTAAAGGCTTCGGTAAATATAGTTTGTGTTTTATAATCCTCTGGTTAAGTAAACTCAAGTTTGTGCTTAATAATCCTCTAAGCTAGATGCTTTGCAAGTATTTTTTTATTTTTTATTTTTTTATTTTTTATTTTTTAATTTTTTTGAAAAAAGAATAACTGCAAAAGTTGCAACAAAACTTTTGTAGGTCCATCAAAAGTCCAATAAAGCAAGTCCTTTATCCCTCTTCTTATAAAGGAAAAACTCATAAGATCTATTTCGTTGTAACACTATTGAAATTCAAACTAAATATCAATAAACAGAAAGCTAAATTATAACGGTAATGTTAGAATTTTTAAATTTTTGATTTTAAAAAAGTGTTTCAAATGATGTGTTATCATAATCTTGGTTAAGTAGATTTTACGTGATTGGTTATGCAATAAATTACTCCCTCCGTCCCATAATATATGAGATTTTAGAGTTTGACACAACCATTAAGGAAATGATTGTATAACATTAAATATAGTATTAATTGTCTATAATACCCTTTATCATAATTATCTCATACACACTCTCTCTCTCATTTGTAACATTTTCCCATGAGGGGTAATTTTAGAAAAATTGTAATTAATTCTCCTAGATTATATAAAACGTCAAATAATTTGGAACAAATGAAATCATCTAAAACGTCATATATTATGGGACGGAGGGAGTATCATTAAAATATTCAATATCATGTCATTTGAGACAAAAAATTTGAGACTCTTAACATTACTCAAATTATAAAATTCCTCACCAAAGTATTGATTTAACATTTCAAATTTTAAATTGCAATTGAATCAACTAGAATTTCCCTTAAAATTCTCTTTTTTACTGTGCAAGTTAAATGTTCAAATCTATCCTTTAATACAATTGGAATTAACAAGTGCTAGATATGGTTATATCTAGGGCTGTAAATGGACATATGCGAATTCGAATATAGTAATATCCGTATCCATATTCGGGGAAAAAAAATATTTTATTCGTATTTGTATCCGATATTCGACGGATTTCTTAAGGTACCATTCGAATTTGATAGTCGAAAAACTATTCAAATTCGAATATTATCCGTTTCCGAATAGCTATTCGAATTCATTAGTATAATTAATTAAAATTAGTAAATAAATAATTTAAAATTTAAAAAACTACTATGATATTAATATTACATAACACAATCATTAACCATATGATTAAATTATAAAATTTTGAAGAAAAAAAAACTAATCACTATTTAATAAAATATCTTTATTGAAGATATTAAAAAAAATATTATAATTTTATAATAAAATTGCTCTTTGTTCGGGATTATGATATCGTATATCTGATTCGATAAATATGTTAGCAGAAGGATATTAAACGGATACGAATATACATGTATCCGTATTCGTATCCGTTTATTTCATTTATTTACATTAATCGAATAGAAATAATATCTGTTTAAATTGAATACGAATAATATTTATTTTAAACAAATATAAATACGAATAAATATCTTATTTTTCGGTTACCACTTGAATGCCATAGTAAAGAAAAAAAATCCAATCTTCTTTTTTGGTACTATTGATATCTATCACAACCTGGGGGGGGGGGGGGGGGGGTTTAACATGCGTCCTTTGCGATATAAATATGCAGTGATACTAACCGAGCCAATGCTCGGTTGTTAAAAAAATAATAATTAAAAAAATTAAAGAAATTCTAGTTTCAATATAAACTTAAATGTTTTCTCCACATTGGCAAAATGGTATTCTGCACACTTAACTAGCCGTTACATCTGCTTTCCAGCTTTCACCGGTCATATTTCCCCCAAATTCAAATATATGACCGTTTCATCTCCCCACTACGCATATTTAAACCATTTCTCTTCACACCCAATTCAATCACCACAATTTCTTGCAAAAATCAAATACCCAATTGCTAGAATCTAGCAAAAATCCCCCCAATTCCATCAAATCCCCTCCCAAAAATAATAAAAAATGGGTCTTTCAATCAGCAATTCATCCACTCAATCAAATACCCACAAATTCTTCCTCTTCACCAATTATATCCTCTTGGGTGCAGCTTCTAGCTGCATTTTCCTGACTCTCTCCCTCCGCTTAATTCCGTCGCTTGCCGGATTTTTCCTAATCCTCCTCCACATCCTCACCATCGCCGGAGCAATTGCCGGCTGTGCCGCCGCCTCCTCTGGTGCCGGAAAATGGTATGCAGCCCACATGATGGCTACCGTCCTCACCGCGATATTTCAAGGCTCTGTATCAGTGCTGATTTTCACAAGTACCAGAAATTTTCTTGGGAATCTCAAATCATATGTTAGGGAAGAAGATGCTGTGGTGATCTTGAAATTGGCTGGTGGGTTATGTGTGATGATTTTCTGCTTGGAGTGGGTTGTTCTTACACTTGCATTTTTCTTGAAGTATTATGCTTATTTGGAAGATGATAATGGGAATAATGGGCTGAAGAGGAGTGGCAAGGTTCAAGAGGAGTTGAGTTATTTGCCTTACAAAGTCTAAGTAATTGGAAAGTTTCTTCCTTTATGTTGTGATTATTTGGGAGTTGCATATAGTATATTTATTTATTTATTAATTTTGATGGGTTTTGTAATATGACTGGTTGGTTTATATAAATTTATTTATTTATTGGATTGTGGAAGTTGAATTAAATATACAAGTGTTTTTCTATTTCTTTTTTGTCTTTTTCATTTCTAGTCAATCTTTATATACTTCTTGATACCTTTGGAAGATGATGATGGTAGTAATGGGATGATAAGGAGTATCAAGATTCAAGAGGAATTGGGTTATTTGCCTTGCAAAGTCTTAAGTAATTGAAAAGTTTCTTCCTCTATTTGTTATGAATTGCATATGGTATAGTTATTTATTAATTTGATGGGCTGTGTAATATCATTGTGGGCTCTCTTTCTTTTGCATTTCTACTTAAGGTTTATATATACTTCTTGATAATTGCTTAATCTTCATGTTTATGCTTTTTTTTTTGTTAAAGTTGTAAATAAATTTAAAATTCATTATTATTTATTTTTTTGTTTCTTCTTTCATTTGGGGTCCATGGACAAACTAAATATTGGAAAAAGTAGAGTACTTTAACCAAATTATATTTGCCTTTTTATTTTTTTAGCAAGGATTAAATTTTGAATAATGAAATTTAGTCAGACATATACACAAAAACTTTTACTTGTTATATATTTTAGTTAAAATGAAATATATGTACACATATCTTATGAAAGCTTGTTTTTGGAAGTGCTTAAATCAATAAATGAATTTTCTTTTGATAGTTTCTTAAAGCTTGGCACGTGTTTGGTGAAAATCGCAAATTTGATTACAAATTCAGGGTCGGACTCAGAATTTAAGTCTAATTGAGACTTGGTATAATATATTTAATAAAAAATATAAATCATTAACCACAAAAGAAAAGCAAAATCTTTATCATAGTCTATATGAAATGGGTAAATTTATTCTCATAATTAGTTAGAGTAAATGTCAATGAAATATGGAATAGAGAATAAATTCTATAAGGATTGCCTTATAAATTAGTGTTTTCGCACCCTCTTAAATCAATGTTTTTACACCATTTACGAGGAACATGATAAACTTATATTTTGAGAGAAAATCATGGAGTTTTGATTGTGTTAAAATAACTAGATGGATTTTATCATAGTAAGTAATTGCATAATCTGTTAAAAAATATAAATAAAATTACTTGATTTTCTCTAAAAATACAAAGTTGTCGGAATTAGAGGGTGTAAAATTACTAATTTATAAGCAATCCTTATATAATTGAATCTTTGTTAATTAATATATAAACCTAGTGAGGGACCAAAAATAAAAATTTACATATATCAAAAAATAATAAATAAATAAAATTAAAATAATAATTAAAATAAACTAATGGGGGCTCATATATGTTGTACAGTACGAAGCCTTGTTTATCTTCTTTCCTATTTGAGCACTCCTCCGGTGCTCATATATGTTGTACGGTACAACTCCATCTTTGTTTTCTCCTTGCAATGATTCACATTTCAAGTATAATAACTCCAATCAACGATCAAATAGTTATAATTTGTAAATAACCACTGTTATTATTGTTATTTAGGTTGTAACATAATTGGGGGTATTCAAAGAAATTTCAAAAACTCTTTTTATTAGAGAAATTTGATCATTGAATAAATGAAATTATCACGAACTCTGAGCATTTCTGAACATTTCGGGTGCTAAATAACCATCTTTTTCTCTAATTTTATTTTTTTCTCTAATAAATTTATGAGGCCATATAAGCTCTTACACTATATGGGTGTAATGTACATTTTTAAATTGATGTAAGATAAGAAAACTTGAATATTTTTAAGAGTCCTCCTTCGGGGACATTTTTTTGGGACATAGAAATTGGACATTTCCATGTTTCAATGGTCAATTTTTTATTTTTTTTGTATTTATTCTAAACATATTTATAGTATGAATTTTAAAAAAAAAATTTAAAAAAAATCCAAAAAAGTGTAGTTTGAATATATATCAAAAAAATGGTTGTATGGGCCCATACATTCTTTTTTTGGTATATATCCAAATTACACTTTTTTTTAAAGATTTTTTTTAAATTGATTTTAAAATCCATAAATTAAATATGTTTAGAGTCAATACCAAAAAAAAAAAAAACAAGCCAACATGGAAATGTCTAATTTTCATGTCTCCCAAAACATGTCCCCCTAGACTTATTCTATTTTTAACCCGAGCTAAACTAAGTCGAGCCATTGAAGGTTTAGCCAGGCCCATGGTCAAGTTGGGCTGGATCAAGCATTTTTAACATAATTTTGGGGTAAAGGGTGTCAAAAGCTGTTATATTTGAAAGCAAAATCATAATGTAAAAAGTATCCACTTCAACTTGGATATCATTACTGAGTAATATTAGGGATCTCAAATTTTTAGTCTCAACTGGGCTCGACACTAACTATTTTAACGATAATTTATGACATAACCAATTACATGAGATTTACCCAACAAATATTATAGCGATACATTATTTGAGATATTTTTTGAAATAAAAAATTTGAAACTCCTAACATTAGTCTTCATTATTATAAATTAGTGGAGGAATATTTGATAATTGCAACAAATCTAGTGCTTCCGGATTAATTGATACATTTGATCTTATCCATAAAGCTGAGAAAGTCCCAAGCAATTTCTCAATAATGATGGGCTCTCTGGATTCTAAAGACCATTTCTAATAATGGCTCTTAGGGTGTTCTTGCATCTTCAAAAGAAAAATGGAGCAATGAAGAAAAAGTACCTTTCACCATGTGTTTCTTTGTTTTTCTTCATGTAAGGTCCCACAAACCGGAGAACCCAAAGCCAAAAAGATTGCATACTCATGAGCCATGATGAAAGTTAATTTTAGCCTTACTTAGTAGGTCCTCACATGTATTTGAAAAAAATTAAATGACACTTCTATCCTTCAATCTTTAAGCACAATTTTAATGTCGTTCTTTATCTTTTAATTTCGACAATTGAGTCGTAATGTCGACTAATTGGCCAAATCAGGTCATTTGTTGAATATCATGTGCATAATTTTAAAGGGCAAAGTTGTCTATTTAGGTCTATTATGAAAGTTTAAATGTAATCAAACAAAAAAAATAAACATCAGCACAACACCACTGTCATCAAAAATCAAGTAAGAAAAAAGAGGAATTTTTACATTATATTTGTGAGTTTTGGATAGAAGGGAATATAAAACTTAAATTAGAATGGAAAAAAAAATTAAAAACCTATAAATCTTCTTTTGTTATTTGTGAATTTAGAAAAATTATATAAAAAAAATCAACTTATAAATAAAGATTACCACTTTATCCTTTTATTAATTTTTCTTGTGTTTGTATACAAAGGGTAACGTAAGGAATACAAAATATTTACGAAGTTTTTTTCTTTTTAGTTCAAGTCCATCCACTTTTAGACGAAAATATTTGACAAAAAAAAATGGTCAAGTCTTTTATTTATTTCTTTTCTTTTCTATCTTTTAAAAAAAACTCAAAAATAAGAGAAATGAATATAAAATATAATGGACAAAGTAATTTTCTATCATTTCCAACACATCCCTCCACTTTTAGAACTGAATTGTGTAATGGGAGGAGTGTACAAATCAAATCTTAAATCCGCCAGTGTTGAAACTTAAAAATAAAGGGATAGAAGTGGTATTCAACCTAAAGAAGTGTCTTTTGAGTAATTCACCGTCTTGTTTAATACTCTCTTCGTTCTAAAATAAACGTCTTAATTGATTTTGGCACGCTGATTAATAAAGTTTTCTTTTACCTAAATTACCCTTTTTGATTACTTATTAATTGAAGTATTTTTCTACTTTTCTATGACCCCAATAATTACTCTTTCACTTTTCTATGACCCCAATAATTACTCTTTCCTATGTCATTTAATTCTCTAGATACTCCATCTGTTCCTAAAAGATTGTCGTTTAAGGTTAATTCACGTAGATTAAGAAATACAATTACTCCTTATGAAAAATACTATATTACCCTTGTTTTAATTATCTCAACTAATTATTAACTTTGTAGATTCTAAAAAGGAGTATACTACCAACCATGAGATTATGAAGAATAAGTATTGGGAAGGGAAGAGATTTGTAAAGACATTTCAACAACCAAGAAGGGTTTTGTTTTTTTTGAGAAAAATCATTAAGTAGGAGAACTTTAAATAAGGGTAAAGTTGGAAAAAATTACTCCATCTGCATTGATAAACTCAAAACGTCAATCTTTTTGAAATAAAAATTACTTCCTAAAACGACAATCTTTTAGGAACAGAGGGAGTATATTTTTTTGTAACTCTCACATTCCCAATAATTATATTAAATAGATTATGAGGGTATAAGAGGAAGAATAGGATAAATATAATTATTAATATAGAAATAGGACATTTATTTTAGAACATCCGAAAAAAAAATTAGAACATTTAATATGGAACGGATGAAGTACATGCTTAGAGATGGTTAGGGTGAGATGAAATATTTTTATTAATATAAAACAAAAAATTTCTTGAATTATGCACCTCCTTGTCTAATATTTTTTCTGCCCCTCAAAAAATGACTTAATTTAATTTTTTTGATCAAATTGACTAATTTTAGAATTAAAAATTAATTTTTTCACTTATATTTATGAAAAAAATAGTATAAATTTTAATTACAAAATTAATCAATTTAACTGAAAATAAGTCAGTTTTACGGGTCAGTGGTAGTATATACTACCCATCACCTTGAGAGAACAGTTGAATTGAGATGAAGCACATTTACGAGTAGAATTTTCATAGAAAGTCAATAAAAGTTTTACAAATAAAAGCATTTTTCAAAACCCCAAATTGTGAGTTAATATGTTTGTGCCTTCATGGTGGTTTGGTCTTAGGGTTTACGTGTTGACTATACTAGTACTATATACTATCAGTTTTAGTGGTTTGGAAATTGTGATGTTAAGACTGTTGTTATATGGGAATTGAAAGGCAATCTTGGGAAAATAACACAGGAGGAAATATGATTCTATCGATTCTTTGGAGGGGTGGCTGCTGCATAGATGCACTCCACAAAAGGTCTGGAAAATTGTTTGTGTTGCTTCCCAAAAAACAATTCCACTACCAAATCCATTAATTAATGTTGGTAAAAATAAAATAAAAATAAGTATTCATATTACTGCATATTTACATATTCTTAATTGTCTTCACTCTTTGTGTAACTTTAATGATAACAAATAAAATTTTAAAAAAATAAGAAAAAAAATTGAATACACTAAATCCTCTCCATAGGTTTTAAATATTTCTTATCTCAATAAATGGTCCAAAAATTTCTTTTTAAACTTATTGAGTATATTTCATTTACCCTTGACAATTTATGTCAAGTGTTATTAAAATAAACTCATAGAGCATCATTTTCAAAGACAAGAGAGTTTATTCAAAAAATGATTTTCATAAATTATTATTTTTTTATAAAAGGATTAAGGTAGTGTTTCATTGCATCTTAATGTATCTTAACAAAACCACCTCTTAATGCATCTTAATGTTTGAAATTGGGGTAAAAAAATTCTCTCTAAATGTCTCTAAATTATTAAGATACAAATATGAGTCTAAACTATTCAGAGGACCTCTTAATAGAAAGATATGAACTGTTAAGATGTATTAAGAGGTGGACTGTTAAGAGGTGGACTGTTAAGATGCATTAAGACGCAATCAAACACCCCCTAAAATAAATTGAATAAAATTTCAAACACATGAGTCACTTTTATAATACTTACTTTTTGAGTCACTCAAGCCATTTGTTTTATTTAGCTTAAAGAAGAGAAAACAATAAGCATGTGCAAAATTTCAAAACTCAACATCACTATCTCTCTCAGGACAAAATCGGTTAAATGTTTGAAATTGGTCAAATATTTATTCATCATCTTGACCATTGATTCAAAGTTACTTCAATCAAAATCTTTCAAAATAAATTGAATCAAAATAACTCTATGCTTAAAAAACTCTATAAAAGGAAATTTATTTCCTTCATTTCTACGTACCAATTCACAATCATATTTTCAAACTTGAAATTCTCTCTTGTTTACATCTTCGAAGCTTACTAAAGTGCTCTTCAAATTCTCTAGTTCATATTTGTGAAGAAAAAATTAGTCCAATTATTGAGATAAGTTACTTTTATTTAAAAGTCTTTTATCATAAACTCATCACTTAACTGTTTTTATATTTATATATAAATATTGTTAAACAAGAATATATATAAATATATTCATTCGATTTATATATTACGTAAAAGATATATCGCCATACAAAGGCCCTTCGATATATTGTTCCTTTTCTTTTAAAGGAATCCCCTCGAAAACCAATTTTAAAAGGTGTTTGGTGGTCAAGTAACAGATATAGTGCGAAAATTCAAGTTAATTAACTTGTATTAGCTTTTCTTTAGTCATTAAGACTTAGGCTCTACAAGAACAAAAAGTAATATTAAGTTTTCTTAAATAGACCAAATATATAAATATATATTTCAAGTATTCAATATTTAATCTATGATTAAATATTTGTGATAAGGATAAAGTTGAATATTCTTGTTAAATATATATCTTGCAAGTATTTGCTTAAAATTAAATTAACTTGCAGATATTTCGATTCCAGCGAACGATGACGCTATATCTTCAATCCGATTAATTCTTAACAAATTAGTATTCGCAATTTGTGAGGGGCGTTCTACATATACTTGCTATATTACTTCTTATAAAAGTTAGTGTCGATGTTGGGATTTTTCCCTCTCTCCATTACTTCCCGCTTTCTTAATGTTTTCTTAAAAATGAAATGCCTTGAGAAATGTAAAGTGTGTGTGTGATGTGCCTATATGAATTGTGTCACTGGAAAAAAATATCGTCTCCTATAGTTAAGTCACAAAATATAAGTAACCTTAGGGGTCATCTTCCTAAGGTCAAGTTGTGGCATCTAGAGTGTCGTCTCCTGGGTTTGAGTCGAATCGTAAATAACCTAGGGGTTGACTCCTAAGGTTAAGTTATGGGATCTAAGGTGTCGTCTCCTAGAATGGTGGGTGTATTATCTTGGAAGCAATTTTGAACCTCTTTAAACCTATGCACGAAGGATTTGATTTGAAGAAAAAGTTTCGTTTTAGCTTTCATTTGACAAGAACTTTTTGGTGCCATTTAGAAAAAATATTGTTTTCAAACCCTTCATCAAATAGGAACTAAGGCTCTCCATTACTTCTAATTTTATCCTAGAATTAATCTAATAACTTAATTTGATCCAATTTTAAAAGATCTTCGCAATTTCATTCAAAAATCGTTTTCATATGTCAAAAGATAAAATCAAGTATCGAAGATAAGGTTGGAGCTACTCGTGGGCATGTAAGCCATCTAAATAATTCCAAGCACCTTGCAATAATAAAATCCACTATCAAGGGGCCTTAAATTCAATTTTCGTGGGATGGAATCCTCGATATCGTTTTAAGACCTGAATTACATTTACAAAGATCGAATCGCAAACATTATAATCGTCGACTATGTCCATCGTGGGAATACCATCAATTCCCATTAAACACAATGTTTAAGGGCCTTGACTTCATTCCTAGGCTCATATGATTCAGAATCACATCAAACACATCAAGATCCATAAAACGGAGTTTAGAGTTTAGAAAAGGACTCCCGTAAACCCTAAATCCATAGATCGCCTAATGAAACAATAATATCGCAATTATATCGCTAACTATATTGAGAAAATCGAATATCACAAACTATCAAAATTGCGAGGGACTATTACGTATTGACGAGATCTAGTAAAAGAACTTAGAATCTAGGAAACGAAATCCATAGATCTAAAATTTCATAGATCTAGAAAATAATACAATCGAGATCTAATCGAAAATATATCTCGGATTAACTATAAGGAGATTCTATTCATGAGAATTTCTCGCCGACCAAAGGTGGGATCCCCTTACCACTAGATATGAATCTAAAATATTTGAGTGACCTAAAAATCAATAGTAAGCAACTCCAAAATTATTATAATCGATGAAAAAGTGTCGAATCAAAGTCAAAATCGATAAATTACCAAAAGGATATCATCGGCTAATTGGGAGGAGATTTCGTCCGTGAGAAATCATTTCTAACCATCCATAATCCCAAAAATAGAATCCATACACCTCTATATATGATCTAGGATACTAGGAAAGTCGTAATTGAAAAATTAGCTAGAAAAAAACAAAGTCCAAGCATAACAATTTACAAAATAATCTAGATCTAGGCTAAATTTAGTATAAAGATGAGAACTTTAATCTTGGGAGTGATAGATTCTTCCTCCTTAAGCTTTGTATGGAAGGCTTGACTCTAGATTGGTAGGAGATTTGATGAAAAAAAAAACTAGATCTAGAGTAGATTTAGAGAAGTTTTTCTCTTCCTTTCTTTATTTCTCTCTCTAGATAACACTTTTTCTCTCTCTAAAATGCCTCCTCTTAAAAAATGAGCAAACATCGCCTTATATAGGCACCCTAGGCCTACCGCAGGCCTAGCTCTGTTGGCCGCAGGTCCACTTATGGCAACCCTAGGGTGGGACCCACCTGCCTCGATTTTGGTGCAACGACGTTTGTTTTTCGCGCTGCGCGCTAAAATGTCCATAACTTTTAAACCGGGAATAGTTAGCAAATCTGCCATATATACCAATCCGAAAAGCTCTTTTCGAGAGCTACACAATGGCGTCAAGTTTGATCAATTTTAGATTTGGGAAGATAGAGAAAAGGGGAAAAAACCATCCTTCTATAAATGTCTGCTAGTTACTCGTCTTCGTTTATGTAGTTTGTTGCTCGGAGGTCATCGTGGGGGCTTCGAATATTTGTTTTGAGCCTTGTAATCTTTGCTTAAATATCTTGACCTTGAGGTGAGATGATATTTTTGCCCTCCTACCACTGTTAGAGAAAAGATGCACAAATTTTAGGTGTCTACAGATGCCCCTCTTTGTCATGTTTATGCAATGCAATGGAATGGGCATGACAAAGATATAGACACCCAATGCATGTCAAGATATAGTAATGATGTAAGATAATATATAATGATGTAATGATGTAAGTCAATATAAAATTATGCAATGATGCAAGTGTCGAACCTCGTGATCGTATCGTTATATGGGTCACTCTATGGGGATAATCGTATTGTTGTCGAGGTCGTCGCCAGGGGAATCGTATCATCGTCGGGGTAATCGTATCATTGTCAGGGTCGTCTCCGGGGTAATCGAATCGTCGTCGGGGTCGTCGCCGGGGGAATCGTATCGTCGCCGAGGTCATTGTCAGGGTAATCGTATTATCGAAATTTTTGAAGGAAAGAATCTTTTCTTCACTCAGTTATCACTTTTTCACTATTTTTGACCTATTTTCAATCGTTTTTCTTATTCTTCTGACTCGTAATTCCACATTTCCAAATTTTAATTTTTCAAAACGTTAATTGATTCATAATTCAAAATTTCCTTTTTCTTCGAAAGAACACCTGTTTGGACCTAAAATGACATGTTTATAAGTCGAGCACGACAAAACGAACGAGGTCGGCCTATACGCCACAGGGCCTTCTCTCTCTTCACTCTTTTTCATACTTTGTCATCTTTCTTCACGTTCTCTTAAAGTTTCTTCACATATATTGACTCATTTCGCTCCGTAAAAATTTAGATCTGTAAAATCTGACTCCGTACATTCGATCTTCATACCATGGGTAACATATACATGTCTCATTTCGCTCTTTTCACTATTGTTTTGATATATTATGATTACTAGTTAGTTTAAACATAGAATGGTCAAAATGTATACTTAAATGCCATGATAAAAATATTTTGACTCCGTGCATGCATGTAATTTATTATGATGAACGTTTGTGTGTGAAAATTTTCAAAATCGAAGAACGTTTTTTATTTCCCTTTTTGGATCAGAAGTTGTACTTTTATTATTGAAAATTGCTTTATCTATGTTGGGTTGATGAGTTTGAACTAAAATTTTGATAAATTGTAAACTGTAAATGTGCTCTCTTTTTGTTATTTTGGTGTTTGAAAACGATGAAGTTGCAAGATGATATGCATGGGAAAAGTCCTTTTATAGGGGAGACTATGGCGAATTTTTTTTGTGGACTTCACTAATTAGTATATGTATGCATGTGTAACATCTAAATTAATGCAATGACTTAAACTACAATACGGTAGGACTCAAATTTAATGATGAATTTCTTTCAAAACAAATTTCTCTTTTAACGCACCGTCCTCCCTCCCCCCGAGGTTAATTTTATCTAAAGAGTCTTTTCGTGTGTGTGTGTGTGTATATATATATATGTATATATATATATATATATATATATATTCGTATTTCGTGCAACCTAAGTGCTTCACGCTTCTCGTTGGTTCATTTAAACCACTTCAACATTTTAATCGGATTGGACTTTTCCTTTAGGGAACCCATTTAATCTTAACGTGCTTAACATCACTCGTAGATATCAAGACAATCTACCCCTGATTTTGATTCATCTCAATCGTCTTTCATGCCTATTTACATTTCTATTTCATTAAAGAAAACACAATAACCAATTGAATAAAATTAAAAAAACGTACCTCATTAGTTGACCAAAATTCTTTAACATGAGTTATATATGGATCCCCATGCGCCGAGTAGTTTCATGATTCATGGAGCTTCCTCGGTGGTTCATCCTCGTAGGTCGGCTTCGGCGGCCCCATCTCCTCGTTTAATGCGTCAACTTCACCGATTAGCCGAGTCATGTATTCGTTCGATTTAGGTTGATCCTGATGAGGAGGCTGATAGAGCTGGTAAGATACCTGAGCCTGATGATTCAGTTCCCTTTACTTGGAGCCATACATTACCAGGGATCTGTGTTGAGATGCCAAATTTATTGGGCTCAAATATGAGTCATCACCCCTCAACATTTTTATATGCTAATGAGGTATATGGAGTTCTCATTTGTCTGCTAGATCATTTTTGATGATAGCATTCTTATTCCTTTTAACACGTCATAGGTCCCTGAGTTTACCCAACATAGGGGTAACTGGTTTAATGTTTACGACCTTTATTACTCCTTCCGCTCTGATTATCGCGAAAGGGTGGACTCTTGGGGTTTTTAGTAGTTTTTTTACCATTGCCCTTTGTCGATCTCCGTAGGGCTATCTTGAAGCTTTATTAGAGTGACGGTCCATCAGAGCCAGTCTCTTCATCTCTTAGATTGCGAGGTGATGATGACACTGATGGATTGGCGATATATCACCGCTATTGTGTTCACAGGTCGCCGCGTAGATCTGGAGGCCGACATCTCTCCCACTACTATCTGATCCTTATTAGGATTCACATCTCAGGACAGGGTCTTCAAAGACAGGAGCATCCTTTTGGGCGCATTAGCAGTCAATGTGATATAGGAAGCTTTATCTTAGCCATTCCCTGCAGACATCGGAGTGCGTGCTTGTCTTTTGCGGCGCCTATTCCTTATCATTCTGAGGGGTTATTTCATAGAGAACAATTCCTCTACTATTAATTTCAGCATTGCTGGAGTTCTAAGAGATGTGCGCAGTATTAGAGATTATGATTAGGGTTCCTTCATTTTTGACTACTTTTTTCACGGCGTGAGCCTGCGTTCTGAGGGTCGGACGAAGGCTTGGCTCGATTTTTATCCATTCCTCCTGGTAAGTTCTCTTTTGCCTTATCCCCTCTTCATTTTATGTCTCTTTTTGTCATTTTTGATAGAATAGTCACTATTTTATATTTTAGTTATAGGCTTATGAGTGGCTGCCATGTCTATGACCCATCACCATATTAGGCATGGATACATATCCTCGAGGATATCGTTGGCATTATAGCACTCTAGTAGAGGTGCCTATTTCAGATAGCTTTGCCCACTGCCGTCTTCAGCTAGAGTTGATCTCGACTTCTGATATGACCTGGATCCCGTATACTGCCGAGTATCTGACTGAGGGGTTTGATGAAGGTTTTCTTATTTAACTAGAGTTTGCGTTGTCGACCCACCGGGTTCCTTTACTAACCATCGGAGGCTGAGAGTTGTACCTTGGGGAGAGAGCCTGATGTGTGATCGGAGAGATCCGTATTCCTTTTCACCCGCCATCTTAGAGATTCTAGCCTATAGATGCATAGATTGCAGAGATCCCTGTAGAGGGCGAGGATGGTTTTCGATTATCTGATGGGCTCAGTACCTCAGATGCTTTTTGTACATGGTGGAGACCCCGTATTATAGGTGCACAGACTCGGGCCACTCATTTCATATGCGATATTGTTCCTGGTACAGTTATGATGACAAATTGGATAGCCTGTGTGCGGGAACTGACTCATTCAAACTAGATTACTTCGTTAACTCGTCAGTTCTTTCTTTATTCACCAGCTGGGTAATGATCTTGAGGAGGCATATGAATGTAACCCAGATGGATTTGGCTCTGGTCCCGCTCTTGGTCCTGGTGTAAGACCCCGAATTTATGAAATAAAAATTTATTATTTTCTTTATGATTATTTTTCTAAATAGTGAAGTGCTTAATTGTTATAAATGATAGTTAAGGGTGTTATATGCAAATTATCTGATAAATAGTATGTCGGGGAATATTCCTTTTGTCGAGAAATATTCTTTCTGTCGGGGAATATTATATTCGGTACCGTACGACGGCGCCGAAATGGCAATATTGTCAATGATAGTGGGCCCCACAACGGGTTAACTGTCGGATATAGAAAGTGATAGAAATTGGCAGTAAAACTTTAACCGATAACTGTTAAAATACCCGGTAATAAAAAGAACAGTAAAACGCGTTATTCCACAGTAGCACACGGTATTCCACAGTAGCTCACGATGTTACACAGTGTTTTATATTATTGATTCAATAATTGATAAAGTAGCAATTGCATAGTATCTTGATTCAATAATTGTTAATTAGCATCTGCATAATATATTTTACTATTTGTCACGACACTGTAACTTATATCATTTGATAGGATATTTTAGCATTATTGACAATGTCTAAAAATTCTGTCAAGGAAAGGGGTTATTTAATTGCGCGCCATTTTTATGGAAGGCCCCCTCTTTCTTGGGAATAATCTGGTTGTCAGTATTGCGAGTATATGCTATATGTGATATTAATACATTTAACACAATAATACAGAAAAATGGATTTATTGTGATAATGAAGTTATTTTTATGGTTTATCTTTTGATAATGGAATTATCTTTTGATAATGGATTAATCTTTTTGAATAAATGGATGGATGATATTAATGGAAGAAAAAATAGATGGATGATATTAAAAGAATATGGGGAAAAGACCAAAATGCCCTCACCTTGATTTTCCTATAAATAGGGAGAGTTTGCTTAAGAAATTTTCACACCTTCATTGCTTATACTTCCTCCCTCTCTCTAAATTTCTGAAGTTCTCTTAGTGTGCTAGGCTATTGTGAGTATTTGTGAGAATACTAGTATTATCCAAAGTTAGTAAACTTCATAGAAAGTAACATCCAGTTAACAAAGGTAGGGAATATCATTTCTTTCATACTCATATATAATATCATTTGCTTTCATGTTCGTAAGTGATATTATACTCATAAAGGTTGTTATTCATTCTGTATTAATTTGTGGGGATAACCTGGCCGTGCGGTATGACGCATGCCTGGTGAATATCCTTTTGTATTCAACCCTTATTATTCTATGGGAATAACCTGTAAGTACGAGTGTCGTACTTGGTGAATACCCTTCTGTATTCATTCCTTATTAATCTGTGGGTATAACCTGTTCGTGCGGATTGACGCATACCTGGTGAATAACCTGTCGTATTCATTACTTATTAGTCTGTGGTGGAAATAATCTGTCTACGCGAATTATCGCATGACGGGTGAAAATCCATTTGCAGTTTCATATATTCTGTTATACTCGTATAACGTATCATTTCTTTTGTACTCTTTAAGGGATATCTTTTTCTTTCACATTTCTCCATTTATGATAGGAAATCTTTGTTTGTTTCCAAAACCTTATTTTTAAATGGAGAAAATCCCTGAAAATTAGTAGAATATCCTTAATAGTTTGTGCTTCATCTAATATCTTTTCACTTGAATCTTTCTATTTCATTTTATACGTTATAGTTAAAGCATGAAATAATTTCTTGAATATCATTCTTGAATTTGACTCCACAATTTAGTTATCGTGTTGGCAATTTGGTCAATCTTTGATACTGATTAAATTATAAAGTTTTTCTTATCCTTAATCTCACTGTATCATTGTCATCATCCTCATCCTCATACTTATATTGTGGTGATAGTTCTCTTTGGCCCGTAGTGCAAAGATGAACTAGCGTGACATGATTTTGACCAAACTGTGTATTGGTATAATCATGACTTTTTGTGTTACAAACAAAGGCGTATGGTGAAAGTTCTCTTTGGCTGTAGTGTAAAGATGAACTGGCGTTTGGCATGATCATGACCGGTGACGTTACAAATAAATATCTTTGGCACGTAGTGCAAAGAGAGACTGTTGAATATAAACTGTTGATTTGGATGTTCATAAACAGGAATTGTTGATTGGTGTTACAGGGATAAAATATTGGTGGTGATCCTTTAATTTATAGAAGATGGTATATATTATAATCTACTTGACTCTTCAAATGGATTGTTTGTTCGCTGCAATTGTTGTTGTTGAACAATTATAATATCTTTAAATCTCTGATTTATTATTGTTGAAGACTAAAGATAATTTTTATTCTTCATTATCTTAGTCATGATATTTCTTACTGGGCTATTTAAGCTCACCCTTTTCAGTTTTGTCCCATTGTTCTTCTCAGGAAAGGAAAATGTAGCTGGGACTAGCCGGGGAGTGGAGTGATGGTCCGAGTTAGTGGTTGTCCTCATCAAGTTATGACATAGTTTAATAATGATTGTACTGAAGACTTAAAACATGTGTTGCCGTCTTTTTACGGCATTGTAATAATTTGGGTTTGGATACTGTGGTACCATACGGTACGATAATTGTATGGAAGTCACAGTATGTGTGTGGTCGTATTTTGCACGACAAATATTAGTTGTAAATGAGAAAATTCGTATTTGTATTTGTATTTTGTAGAATGTTATTGGCGACTCAAAATGGGTTGTGTGGACCTATTTTGGGGGCGTCACACCTGGTGTGGCAGATGCTAATGGGGTGGGTCCTTTAATGTTTTACTGGCCGAATATGAACTTTAATGCAGCGGGTCCGAGCCATGAGGATCTGGAGAGAGTGGATCACTTTAATGACCCTTCAGCCTTTATAGATGAGGTGGATTTTACAGATTAGGTTGTATCTGATTCATTGTGGTGCTTATGCTCCTTTTTTGTATATTTTATTTTGATCTTTACATTTATATATATATATGCACAGATATTATATATGGATTAGTAGATATTTTATTTATAGATTCGCTTTGTTGGTCGTTATCATTATACACGCTTATTCATTTTTATTGTCGTGATGTATATTCATTATATGTATGCTAGATAGAAATGACCCTTATTAGTCTTGTTGATACTACTTTTACAGATGTCGTCGTTAGTTGTTCGTTTGGATCATGCCCTAGCTGGGACTATAGCCCATAGACTGCAGGGATGGTTTGATGACTTGCCATCTTCTGACCGCATTATAGAAGAGAGACTTCTGGGTCACTCTCTATCGTATTTGTCATTTCAGGTTCCCGAGGGTTTTGTTGAGGGGATATTATCATGATGGGTGCCAGAGCGCCATGTGTTTATATTTCGATCGCAAGAGTTAACCCCTACTTTGGAGGAGTATGCTCGAATTTTTTGTCTATCACTTTCTAGTCCTTATGCTCAAGTGATCGTCGGACATATGCGTAGATAGTTTCTTTCGGCCACGGGATTGATCCGATTAACTTTATTGTCGAAGGTGACCAGTGAACATATAGTGTCCTTGGATTTCATGATTGACAGATTTGGCTCACATGGGAGTTATGTTGCTTTTAGGGATGATTTCAGTGTTCGGAAGATAGATGGATGCGGTGTGTGTAGACACACTAATGATGTGCATCATCTCTTTTTTATACATGCAAATCTATATAGTTCATATGGACGTCGGAGTGGCTATGGTTGTTCGAGCTCTTCATGAGGATTATATCATCCTTCCTATGATCTTGGCTGAAACTTAAATATATGCGTCTTCCTTCCATTCATTTGGAGATCGAGAGTTTCTCGGTAGCTCTGTTTTGTTATATGTCTAGTGCATGACACATCTTAGCCCGATCGGCAATTTCAGATGTCATGCCTTTTGTTTGGGGCATAACATTGCTTCTCGATTTGCCTTTTATCCAGTCTCTTGTGTATATGGATCTTCTTGGTTGGACTTCTTTTCATCTATTGAGGACCCGTTCTCCATATTGATATACTCTAGATACTGTTCTTTTTTAAGCTTCCTGACACACGTAGTGGGGTTTGATTTCATCCCGATTGCTAGTTTGCGGGGTGTCACCACTTAGCATCTTTTGGCGGGGATAAGTCAATTTCATCAGACTCAGGGTTTTCATCTTTTTGCTGAGGCTACCGATTATCACCTCCTTATCCTGACTTCTATATAATTTGAGTTGTTGAGGGTATATAATCTGTGGGAGCATTGTGTATCAGCTGAGTTTAGGGATGGACATCCAGGTCGGACCCCTGAGTACCAAAGTTGGTTGGATGAGGATTTGGGTATTGTTATAGAGGGTGGTGCATCGGAGGATGAGCCTATAGAGGACTCTGGGGCAGAGCATGTTGAGTTGTCAGAGGATGGGCTTTATATTAACCTGATTGAGGCTTTAACCGAGGATGCAATTCCTGTCACCCTGCTCCTTCTGCTACTTTGATAGCTGATTTGGAGAGTCGTGTACAGGTCCTCACCTTCGAGAGGAACAAGGCCCGAGTTTTGGTGCAGTTGGTCATATTAGGCAGGCATACTACTTTTGTTGTGAGGGATGCTGCCATCTCTGATCAGGATACTCATCAGGCATATGCGGATGTGGTGATAGATTAGGCTTGATGTGTTCAGGAGGGCTAGTAGAGGATAGTGTATATGACGATGACCTTGCTAGATCATATTGATGCGGCAGAGCATCGGCTCAGGGTGGGCCCGCAGACTTCTAAGATTATTGGCCACCTCGACTTCCTTACTAGCCTGACATCAGATCTCTAGCTTTTGTTATATTTTTATTTTTGTGCATAGACTAAGTTATACTTTGTTATTCATAATTGAGAAAACATGTACACGAAATAGATTATATATATGAAAAGATTTATGTTTCTGTCAACTCTCTTTTATGATGTATTTTTGCCTCAATTTGATTATAATTTTATCTTGATTAGCACAACTTCGATATTACTGTCTTCTTTATTTCAGGTGATTGCTTCTGATTTGATGGTCGATGTCGAGACACTTTTGGATTTCATTGGATTGGATCTAAGAACTTGGTTTAGTTGGAGGTGACGATTTGATCGGGCTTGTTTTGATTTGCGAGGCTTGAGTTGTGGGCTTCATATCGGGGAACAGATTGTTGGTATTTGGCATAAACTGCGCTACAATTGCTTCCTACGTACTCCTATGGGTCACGAGGAGATCAGGTCTTTACGTAGTTCAAAGATGTCAAATCATTGAAGTTGTTGAAGGGTTTTGAGAATTTTGTAATGATGAGACCGCACCATAACTGGTTGCCTACGTACTTCTATTAATTGAAAGAAGATCAGGTCTTACGTAGTTCACGAATGAAGGAACATAAGGGATTTTTTTTTGCCATTGTTGCACATGCAACCTTTTCAGATTTTCAATATGTCAGCCCATTTATATCTTGTCTTGGTCTTATGCTTTTACTTGTAGTGCCCTTTCAGGTTTTCAACTGCGCACTCGGACCAAGCTTTTTCTCTCATTTCTCTAGTCTCACCAATTGATGATTGTTGATGTTGATATCCAAGTTCGTTCTTTATGCATAGAACTGCTTTATAGAGTCTGAATTGTGTGGTAATGGGAATACTTCACCATCTATTTCTTATAAGATTAGTGCTCCGCTAGACAAAACTAATTTGACAATGAAGGGTCCTTCCCAATTCGAGGCGAACTTCCCTTTAGTTTCATCCTGACATGGAATAGTCTTCTTTAATACTAAGTCATTCTCCTTGAACTCTCGAGATCGCACTTTCTTATTTTAAGATCGAGAAATTCGTTGTAAGTATAATTGTCCATGGAATATTGCAACCATTCTTTTATCATTTATCATGGATAATTGGTTATATCTATCTTGGATCCACTCACTTTCGTCGATTTGGGCATCCAGTAATATCCTTAGCGATGTCATTTCAACTTCAATTGGCAAGACGACCTCCATGCCATATACCAATGAATAGGGTTGCTCTAGTTGATCTGGCCATCCTCGATGGTTTGTCGATATCTTCTCCATAATCTTCTTGATATTTTTCTTTGCAGCTTCCACGACACCATTTATCTTTGGTCTGTAGATGACTGAATTGAGATGTTTGTGTTAGAGTCTGCATGTTAAATTTGATAATGAATGTGATTAATGTATATTTGTACCAGTAAATTTTGTAAAGTCCTAAATGATGATATAATGTATAAGGACTTAGAATAGAAAGATCAAACTTGTTAGGTTGGTCTTATTGAGTTGAATTGATGTATAGATAATAGGCATAAATCGATCATATAGTATTGTTGAACGATCGTAAAGTTACTCTGTTGTTTCGTAATGTTAATGGTGATCGCAGAATAAGCTTTGAATTCGTAGAGCATGTTATCGAATCGTAGAGTTCACTCAGGATCATTTAAAGAAGACCAAATCACATAGTGAATACAAGATCGTATTGTGAAAAGAAGATCACAGAGTCAGCTCCAGAATCGTACAAATCAAATTGGAAGAGTTGATCATAGAAAGCACAATCGTAGAGTGCCTCTCTGTTCGTAGAATGATTAATCAAAGAGCAAAACGTATAGCTCAAGACATAGAACTTGAATTATAGAGCAAAGTCAAGCACAGACTCAACATTTCCTATCTAACTCTATGAACAAATCACTTCGTAGAGCAAGTCAAATGTGACAAGAAGACTGAAAAGGGAGTGTTACAGATTGAAGGTCCCAATGCATCAAACATCCTCGGTTAAAATTGAAGATCAGAGGATGTTATGTCTAACAGCTAATTTGGCGAAAGCGATAACACTCAGGTGTTAGGTGAAGTTGCAGACTGATGTCACATGTCACAGCTACAAAACAAGCTGACACAATAACTTAAAATGTCAACATCAAGTATCCTGGAGTATCTAAGCATTAAATGCTCAACAGGAACTTTGCAACGGGAAACTTTTCGAAAGACTATGAAAAGATACAAGGACTCAAATCCAAGTAACAAAGAACGAACTATCAAGTTGAAATTCTGTCGAAGTAAAATAAGCTCCACTCTACGAAATTGAACAACTTATTCAAGATACTAAGTACCTAAGAAGTCAAGATTATTGAAAACTTAGCAGCACCTCACAACAACTTTCATCATCAGTTATCCATTGTCAGAGTGATAATCTTCCAAGTCTAAGTGATTGAAAAAAATCTGTGTGATCTGGACTAAGTGTCCCTATTTCGAGACTAAGTGACTCAAAGGAACCTAAGTGGTTCAGTTGTAATAGATCTGTGTGATCTCCATCCTTAGTGGATTTCCTATTCGCTGAGTAAAAGAGTGGATTAGGAGTTATTCAATCTCCAAACCACTTAAAATTTGTCAGTGTCATTTACATTTTTGCATTTACTTTCTGTGTATTGTTTATATTATTTGTCCGTGCCTTATAACCACAAGAACTAAATTTAGAACTGTGATTCCTTATAATCTTTAAAGGGTTTTTTCAAAGTATATTCTGTTGTGCTTAATTAATCTTGATTAACTATCTATCTAATACATTCTTTAATCAAGTAAAATTTTAAAGGATCTATTCAACCCCCCTTTTTGATCTATTTTGTGCCTCTGGAAAACAAGAAGTGGTATCAGAGTAGGTTCTCACAAATATAAAGCTTACACTTTGAGTTAATCTATAACACTAAACAAAACCAGTTCTGAGCTTAGTGGTAGAAATAAGTCACCTCTTCTAAATAGAGAGAAGTTTGCTAATTGGAAAGTACGTATGCAGGCTTATATGAACACGATTGATGATGAATTGTTTGATGTTGTCCTGAATGGTCCCTACGCCCCATCAAAGTTAGCTCTAACAACTGATGATCCTATCAAGGTAGCAGTCAAACAGCGAGTAGAGTGGACAGAGAATGAAAAGAAGTTGGTCCAGTATAAGAGGGCCAAGAACATTTTGTTCATAGCTCTAGAAGATTAGCTCTTTGAAAATATTATGAACTGCACAACGGCCAAGGAAGTATGGGAGGCCCTGCTGGTAATGCATGAGGGCACTGAAGAAGTTAGGGAGAACAAGCAATCTCTTCTGACACAACAATATGAGATGTCCTCTTATGTTCCTGGAGAAAATATCATTGCAACTTATGAAAGATTCAATGTACTCCTCAACTCTCAGAGATCCTATGGGAAGGCCTATCCTAATAAAGACCTTAACATCAAGTTCATGAGGGCTATCCTAATGAAGACATCGCTTTATTTGCTCGAAGGCTAAGGAAGTTTATAAGAAAGAGCTACAACAGAAGACCCAAGAAGAACTTCAACAACAAAGGCATCAGCAACAGAAATCAAGAGAAAGATCTCTGCTACAATTGTAAGAAGCCAGACCACTACATCGCATAGTGATCCAAACCTCTGCGAGAAGAATTAAAAAGAGACAAGAAGAAGCCCTATTCCAAGAAAGAGTACAAGGGCTACAAGAAGCATCATAAGAAAGATCGTGGAGTGATTCAGAGAACGACTCCAGTTTAAATTCAAGTGAGGATGAAAGACCTCAAGTGGCAAATCTCTGTCTGATGGCCATAGAGGAAGACTCCAATAGAACCACTGATCGTCGAGAGATCGACATCAGTGAGGTATTTGACTTCAACTCTCCTGATATTAATATTGATGATCTTAGAATTGCATTGCATGACATAACATCATATTTGCATTAGTATATGAAATGGTTCAGGGTTCTATCAAAGGACCATTCTTTTCTTCAAGAGGAGAAAGAGAAAGTGCACGTGGAATTGGAAACAACTCTACGAAGCACTACCTCTATATCCAAGCTTGAGGCTGAGAATGAGAATTTGAGAAAGATAACTAAGGCCAATGCACTGAAGTCTACCCTAACCTCTAAGATAGAGGAATTAGAAAAGACGATCTCAGTGTAGAATCGTTCTTCCTCATCCATGGACTCCCTCATCACAAGTCAGAGAACTATCTGTGATAAATCAGGATTAAGTTTTGGAGATTTATCTTTATTGCCTAGTGTGGAAAACTCAGTGGAGACTAATAATAACAATGCATCTTCTTCTTATAAAGATATTATATTTATGAAATCTAAAGAGATTGTAGAGCCTATTATTGCCAACTGTCCAATCTCTGCTAACCAGATTGTTGTTCCAAAGAACAACAAGTCATACACTGGTCTAGGTTTTGTCAAACCGCAGAGTAAACCCAAGTCTATGAATATACCTCGAAGGGTCGTAGAGTTAGTTAAAACTTACTCTACGAACCAACCAGGTCCTAAACGTAGAGTTGGTTCTTACTCTACGAAATTTCAAAATCGTAGTACAGTATGAAAATAGAAGAGTCAAGAAAAAAGGAATATCCTCCACACATGTTCCAAGAGAGAAGATATCCACACACACACTCACTCATGCAGCATATTAAGTATTATAATTGTCATAAGTATGGGCATATAGCTGCACTTTGTTATTATAATGATGATTATGATTATTATTATTTTGCATTTCGTCGACCCAAAGTTAGGCAGATTTGGGTCCCCAAGGGAACTAACAAAGCAGGACCCAAGCAGATCTGGGTAGCAAAATAAACAATGATTCTATTTGCAGGTACCGAGCTCCACATAATTCAAATGGTATCTTGACAATGGATGCTCAAGGCACGTGACTGGAAATAAGGCGCTCTTCTCTGATTTTAAAGTAAAAGATGGTCCAACAATTATCTTTGGAGACAACAACTCTAGAAAAACCAGAGGCTATGGTTCGATTGGTAATGAAGTTGTTTCGTTCCGTAAGGTAGCTTATGTTAAAGGATTGAAGCACAATCTACTAAGCATAAGTCAGTTGTGCGATAAAGGTCACCAAGTTATCTTCCTTAATAACTAGTGTTAAGTTCGAGACCTAGAAACCAACTCGTTGAAGCTGACTGGATCAAGAGAAGGAAACGTTTATGTGGTCAATCTCGTTGAGTTAAGTTATTCAGCAACAACTTTCTTCTTTGCCAAAACTTCATAAGATGTGAGCTGGTTGTAGCATAGGAGATTGTCCCACCTAAATTACAAGAGCATGTCAAAGCTCGTTTCAAAGGATCTAGTCAAAGGTCTTCCCAAGCTAAGTTTTGTCAAAGAGAGACCATGCAAGGCTTGTCAGTTGGGGAAGTAGACCAAAAGCTCATTCAAAAGTAAGGCAATAAACTCAAATGAAAGGCCCCTGCAGCTGCTTCATATGGATCTTTTTGGGCTGATTCCAACTGCCAGTTTTGGAGGCAAAAGATACTCACTGGTCGTAGTGGATAACTACACCAGGTTCACATGGGTATTCTTTCTAAGCTCTAAGGACGTGACCAACATTCAACTAATCAAATTCTTCAAGTTGGTTAGAATGAGAAGGGCGAGAAGATCAAGGCAATAAGGAGTGATCATGGCAGAGAGTTTGATTATTCTTAAGTAGATCAGTTCTGTGAAGATAATGCCATCCAACATAATTTCTCAGCTCCAAGGACTCCACAGCAAAATAGAGTAGTTGAGAGGAAGAATATAACGTTGATCGAAATAGGAAGGATACTTCTTGCAGCAGCCCGTCTCCCTGAGTATTTTTGGGCTGAAGCAGTCAACACGGCATGCTACACTTAGAATTGATCCTTAATTCACTCTACTCTTAAGAAGACGCCCTACGAGATATGGAAAGGAAGAAAACCAAATATTAGTTACTTCCATGTATTTGGCCATGTGTGCTATATCCTAAACAACGACAAAAGATACCAGACAAAGTTTCAGCCCAAGTCAGATGAAGGAATCTTTCTTGGATATTATATAGAAAACAAAGCCTATAGAGTGTTCAATAAAAATTCACTGATTGTTGAAGTCTCAATTTATGTCACCTTCGATGAAACTGACCAAGGCGAACCAAGCAAAACTGCTCATCTAGATGAAGTCGTAGAGCTGGACCCCACGATCAAAAAGTAGGAGTACCCTATGATCGCAAACGATGAAGCCGTAGAGCCAGACCCTACGATCGTAGTTGCAGAAAATGAGGTCGTAGAGTTATTAGTTCCAAACATGGGAAATCTACAAATCAATGAAGTTGCTGATCCAGAACCAAATCTTAAAACACTCAGACAAGAAGGGACAAGGACCGATATTCTATCTGGAAGTAAATGGGCAAGAGATCACGCTCAAGACCTAATCATTGGAGACCCCAATATGAGAGTCAGAACGAGGTCAACCACTCAAAACGAATGCTTTTACCTTAGCTTTCTCTCTCAAATGGAGCCCAAGAAGGTCGAAGAAGGTTTGGAAGATTCAAGCTGGATTAAAGCTATGCAAAAGAAGTTGAATCAATTTGAAAGAAGCAAGGTTTGGAGGCTGGTCCCAAAACCAAGAGATCATCCAATAGTTGGCACCAAGTGGGTCTTCAGGAACATTTTGGATGAGGCTAGTGTGATCATAAGGAACAAGGCAAGGCTGGTAGCTAAATGATGTTCACAAAAAGAATGGATCGACTATGACGAGACCTTTGCACCTGTTATACGATTGGAAGCTATCATGATGTTCCTAGCCTATGTAGCCCACATGAAGTTCAAAGTCTTTCAAATTGATCTCAAAAGTGCATTTTTAAATGGAGAATTTCAAGAAGAGGTTTATATTGAACAACCTATAGATTTTGTTGATCCAACTCATTTAAATTATGTTTATAGATTAGATAAAGCACTTTATGGTTTAAAGCAAGCACATAGGGCATGGTATAAAACACTCACTACTTTTCTTATTGAAAATGGATTCACTAAAGGTAGAGTAGACACAACTCTATTCCTTAAGAAGCACAAGGATAAAATATTATTAGTTCAAATCTATGTGGATGATATCATATTTGGTTTTACTAACGAAAAATTACGTGAGGGATTTATTAAGTTAATGCAGAGTAAATTTGAGATGAGCATGATTGGTGAGCTGAACTTCTTTCTTGGACTCCAAATGAAGCAGACTGATGAAGGAATATTCATCAACCAAGCCAAGTACTTCAAGGATCTACTTATGAAATATGGCATGGAATTAGCTATTCCCATAAAGACTCTTATGGCCTCTGCAACTAAACTTGACAAAGATGAGAATAGTAAGAGTATTGATATAACTCAATACCGAGGTATGATTGGATCTTTCCTATATTTAAATGCTAGTAGGCCAGATATCATGTTCTCTACTTGTATTTGTGCTAGATTTCAGGCTAATCCTAAGGAGTCTCATTTAATGGTTGTTAAAAGGATTTTTAGATATCTCAAGGGTACTCCATATTTGGGACTGTGGTATCCCAAGGAGTCTCCCTTTAATCTTATAGGGCATTTAGATACAGATTTGGCAGGATACAAGATTAACAGGAAGTGCACTAGTGGAACTTATCAAATGCTTGGAAACAGACTTGTCTCATGGTTCAGCAAGAAGTAGAACTTTGTATCAATTTCAACTGCTGAAGCTGAGTACATTGTTGCTGGCAACTGCTATGCTCAAATCTTATGGATGAAAAATCAGCTGTCTGACTATGGGTTTGATTTCAAGTCTATTCATATCTTTTTGTGATAATACTAGTGCTATATCCATTACTCATAATCTTGTCATGCATTCTAGAACTAAGCATATAGACATCAAATATCACTTTATTAGAGACCATGTGCAAAATGAAAATATATATCTTTACACTTTATATCAACTAAAAATCAGCTAGCAGATGTGTTTACTAAGCCCTTGGACGAATCTAGGTTTAATAAGTTATAAGTGAGTTAGGTATGCTTAATTTGCATCCTTAGTACTATATTCTGAGAGCTACTAATAAGTGTAAGTAAAGATCGTAGAACTATCTATGAATAGACAAGTTTGTAGAGCTATCCAATGATCGTAGAATAAAAAGTGTTCATAGAGCGGAAGTAGTTCGAAGACTGAAGGCTGATGGTAGAGTGGAAGCTGTTCACAAAATGGGTCATTGAGCAGAAGAGTCATCGTAGAGTTAAAAGCCTCTCAAAAGGTTATTCTACATCCTAAAAAGTAAGGCGATTACTTTATAGCGCGTAATAAAGGCATATGAAATGAAGAAGTTACTCTGATACAGCTGTAAAACGCAGAACTGACGCGACGTGCAACCAATCATCTTTCGCCACATGCCCCACTCAACAAATTTAGAGGGAAGTGTTATAAAGTCATTTTAAATTTTTATCTAACTTTTACCCTTCTATTTTATAATCTGAGATCTGTGCTCTCAAACTCTCTCGAGCTCTAACCTTCAAATTTAGAAAACACTTGTGTGATTCTTTTAGTTCAAAAAGATGGCCAGCTATCAAGTCATTTCCGGCAACCAACTCTGTTTTAATAAGTTTGAAGGCGCAGAAGAAAAATTCAAAAAGATTATTGCGTTGGTTCAAAAGGCTGGTTTTAGAGGAGTTCTGGATGCCAATACAAGAGTTTACTCTAAATTGGTAGAAGAATTCTACCTCAATGATGTCTGTACTGATGGTGTTCTCACCTCAAAGATTAAGGATTTTACTCTTCAGCTCGATGTAGTAGAGTTAAACCATCATCAGGAATTTGTCAATCGAGGCATCACCTCCTTCGAGGAAGTTGATATAAAGGAGGGACTGAAGTTGATGGGGGTACCAGAAGAACCCACAACTTAAGCGGATCAAAAAGAAGGAGTTTCCCCAAGAGTACGAGTTCCTTGCCGATATTGTTGGCAAGTGTATCCTATATAGGGACTCTGCTCATGATTCAGTTAGTGAGCTTCATATGAAGATCATGACTGCCATAGTTATGAAGACAAAAATCAACTTTGGGGCTATCTTCATGAGCTGGATAGCCAAATGGGTTGAAGTTGCTTAGAAGAAGGCTTCAGGCAAACCAATGCCCAAGATGTTTTATGGGCGAGTCATTAGCTTTCTTCTAAAGAAGAAAATGAAGAAACTGATTATAGATGCATAGGGTGAGCCACTGAATGTTAACAAGAAGATTACCCCCAAGTTGTTTGTAAATTGGAAAAAGAAACCAGTCAAAATTATGAGGTCAAGGCAATTTGAAGGCGGTAGTGAGTGCACAATAAGTGAGGTTCAGAAGCCAATCAAAGTTAAGGCAAAAGCCAAGAGGAAGGTAGCAATAATTCAAGATGAAGCATCTCAAGCATTTGCTACTCCTCAAAGCTCTGAGCCGCTAGCCTCAACTGCAGAGTAGCCACTGTAGAAGAAAAAGAAGATAGAAGCGGTTCCCAAGGACTCTCAATAAGAAACCTCTAATTCTGAGGTGAGGGATAATGAATCAGACACTCCTCTCTCTAAGTTGGTAAAGAAGAAGGGCATAAGGGGAAAGCGCCAAAAAAAGGTCTTTGTCAAGCCTCTTCAATTTGAAGAACAAGTTAGAGAGTCCATGGTTCCTCCAATAGTAAATCCCCATCAAGAGGATACTGAAATAATGGCAGGGATGACTTTTGTGCTTGAGCCAAATGAAGCTGATGAATTGATAGTTGAGAAGGCATCTACACCGGAGCCTCGAGATGAAGAAGAAATGGTTGTGATGGCTGATATGATGGAGCCTCAAGAAGGAGAAGAAGAGATGGCTAAGATGGTTGATCTGCAAGTGCATGAAAGATGTTGAAGAATAAATGGCTGTGACGGTTCCAAATCCTGAGCCAAAAAAGAAGATAAATCTAAGAAAGATGGTAGAGAAGTCAAAGAAGAAGAAAGAAGAATTAGAGAAGAAGAAAAAAGAGAAGAATGTAGAGATTAGAAGCAAAAGAAGGCAAGAGCTAGTTCAGCGATCGTCGAGCTTAATTGATGATTCTCTCCAACTCACCAAAGTCATTGACAATGTGGTAGAGGACATCAATAGGGGCTTCGATCCAATAATCGTAAAGCCTAAAAACTCAAACCCTGAGGGGGAGCAGCCCAAGTCTTCTAAAAGATTCATTCCTCCTCTTAGGCCGTATCAACCCGGTCTACGACGGGTGGTGCTAACAGGATGGGAGATTCCAAAGACCTCTCATTGTCTTCTTGATTAGTTCGTAGGAACATGGGAAGGACGAATGAGATTGGTGGATACGCGAGCAGATCTCTACGAAGATTTGGAGATAGACAGGAGGACCACTATTTTTGATCCAGAAGGAGACCAACTATTCTACTCTCTGCCTTTGATGCCATTAATGAGATCAATAGTTTATGGAGATCAAAGCTTCATAAGGTGGAATTACTCCAAATTTTCCAACCTGAATCTAGTGGCCCAAAGCTTTCCACGAGTTCTTAAGTATGCCACTAGAACAATATGTTCTGACCCCTTCTATGCTTCATATGAGTCCACCAAAGTAATCTCTGTACCAAACTCATTTTTTGATTTGTAGTCTATTTATTCATTCTTTGATTACGATGACGATATCGTAGAGTCTTCTTCTATGATTTCTGAGCAACCTTCCACTCTTGAGTATTTTGTTGAATCCTTCATTCATTCTCTGTTCGAAGAGTTCCAACACTCTACAGACGATGTAAATAAGGCTAGTTCTCCATTAGTAGAGTCCCAACACTCTACTGACCATAAAAATTCACCACACTCTCAAATCATAAAGTCCCAACACTCTATGGATGTTGTGAATAAAGTTAACTCTCTAATCGTAGTCTCAAAAAACTCTACGATCGATGTACATAATACGAGCTTTCAAACACATACTCCCACTCAAGTACATTCTAACTCTCCATCACTCATACATATTTCTAACATACTTTCCACACCTATAGCCTTACATGTTCATTCTGACTTATCATCTCTTATATCCTCTCCAATCGCAGAGTCCCAACACTCTACGATTGATGTAGGTAAAACTAAAATTTTTATTCTTGTTCCATCTGTACCTATACGCTCTACAGATTCTCCTATTCATTCTTCATCACCTGTATAAACCATAAAGCAAGAAATTAAGTCAGCTGTTCATTCAGATGTTTCTTCCTCCTCTCGAAACGAATATTTTTATCTTTATCTTGCTCTTGCCAATCTCAATCGGAGTGATAAGGCTGGATCTGAAGCTCAACTATCTCAAATCTTAGACCGTCTCTTTATAATACCTACCAATGATCAAATCTCTGATCTAATAGCTCAAATGGTTACTGACATCGATCAAAAGATTGAGGAATCTTCAATAGAAATTAAGGAGAAAATGACTAAAATCACCAAAGCTGCAAGTTAACTTCCTGGGAAGATGGGTCGAGAATTCAACAAACAGATGAAAAATATATTCAAAGATATGGCCCCAAGCCTAACTCAACATGATAAAGTATTTCTTGAGGAGATAGCTGCTCATAGAACTGTTGTAGTCTCCCTTCAAAACACAAATGCTAAGCAGGTTAAATTCCTTTCTAACAAGGTATTTGAGCTTAGCTCCTCCCTCTCGGAGTTCAAACGTACAATGACTGAATGCACTGACAACACCATGGCACTGGTCCATCATCAGCAAAATGAAGCTACTGCAAGGCAGCGTGAGATTCGTGATGACATTGCCATGTCCACCACTCAAGTGCAGGAACTTGTTGAAGTTGTCCAACAGCTTTACAATGACCTTAATGATAACAAAAAGGGGGAGAGTTGTAAGACCCCGATAATTTTAACAAAGAGAATTTATTTTTCTTCTTCTTATTTTTTTTTAAACAGAAAGGTGTTAAATCGATAATGATAAAGTTACTAGTGAAATGTGAAAAATTGATAAGTCTAGTAATAACGCTAAATCACTATTCACGCGATCACTATTCACGTGATCACTATTCACGGACGACTATTCACGCTAAAAACGCTTTTACATTTTCTTCGATTTTCGAATTACGTCATAACGTTTATATGAGCTGGACACGAAATTATACGGTATAAATACGAAAGTACTATTCATACGAATATACTATTCATTTATACAATAAAGTCAAACCTGTATGTCGGGGAATATTCTTTCTGTCGGATAATATTCGTTCTGTCGGAGAATATTATATTCGGTAACGTACGGTGCCGAAATAACAAAATATTAGTGGGCCCCACAATGACAATATTGTCAACGATAGTGGGCCCCGTTGTCGGATACTGAAAGCGACAGTATTTTGTCAACAGTATTATCACCAGCAACTGTTGATATACCCGATAATAAAAAGAACAGTAAAACGCGTTATTCCACAGTAATACGCGGTATTTCACAGGCACACGGTATTGCACAGTATTTTAAATTATTGATTCAATAATTGATAATGTAGCAATTGCACATTATTTTGATTCAATAATTACAATAACATCTGTATGGTACTTTTTATTATTTATCATGGCACTGTAACTCATATTATTTGTTATGATATTTTAGCATTATTGACAGATTAAAAGTGGAGTCTAACTTAGGGGTACCTAATTGAAATTTTAAAATTCACATGATATGAACTATTGGTTCACATGATGGAACTATTGGTTCACATGTGGGAACTATTAGGGGATGTTATGCAAGAGTGATAATACTTGAGGGATTATATTAAAAATAGAGGCAAAGATGGAGGTACTAAAGTGTAATAAGTCGAGTCCTTTTTGTGCAATTAATGAAACTTGGTTTTTTTATAAATAGGAGGGATTATCTTAAGAAATCTTCACACCTTCCTTGCTTATACTTCCTCCCTCTCTCTCTAAATTTCTTGAGTTCTCTTAGTGTGCTAGGCTATTGTGAGTATTTGTGAGAATACTAGTATTGTACAAGTTAGTTTCATAGAAAGCAACATCCAATCACTTATTAACGAAGGTAGGGGATATCATTTCTTTCATACTCATATATAATATCATTTGCTTTCATGTTCATAAGTGATATTATACTCATAAAGGTTGTTATTCATTCCTTATTATTCTGTGGGAATAACCTGTATGTACGAGTGTCGTACCTGGTGAATACCCTTCTGTATTCATTCCTTATTATTCTGTGAGAATAACCTGTATGTACGAGTGTCGTACCTGGTGAATACCCTTTTGTATTCATTCTTTATTATTCTGTGGGAATAACCTGTATGTACGAGTGTCGTACCTGGTGAATACCCTTCTGTATTCATTCCTTATTATTCTGTTAGAATAACCTGTATGTACGAGTGTCGTACCTGGTGAATAACCCTTTTGTATTCATTCCTTATTAATCTGTGGGTATAACCTATCCGTGCAGAATGACGCATGCCTGGTGAATAACCCTTTGTATTCATTACTTATTAATCTGTTGTGGAAATAATCTGTCTACGCGGATTATCGCATGACGGGTGAAAATCCATTTGCAGTTTCATATATTCTGTTATACTCGTATAACGTATCATTTCTCTTGTACTCTTTAAGGGATATCTTTTTCTTTCATATTTCTCCATTTATGATAAGAAATCTTTGTTTGTTTCTAAAACCTTATTTTTAAATGGAGAAAATTCCTGAAAATTAGTAGAATATCCTTAATAGTTTGTGTTTCATCTGATATCTTTTCACTTGAATCTTTCTATTTCATTTTATACGTTATAGTTGAAGCATGAAATAATTTCTTGAATATCATTCTTGAATTTGACTCCACAATTTGGTCATCGTGTTGGCAATTTGGTCAATCTTTGATACTGATTAAACTATAAAGTTTTTCTTATCCTTAATCTTACTGTATCATTGTCATCATCCTCATCCTCATACTTAAATTGTGGTGATAGTTATCTTTGGCCCGTAGTGCAAAGATGAACTGGCGTGACATGATTTTGACCAAACTGTGTATTGGTATAATCGTGACTTTTGGTGTTACAAACAAAGGCGTATGATGAAAGTTCTCTTTGGCCCGTAATGCAAAGATGAACTGGCGTTTGGCATGATCATGACCGGTGATGTTACAAATAAATATCTTTGGCACGTAGTGCAAAGAGAGGCTGTTGAATATAAACTGTTGATTTAGATATTCATAAACAAGAATTGTTGATTGGTGTTACAGGGATAAAATATCGGTGGTGATCCTTTAATTTATAGAAGATGGTAGATATTATAATCTACTTGACTCTTCTAATGGATTGTTTGTTCCGCTGCAATTGTTGTTGTTGAACAATTAAGATATCTTTAAATCTCTGATTTAATTCTGTTAAAAACTAAAGATAATTTTTATTCTTCATTATCTTAGTCATGATATTTCTTACTGGGCTATTTGTGCTCACCCTTTTCATTTTTGTTCCATTGTTCTCCTCAGGAAAAGAGAGTGTAGCGGGGACTAGCCGGGGAATGGAGTGATGGTCCGAGATAATAGAAGTGTCTCAATACCTTACTATTAGTGTGACAATAAGTGTATTGAGAATTTAAGATGTATTTGTATTGTGTTGTCGTATTTTGCACAACACTTATTAGTTGTAAATGGAAAAATTCATATTTGTCTTTGTATTTTGTGGAATGTTATTGGCGACTCAAAATGGGTTGTATGGACCTATTTTGGGGGCGTCACAGTTGGTATCAGAGCTTAGGGATATGATCTCTGGAAGAGATCTGGGATTAGAACTAGGAGGGGAGAGACGAGTAAAATCCTTCGCTAGTGTGTCCTACACCTAAGCTATTTTTGTTATTTAAGTAATTGGTTTGGTTATAGGGACAAGATGTTGCATGTCTATTTCTTTAATTAATCTTTGTTTTGTGATCACATTTCAGAATGACATCTGAAAACCAAGAGATTCACTTTGACACAATTGTGGCTGAAAATCAGGAAGCTACAAATAATACGGGTGCAAACTTAGAACATCATGATGCTAACAATAGGATGAATGATGATTTTATTTTTTGGAATTTCATGCAATACATGCAGAACCAGGCGAGAAGAGCTCATGTCTATAATACTGGCAGAAACGTTGATAATGTACGAATGGTCACTGCCAAACAATTCAAAGAGTTGGGACCACCTGAATTTTTCGGCAAGCCAGATCCACTCAAGGAAGAAGCGTGGCACAAACAATTAACAAAGATATTTGATGTATTGCGTTGTCCTAACGAACAAAAGGTTCCTTTCGCTACATTTATGCTACGAGGAGAAGCGGATCATTGGTGGGAATCCGTGAAACGTACCCGTCACTCGGCACTCAAGATGTCTTAGGTCGAGTTCCAAGAATTATGTAACGAGAAGTATTTTTCGGAGAGTATTCGTCATATAAAGGAGGTAGAATTCATCAAACTGGAACAGAACAACATAACGGTGTCGCAGTATGAAGCCAAGTTTGCTGAGTTGTCTCGATTTGCGTCCCATTTGGTGGACACTGAGGAACGAATGACACGAATGTTTTTACGAGGTTTGAAACCATAAATTCGTAAGTATCTCGTTTTTCATAAAATTTGTCTATATTCGGATGCCGTGGATAGGGCTTAATTAGTGGAGCAGGAGAAAGAAATACTACAACCAGATGACGTCATAACCGGTGAGCTAATCATAAACTCTTGCGAATCTATACCTTAGATACTAGTTCTACCCACTCTTTTATTTCATCTGCGTGTGCCCAACGTTTAAACTTGACCCCTGATAAATTAAATTTTGACTTATTTGTTGAAACACCATTAGAACAAACATTCGTTACATCTACAGTCTATAAATCTTGCTTTGTTCAAATCGGCACCCTCACATTACCTGTTGATCTTATCTCCTTGGACATGCATGAATTTGATTGGTTAACTACTCATCATGTTAAAATTGATTGCTTTCGTAAAGTCATATTCCTAATCAACCTATTATGCGAATTCAAGCAACCAAACCATTGAAATCAATAATCGTCATTTCTAGTCACAAAGTCATTTGTTTATTGAAAAACGGATGTCAAGCTTTCTTAGCCATGTAACTGATTTAAACAAAAATACGTCAAATTTGAATGATATTTCTATTGTTAAAAAGTTTCATGACGTATTTCCCGAAGAACTTCCTGGCCTACCTCTAGACCGTCAAATCAAATTTTTGTATCGACCTTGAACCCAATACAAAATCCATTTCTAAGACCCCATATGTATGGCTCCTATTAAATTTTTTGGAGTTAAAAACCCAACTACAGGAGTTGTTAGATACTGACTTCATACGTTCGAATATATCGCATTGGGGTGCTCCTATTTTATTCGTAAAGAAGAAAGATGAGAGTAAATAGAAATCTATGCAAATCATAAGAGCCTCAAATATTTCTTCTCCTAGAAGGAACTCAATATGCGACAACAACGTCGGCTCGAGCTGTTGAAGGATTACGACCATACCATTCAATACCATCGTGGAAAAGGCAAATGTAGTAGCTAACGCATTGCGTAGAAGAACGTATGCAAGTACGAGTATGATGCTAACAACATAAATACCCATTTTGGATGACCTACAAAGGATGAATATAAAGTTAAAGACTCCACGAACCCAAGTGAAGATGACAACGTATATAAGCAGCACAAGATCGACAAAAGAGTTATGATGATCTTCATCGAAGGGATAATGAATTCAAAATCAGAGACCGTGTATTCTTACGTGTTACTCCATGGAAAGGAGATACAAGATTCGAAAAGAGAGGAAAGCTCAACACTCGATTTATCGGTCCATTTGAAATCCTCGACCGAGTAAGAATTGTGGCCTACAGGCTCACCTTACCACCAAACATGTCTCATAATGTTTTTTCACATATCCATGCTACGTAAATATGTGAAAGATCCAAACCATGTTATTGAATTAGAACCAGACGAGATAGTAGAGGATTTAACGTACGAAGAGATACCTATCAAGGTCTTAGATAAGAAGGAACAAATTCTACGATCAAAGGTTATACCTCGAGTCAAAGTTTTATGGAGAAATCATGATATAGAGAAAATAACCTGGGAGTTAGAATCTGAAGTGAGAGCAATGTATCCTCACCTCTTCGATATGCCAGGTACCTACGTAAATTTCGGGGACGAAATTTTATAAGAAGGGGAGATTGTAAGACCCCGATAATTTTAACAAAGAGAATTTATTTTTCTTCTTCTTATTTTTTTTTAAACAGAAAGGTGTTAAATCGATAATGATAAAGTTACTAGTGAAATGTGAAAAATTGAGAAGTCTAGTAATAACGCTAAATCACTATTCACGCGATCACTATTCACGCGATCACTATTCACGTGATCACTATTCACGCTAAAACGCTTTTACATTTTCTTCAATTTTCGAATTACGTCATAACGTTTATATGAGCTGGACACGAAATTATACGGTATAAATACGAAAGTACTATTCATTTATACAAAAAAAGTCAAACCTGTATGTTGGGGAATATTCTTTCTGTCGGATAATATCCGTTCTGTCGGAAAATATTATATTCGGTAACGTACGGTGCCGAAATAACAAAATATTAGTGGGCCCCACAATGACAATATTGTCAACGATAGTGGGCCCCGTTGTCGGATACTGAAAGCGACAGTATTTTGATTCAATAATTACAATAGCATATGTATGGTACTTTTTATTATTTATCATGGCACTGTAACTCATATTATTTGTTATGATATTTTAGCATTATTGACGGATTAAAAGTGGAGTTTAACTTAGGGGTACCTAATTGAAATTTTGAAATTCACATGATATGAACTATTGGTTCACATGATGGAACTATTGGTTCACATGTGGGAACTATTAGGGGATGTTATGCAAGATTGATAATACTTGAGGGATTATATTAAAAATAGAGGCAAAGATGGAGGTACTAAAGTGTAATAAGTCGAGCCCTTTTTGTACAATTAATGAAACTTAGTTTTCCTATAAATAGGAGGGATTATCTTAAGAAATCTTCACACATTCCTTGCTTATACTTCCTCCCTCTCTCTCTAAATTTCTTGAGTTCTCTTAGTGTGCTAGGCTATTGTGAGTATTTGTGAGAATACTAGTATTGTCCAAGTTAGTTTTATAGAAAGCAACATCCAATCACTTATTAACGAAGGTAGGGGATATCATTTCTTTCATACTCATATATAATATCATTTGCTTTCATGTTCGTAAGTGATATTATACTCATAAAGGTTGTTATTCATTCCTTATTATTCTGTGGGAATAACCTGTATGTACGAGTGTCGTACCTGGTGAATACCCTTCTGTATTCATTCCTTATTATTCTGTGGGAATAACCTGTATGTACGAGTGTCGTACCTGGTGAATACCCTTTTGTATTCATTCCTTATTATTCTGTGGGAATAACCTGTATGTACGAGTGTCGTACCTGGTGAATACCCTTTTGTATTCATTCCTTATTATTCTGTGGGAATAACCTGTATGTACGAGTGTCGTACCTGGTGAATAACCCTTTTGTATTCATTCCTTATTAATCTGTGGGTATAACCTGTCCGTGCGGATTGACGCATGCCTGGTGAATAACTCTTTGTATTCATTACTTATTAATCTGTTGTGGAAATAATCTGTCTACGCGGATTATCGCATGACGGGTGAAAATCCATTTGTAGTTTCATATATTCTGTTATACTCGTATAACGTATCATTTCTCTTGTACTCTTTAAGGGATATCTTTTTCTTTCACATTTCTCCATTTATGATAAGAAATCTTTGTTTGTTTCCAAAATCTTATTTTTAAATGGAGAAAATCCCTGAAAATTAGTAGAATATCCTTAATAGTTTGTGCTTCATCTAATATCTTTTCACTTGAATCTTTCTATTTCATTTTATACGTTATAGTTGAAGCATGAAATAATTTTTGAATATCATTCTTGAATTTGACTCCACAATTTGGTCATCGTGTTGGCAATTTGGTCAATCTTTGATACTGATTAAACTATAAAGTTTTTCTTATCCTTAATCTTACTGTATCATTGTCATCATCCTCATCCTCATACTTAAATTGTGGTGATAGTTATCTTTGGCCCGTAGTGCAAAGATGAACTGGCGTGACATGATTTTGACCAAACTGTGTATTGGTATAATCGTGACTTTTGGTGTTACAAACAAAGGCGTATGATGAAAGTTCTCTTTGGCCCGTAATGCAAAGATGAACTGGCGTTTGGCATGATCATGACCGGTGATGTTACAAATAAATATCTTTGGCACGTAGTGCAAAGAGAGGCTGTTGAATATAAACTGTTGATTTAGATATTCATAAACAAGAATTGTTGATTGGTGTTACAGGGATAAAATATCGGTGGTGATCCTTTAATTTATAGAAGATGGTAGATATTATAATCTACTTGACTCTTCTAATGGATTGTTTGTTCCGCTGCAATTGTTGTTGTAGAACAATTAAAATATCTTTAAATCTCTGATTTAATTCTGTTAAAAACTAAAGATAATTTTTATTCTTCATTATCTTAGTTATGATATTTCTTACTGGGCTATTTGTGCTCACCCTTTTCATTTTTGTTCCATTGTTCTCCTCAGGAAAAGAGAGTGTAGCGGGGACTAGCCGGGGAATGGAGTGATGGTCCGAGATAATAGAAGTGTCTCAATACCTTACTATTAGTGTGACAATAAGTGTATTGAGAATTTAAGATGTATTTGTATTGTGTTGTCGTATTTTGCACAAAACTTATTAGTTGTAAATGGGAAAATTCATATTTGTATTTGTATTTTGTGGAATGTTATTGGCGACTCAAAATGGGTTGTATGGACCTATTTTGGGGGCCTCACAAGAGTAGTGCTAGAAAAGGGGAGAGTGCAAGACAGAGGGAGAAAAGGAAGAGACAAGTGCAGACATCTATCTATCCTCCTGCTTTCAGATCATCTCAAGCTCCTCAAGCCCAAGTAGTCCCATTAAACTATGATCAGTTTTCCTCATAACATGGATCGTTGAGTGCAGTAACTCCAAGTGGCTCAAGAATTCCATCTAGTGATCCTGCATATCTCAACAGAAATCTTCAAGGGACTCACGTTGTGAGAGAAAAAAGATCTATCATACCAGATCTTGGCCCAAGGGACTCAATAGAGGAGATAAGAAGAAAGAAAGTCTAAGACAAAGCTAGATTTAATAGAAAAGTTGAATCTAAGAAGAGATGACTTCAGAAGAAGAGGAGAGGAAGAAGATAAATAGGTAAATTCAAAGGTATAATTGTAGATGTAGAATTTTAGTTGTAAAAATTTCTTATTCTTTGTACAATATTATCATATATCAATAAATTCATATTTTTTTTGATCTACTAATATAGTTGCTCACTGTATTCTAAATCACGTTTAATTTTAAAAGCAACAACATTATAGAAATTGGTGAATGAATTAAAACTATTGGTTTTATCATCATCAAATAGGGGGAGATTGTTAGAGTCTGTATGTTAAATTTGATGATGAATGTGATTAATGTACATTTATACTAGTAAGTTTTGTAAAGTCCTAAATGATGGTATGATGTACAAAGACTTATAATAGAAAGATCAAACTTGTTAGATTTGTCTTATTGAGTTGAATTGATGTAGAGATAATAGGAATAAATCGATCGTATAGTATTGTTGAATGATTGCAAAGTTACTTTGTTGTTTCGTAGTGTTAATGGTGATTGCAGAATAAGCTTTGAATTCGTAAAGCATGTTATCGGATCGTAGAGTTCACTCAAGATCGTTTAAAGAAGACCAAATCACAAAGTGAATACAAGATCGTATTGTGAACAAAAAATCATAGAGTCAGCTCTAAAATTGTAGAGATCAAATTGGAAGAGCTGATCGTAGAGAGCACAATCGTAGAGTGTCTCTCTGTTCGTAGAACGATCAATCGAAGAGCAGAACGTAGAGCTCAGTACATAGAACTTGAATCGTAGAGCAAAGTCAAGCACAAACTCTACATTTCTCATCTAACTCTACGATCAACTCACTTCGTAGAGCAAGTCAAAACTAACAAGAAGACTGACAAGGGAGCATTACAGATTGAAGGTCTCAATGCATTTATTAAACGTCCTTGGTTGAAATCAAAGATCAGAGGATGTTGTGTCTAACAGCTAGTTTGGCGAAAGCAACAGCACCCAGGTGTTAGGTGAATTTGCAGACTGATGTGACAGGTCTAAGCCACAAAACAAGCTAACATAACAACTTAAATTGTCAACATCAAGAATCCTAGAGTATCTGAGCATTAAATGGTCAACGGGAACTTTGCAATGGGAAACGTTTCGATAGGCTATAAAAAGATACAAGGATTTAAATCCAAGTAACGAAGAATGAACTATCAAACTCAAATTCTGCCGAAGTAAAACATGTTTCACTCTACGAAAGTGAACAACTTGTTCAAGTTGTTAAGTACCTGAAAATTCAAGATTATTACAAACTTAGCAGTACCTCACAACAACTCTCATCATTAGTTATCCATTGTCTGAGTGACAATCTTTCAAGTCTAAGTGACTTGAAGAGATCTATGTGATCTAGACTAAATGTCCCTATTCCGAGACTAAGTGACTCGAAGGAACCTAAGTGGCTCAGTTGTAATAGATTTGTGTGATCTTCATCCTTCGTGGATTTCCTACTCGCTGAGTAGAAGAGTGGATTAGGAGTTATACAGTCACCAAATCACTTAAAATTTGCCTATGTCATTTATAACTTTCTGTGTATTATTTATATTATTTGTCTGTACCTTATAACCATAAGAACTAAATTTAAAACTGTGATTTCCTTATAATCTTTAAGGGGGGTTTTAAAGTATATTCCATTGTGCTTAATCAATCCTAATTAACTATTTATCTGGTAATACATTCTTTAATCAAGCAAAATTTTAAATGATCTATTAAACTCCCTTTCTAGATCTCTTTTATGCCTCTGGGAAACAACAATTTGATGTTGAATTTGCCACATAACTCTCTCATCATTTTGTTATTCAGGTTCTTAGCATTGTCAGATATTATAACCTCTGGTTGTCCATATTGGCATACGACACTGATTCTGATAAAACTGACAATGATTTCTTTAGTCATCTTAGGAAAAGAGGCTACCTCCACCCATTTGGTGAAATAGTCAATCATAACAAAGATAGATCGATGCCCATTGCTGGCTTTAGGCTCGATCAGGACCAATCACATCCATTCTCCACATAGAGAAAGGCCAAGGAGAGGTCATGCAATGTAGCTCGTTAGGAGGTGCGTGAATGGCATTGGCTTGAATCTAACATTGATAGCACCGCTTAACATGGTCGTCGTAATCAGCCTTAAGAGATAACTAATAATGTCCTATTGTAAGATCTTCTTAGCAAGTAATAGACCACTCATGTGCGGTCCACACACTCCACCATGCACTTCGTTCAGAAGCCTTTGAGATTGATCTTTGTCTAAACACCTCAACAGTCCCATGCCTACATCTCTTTTATATAGAGCATCCCTATTTAGATATAACTTCATAGTCATTCTTTAAATACTCTATCTTTTTGTTCGATTTGCCCTAGCGGGGATGGATCTGTCTCGAAGATGCTTTTTGATGTTGTGATACTAGGGCTGCCTAGGTTGAGATATCTCATCTGAAACTTCTCCTATATAATTCTCATTGGCAGGAGCACTTTGTACGGTAAAGTCAATAATTAGAATGATTTTATCCTTAGACACATGAATCAATGACGCCAGTGTGGCTAATGCGTCCGCAGAATCATTTTGATTTCGTGGAATATGGCAGAAAGCAATGTCTTCGAATTCTTTAGCTATTTTAACAACATGTCGATGGTAAGGCAGCAAATGGAGTTCTTTCGTATTATATGACCCCATGGTATGTCGGATAACTAATTCAGAATATCCAAATACGGCTAATCGCTTAACTCTTATATTCCCGACCAACTTCAATCCAAGAATGCATCCTTCATATTTAGTCGTCTTGTTGGAGTTATCGAATTGTAATTTGGCTACCACTAAATATTATCTTCCGGTGATTGATACCAGAACTGCCCAGCCCTAGCTCCGTCCATATTCATATCACTATCGAAATATATTTTTCAAAACTGACCTTCATCATCTCGCCTTGTTCTTTGGATCGTTATTATGCCCTCGTCAAGGAAATAAGTTTCCAAAGGCTCGAATCCGCCTGTGGGCGCCTCAGATAACTGATCTGCAATTCTTTGACCCTTCACGGACTTTTGAATCATGTAGACGATATTGAATTGTTAAAGAATTAATTGCCGTCTAGATAACCTGCAATTCAGCATTGGTTTGTCGAATATGTACTTAAATGGATCCATATGAGATATCAAATAAATGGTATGGCCATGTAGATAGTGTTGCAATCTCATTGCTACCCAAGCCAAGACACAACATGTTTTTTCGATCAAGGTGTAATTTTGTTCGCAATTACTAAATTTCTTGCTGAGGTAATACACTGCTCGTTTTTTGCCTATTTCGTCTTTCTGCCCCAACATTCATCCCATCGTGCTAAGGTTAACAGATATATACATGAATAGGGGAACTCCGTCCCTTGGAGGTACCAGTACAGGTGCTTCGATCAACTGTTGCTTGGTGGCGTTGAAAGCCTTTTGACATTCCTCGTTTCACTTCCCAGAGGAGTTTTTTCATATACTTGTTATATTACTTCTTATAAAAGTTAGTGTCGATGCCGGGATTTTTCCCTCTTTTTTATTATATTTATTTTTTATTTTTTATTTATATTTTAATTGAAATTTTGAAAAAAATCGACATAAATGTCGACGGAGTTAGAAAGTTTGATTTTAATGGAGGTCAATTAGACAAGGTCGGCAGTTAGTAAAGATTTAAATGGATGTACCAACTCATCCAAATTTTTAAATTTTAATAATCGAGATGGCCCATTATGTGACTTCGAAAAATTGCTCCGCAATTGAGGCTCATAGAGTTCGGGGGCTTGCTTAAGCGAGGGTAAGGTGTTAGGCACCCTTCGACTTCTGTGAAGACAAGGTTACCGCTTTTCTAATGTTTTTCTTAAAAATGAAATGTCTTGAGAAATGTGAAGTGTGTGTATGTGTGTTACGCCTATATAAATTGTGTCATTAGAGAAAAATCTATGATTTCGTCTCCTAGAGTCAAGTCACGAAATATAAGTAACCTTAAGGGTCATCTTCCTAAGGTCAAGTCGTGGAATCTACAGTGTCATCTCCTAGTTTTGAGTCAAATCGTAAATAACCTAGGGGTCGACTCCTAAGGTTAAGTCATGGGATCTAGGGTGTCGTCTCCAAGAATGGTGGGTGTATTATCTTGGAAACAATTTTGAACCTCTTTGAACCTATGCACGAAAGATTTGATTTGAAGGAAAAGTTTCGTTTTAGCTTTCATTTGATAAGAACTTTTTGGAGCCGTTTAGGGAAAACATTATTTTCAAACCCTTCATCAAATAAGAATGAAGGTTTTCCATTACTTTTAATTTTAGCATATAATTAATCTAATAACCTTGTTTGATCCAATTTAAAAAGATCTTTGTAATTTCATTCAAAAATTGTTTTCGCATGTTAAAAGATCAAATCAAGCATCAAAGATAGGGTTAGAGCTACCCGTGGGCATATAAGCCATCTAAATAACTCCAAAAACCTTGTAATAATAAAATTCGTTATCGAGGGGCCTTAAATCTAATTTTCATGGGATGGAACCCTCAATATCGTTTTAAGGCCCGAATTACATTTACAAAGATTGAATCGCAAACATTACAATCATCGACTATGTCCATCATAGGAATACTATCAATTCTCATTAAACACGATGTTTAAGGGCCTTGACTTCATTCTTAGGCTCACATGATTCGGAATCACATCAAATAATATATCGAGATCCATAAATGGAGTTTAGAGTTTAGGAAATGATTTCCGTAAACACTAAATCCATAGATCGCCTATTGAAACAATAATATCGCAATTATATCGCTAACTATATTGAGAGAATCGAATATCACCAACTATCGAAATCGCGAGGGACTATTACGTATTAACGAGATTTATTAAAAAGAACTTAAAATCTAAGAAACGAAATCCATATATCTAAGATTTCATAGATCTAGAAAATAACGCAATCAAGATCTAATCGAAAATATATCTCAAATTGGCTATAAGGATATTTTATTCATGAGAATTTCTTGTTGGCCAAAAGGTGGGATCCTATCACCATTAGATATGAATCTAGGATATTTGAGTGACCTAAAAATCAATAGTAAGCAACTCCCAAATAAGAATAATCGGTGAAAAGGTGTCGAATCAAAGTCAAAATCGATAAATTACCAAAAGCATATCATCGACTAATTAGGAGGAGATTCCATCTGTGAGAAATCCTCTCTAACCATCCATAATCCCAAAATATATGATCCATACACCTCTAAATATGATCTAGGATGCTAAGAGAGCCTTAATTGAAAAATTAGCTAGAAACAAACAAAGCTCAAACACAACAATTTACAAAATAAACTAGATCTAGGCTAGATTTAGTATAAAGATGAGAACTTTAACCTTGGAAGTAATATATTCTTCCTCCTTAAGCTTTGTTTGGAAGGCTTGACTCTAGATTGGTAGGATGAAAAAAACTAGATCTAGATTGGATTCAGAGAACTTTTTCTTTTCCTTTCTCTATATCTCTTTCTAGATAACACATTTTCTCTCTAAAATGCCTCATCCCCTTAAAAAATAAGCAAAAACCGCCTTATATAGGCACCATAGGCCTGCCACAGGTCCACTTGCAGCAGCCTTATTGTGGGGCCCACCTGCCTCGATTTTCTTGTCGCAACGTTGGTTTTTCGTGTTGCACACTGAAACGTCCATAACTTTCAAACTGTGAAGAATTAACAAATGTGTCATGCCAATTCGGAAAGCTATTTTCGAGAGCTACACAATTACATCAAGTTTCATCAATCTCGGATTCGAAAAGATAGAGAAAAGGGGAAAAACCATCCTTCTGAAAATGTTTGCTAGTCACTCGTCTTCTTTTGTGTAGTTTGTTGTTCGGAGGTCATCGCGAGGGCTTTGAATATTTGTTTTGAGCCTTGTAATCTTTGTTTAGACATTTTGACCTTGAGGTGAGATGTCGTTTTTGCCCTCCTGCCACTGTTAGAGAAAAGATGCACAAATTTTGAGTGTTTACAATTAGTAAACTTTTATAATTGATCTTTAAATATTTATCTAAAGAGTTACACAACGACATCAAGTTTGATCAATTTTGGATTCGAAAAGATAGAGAAAAGGGAAAAAACCATCCTTCTGCAAATGTCTTCTAGTCACTCGTCTTCTTTTGTGTAGTTTGTTATTCGGAGGTCATCGTGGGGGCTTCGAATATTTGTTTTGAGCCTTGTAATCTTTGTTTAGGCATCTTGACCTTGAGGTGAGATGTCGCTTTTTCCCTCCTGCCACTGTTAGAGAAAAGATGCACAAATTTTGAGTGTCTACAATTAGTAAACTTTTATAATTGATCTTTAAATATTTATCTACTTTAAAAAGAAATCATTTTTCTCTCTCATATAAAAGTTAAATTAACTTTTGTATAAATTGAGCTAAACTCCATAGTTGCTTAAAAAAGAAGCATTTATGTTATAAAGATACTTTCATATTTATAAATACATTGAAATTTATATTTGCTTAGCAAGAAGTATATTTCTCAAATATAAAAGTTACAGAAAATTTTTATACACTTGATTTTGAAATTTATATTTGCTTAACATATAAGTATAAAGACTATTTATAAAAGTTAGAACTTTTATAAAAACTGCGTTGAATTATATATACATCTGTTTATGTGAAGAAGTATATTTCAAAAACTCTTTTTAAAAAAGTATTTGGTGTGAGTTAGTTTATTTTATATATCTGTGGAAAAAAAAAAGAGTGATCCTAAGACCAAAACCAGAATCTTAGAGAGGTTAACGGATAGTTGGGTCTCTAGTGCACTTGTGATATGAGGGATAGATTTCTTGTTTTAAAACTAGATTGTTAAATAGAATTGAACTCAAAGAACGGGTACAACTACGTTTGAGAAAGAAGCGGGAGTTACTGTCCAAGAAAAGTAGTTGTAGGATAGTTTGGAAGTTTTTTTGAAAAGCTTTGAAAAGGTTTCTCCGCCTGTAGAAGGAGTATTTTTTATTATTACTGATAATAATAGGATCCCAAGTCCTAGAAAAGGAGTTGGGATTGGACGTAGCAATATACCCAAGGTGTATGTTGTGAACCAGCTAAATATATGTATTATGTGTGATTGATTATTGTCTTTTAACTTTTCCGCATTTTAATTAATCACATAATTGTTAATTGAATTTAAATAATTCAAAAATGCCGAGGGTAATTTTTAAAACGATAATAATTTATTCAACCCCCTTCTATATTATTATTGCCTTTTAACTATGAATGGACACCACCATTGTTTTTTGACAAACTTTGTGAATAAGATCATAAAAAATTTATTTATTTAATTATAAAAACCAGAATTTTATCTAAGATAGGGTTAAGGGGAAATTTTACTTTATTCAAAAATAAAATCCATTATAAACTTTTATTATCTAAATAAAAAAATTAAAAAATAATCTACAAACAATTGTTGGAAATATGTCACATTATGCATCTAATTTTAAGCATATATAAAGTTGTCCATCAACGAAAATAAAATCAATTATCTACATACGGAGAGTCCACACTCTCAAATAGAGAAAAATAACTCCCAAAAAAGTAGAGAAAGAACGAGAGATCCAACCATAAATTATAAAATAAAAGAAAATCTCGAAAAAAGGAAAAACAAACGAAATGCAAGAAAAAAATAAAAATAAAATAAGAGATTGATGATAATAAAAAAAATCTAGGAAAGGATGTTTTAAATGAGTTTTTATGTGCAAAATGAGAATGCAATGGGAACTCTAGCTATCTTTGCAAATCTTGCCTCTAATTCTAATTGTGTCTTGTTTTATTTAACAAATGACAAAATAACTATATTTCTTCAAAAAAATCTTAACAGAAAATATTTAATATTATTTGATAAAATATCTCAAGAATAGCAATATATTCTTTTTTTAGTTCCAAACAAATGGTAACTACTAGCTAGTTGAATTAAAGGGGCTCCTGCTCCATATAAGTTCACATCAGGTAGTATAATTATTCTAATAATACTCCAATATATATAATTAATTATTTCTCACTTAAAGTAGAAATTTCGAATCATGTTTCTTGTTACTTTTAAGTTTTAATTATAGCATACTCATTTAAAGTTTTAGTAGGCCATCATTGCATTTGCTTTCCATTTTGTCACTACGCATAATGACATTAATTCATTTATAAAATTTACTAAGTTTTAAGAATATAAATTTATAATATGTGTCTCTTAATTTGTTAATTAATTAATTTAATAGTGATTGTATTATAATAAAATTTTAGTGTTCAATTTAAAAGTATTACGTTTCATTTCATAGAGCTATTGAAAATATATACTTTTCTTAAAGGTAAAAAAATTAATAAATAAATTTATTTTTTTATTGAAATTGAGGGAGTATTACTTTTAGTATTAATATATAGGTACTTAATGAAAATGATTTATATATTGAATAATCTCACGTCGAATATGAATTGCGATTAACGTGAAATTAAAAGTTACTCCCTGTGTTCTTTTTTTACTTGTCGTTTAAGAGAGTTAAATTTATTCATTTTTACTTGTCATTCGTAGATTTCAAAAAAGTATTAATGACTAAATTTCTCATATTATCCCTATATTAAATACCAACTTGTGTCTCTTTCATATTTTTCAATAAATTTTAGAAGTGTATTATTGAGATTTTATAATTATTTTGGTCAATTAGACAGTATTTATTGCATTTCTTAATTTTTATATTTTTTTTCTAAAACAGCAAGTAAAAAGGAACCGTAAGAGTATTAAATAAAACATGAATGTGTTACTCCCTTTTTCTTTTCTTTTTTACCTTTTTTTATGAGATTTATTGACATATGTTCACATGCATTGATACTTCTTTTTTTTTTCTTTGACAAAATTCTGAAATAAGAACAGAAAATCATTTTCATTGATAAATGAATTTAATTACAAAAGTATTAGAGTCAAGCTGATACTTCATTTAATTTTAATTAAAACTCGAGAACATATAAATTTATTAACTATATACAAAATAAAATAAAATAGACTTGAGTAATTATTCAACACAAGTAACAAAAAAAAAATCGTCCTGATAATCCCACACATAAATTTAAATAGATTTATTTTTATCGATTAATGCAAATTAAACTTACTCTACGGAAAGATCATAAATTCGAAAATAGGCTTTGTAGAATGAAAAAAATTCAAAACTAAGAGAAAAAGACTCCATAAATTGAAAAAAAAATCCAAATGAGAAGAAATAAAACCTCATTCAAGGGTTAAAAAATTCAAAAAAATGATACATATTACGAATGTTTACGTCGACTTTTTGATTGTCAATTACGTGAATAAGTATTAACGAAGTATTAATGACAACTGTTTTAAAAATATGTAATAAGTAGTGCCCTCTTATAATTCTATCAAATATCATATATTGATATGTTTCACAAGGCACATACGTCTGTATTTAGGTAATTGATATTTTTATAAGTAAAAATGATAGTTCCACAATTTTTTACTCATATAAATAATAAAAAGATCTCTCATATAAATAATAAATAGATCTAATACTCATGACATTTTTTTTAATAAAAATATCAATTTCTTATATTTAATATTATAAACTTGTCATTATATATAACAACTAGTATTGCCCGTAGTGCCTCCGGCACTATGAACAAAGGAACGAAGAGTTAGATTTATTCGAAACTTTGGACGGTGTGAATGATTTAATAGGTTGAGCGGAAAATTTTTTATATTCAAAATTATTTATATTTTGTATAGTTAGATGCAAGTCCTTAACGATGAACATACAGTGACATACATCAAGCCTGGACCCTTCATTTTGTTTGACATTATATGATCATCACTCCATCGTACGGTAGAGATTCTTCCGGGACTAGTGCTTTCATACTCCTGAGAAACACCAGAATATCACTAAGCATCAAAATCTAGCGCGAGTTAGAACATCACTAAAAGAGTACTGACAAAAGTTAACGTATAACTATTCACAGCCCAGTCATAGTACGAACGGAGTCCACACTCAGTAAATGCGCGTGCGTGACACGCAATCCAATCTGACAAGTTACTTATATTTTATCGTACGTGCAAAAAATTAGGAGTGTTATTCCCTTTCTTCTGGATGATCCAAAAGTCTAATCGGGTCAAAGTTTGTTGCACATTTATTTACCTTTTCACGATCAAGAATTTGTTTAAAGAATATTTAAATGATAAAAAAAGTAATATATAAAGAATATTATTGACGAACTACGTAATTTTTGTTGATAACTAAAGAATGGTCACTAAAATTAAATATAAAATAATATAATCGATTGTGATTAGTTATATTTATTAATGTATTTTGTTATATAATTTTATAAATTATTTTTTATAAAATTCTTTTGTCACTATAATAATACTTCTGTAATTTTTAACAAAAAAATTCTCTCAAAAGACTGAAAGGAGACGACTACGTATAACTTACTGCATGCTTGGTTTAGGACGATTTGAGGTTTTGGAGCTTTTGGAGCTGTATAAACTTATTTTAAATATATCTTTTTTGAATTTATAAACACAATTTTTAAACTCACCACAATTTTAATGTAAACTTAAATGTCATTCAAATATACTTTTTAATGCACTAAACACACCAAAATACGATATATATATATATATGTATGTATATATTGTAATTTTATATATATTGTAATTTTATCCAAACACACTCAAATGCACTTTTATATAAGATTGTCCTTCTTGTAAATCTAATACGGAGTAGTTAAATAGTATATTATCCAAAACATATTTAAAGGGACTAAGATACATTTTGTTATAATATAATGGTACTTCTTAGGATATAATATATACAATGCTGAGCCAAACATTTCTGAAAATGTGTTTTTCTAAAATTAACAAAAAATATTTTTGATTCATTAAATTTAAAGTACCGATACATCAAAATATTACGTTTAAAAACACAATCACTAATACGCAATTCTTTAAATCATAAGAGTATCTGTAACGTTGATTTGAAGTAGTGGTGACAATTTTTTTAGATTAACAAGTTAGTTTAATGAATTTGAAACTAGCCCAATGAATTAGTTTCTTTTATTTATGTTTCCAGGTTGGTTTTACGGGTTCTTTCGTTGCGGAATGAACCTTCTGTTATGAGTCAAAGGCAAGAATTTTCAACATAATATGATAATACGACATAAAATAAGAGAGTTAGGTGGTGTTTGATTAAGTCTGAAGGTCTCTTAATAAATATGTCTCTAATTCGGTCAGAAACTAAACTTGTTTGATAATTTTTTTTAACTTCTTAATGCCTTGGTAAGATATAAAATCAAATCTAAACTATTCAGAATCAGAAGCCGACCTGAATAAAAATTGTCTTTTTTTGGGACCAAAATAACATCTTCAACGCCCATTTCTCTCCTCCAATTTTGAGTATTTCCACTTAGATCTGCTGGTAATGCTCTTAATTTTGTTTGTTGTACATCTGCTCTAAATGTTTCTGTTTAACGTACTATGCAATTGTATCAGTATGTCCGTGCAATTGTATCAGTATGTTCGTTTATCTCATTGTTCTGTGCCTTCATGTATGTATACGATTATGGTGATGGGATATGACAAGTTAGTATTTTTTGATTATATATACATGTTGGTATGCAGTATTTGTGTGCAAGTATGAATCTTTATTTGGTAGATCTGGTGTTTTAAGGCGTTGGAACTTGTAGATCTAGACTGGGGTTTCATGAAAGATGCAGAAATGGAGAGAAAAGTAGTTGAAGACACCATTGGAGAGGCAATAATGGAGGAAAGAGAAATTTCAACCGAGGGGAGGTGGGGTTTGGAGGATGGAGGAGCAAAATTGGCGGGTGAATTGAGAAGAGAAGCAGATCCACGCTGAGTTCATGGCATGGGGAGGGTGTAGGGGAATTGAGTATGTCCTGGAAAGGGGAAAAGAAATTAGTATGCAAATAAACTATTTAGAGGGTTAAAATAATAAAATATTATTATTTAGACATTTTAAAAAAATTAAGTATTAAATAATATTTTTTTTGCATTCAGATATAATTCTGGACAAATACTCTATATTATTCAGATATTTAAATTGTTCAAATATTAACATTTAGTTTTATCAAACACAACTTTAGTATTGGGTATAAATAACTTTCACGTTTAACACAAATTTTAAATGGACTAAACACGTATTGTTAATTGATTGATACGTTTAACACGATTAAACATATTGTTAATTGATTGGTACGTTTAACACGATTAAACATATTTATTTAAAATAATATAATTAATATTATATTTTATCTTTAATATTGAGTTTTAGTTACTTTACTAAGCATGTTTTCTTGCATTTTGTTAAATATATATTGTTATGATGAATAAATTATATAATTATTTAATAAATAAGTGAATAATATTCATTTTTTATTTAAAAATTTTCACTTGTGTACTAAAAAAAAATTAAACTGGTCGCCATATTTAACAAGTTTAATAAATAAATTAATATTGAACTGACACAAATAATTATATGTCGATATTAATTTATTTAATATAACCTATAAATATACATAATGCAGGAGGAAGGTATGTGTCTCTTTTGGTCCATTAATTATCTTTTTCACTTTTTATGGTTGTTATAATTAATTGAATGTTAACTATTAAACAGTAAAAAACTTATTTACCCATGTTAAATGGCATTATTCCCACAGTCTAACCACTACGACCGCTTATACTCCGTCAACTTCTTTTTATTTATCTCTATCTAAACTAAACTTCTCAATTCTCATCATCGGTTGATTTGTAATTGTTTTTAAAATTATTGTGAATAATATAATAAAAATAAAAAATTTAAATCTTTTACATTTTATATTACTAATAAATTTAAATATTATGTATTATAATAAATTTATATTGCATAAGCATAATGTGTATCACAGTGACTAATATTTATAAAAAATATGTTATGTATTGCGAAAGTTTTTTATCGAATTACGATAGACTAATATTTATAAGAATCTTTTTATATATTGCGAGAATCTTTTTTTCAAAATACAATTACAATATATATCAATATATATAATTAAATATAATTATAAAATTAATTAATTATATCAAATATATAATATAATTCATAACTAAAAAATGAACATATAAAATTAAAAAATATATGATCATTTTATTTATAACATGACACAATATAAATTTATCTCACACCACACGACACGTATTGACATGCTTTTATTAATAAAGTGAATTGAGAATAGTGAAAAACAGTGTGCACATGAATAATATTACCCATCCTTATGTGACATGACACCACTATCCTTATATTGTCTACTTTGGTAACTTTGGGCCCCACAATACATAAGAGAGAGAAGAAAAGTCATACTATTTTTTTATTTTTAATTTTTTAAAAACTCTCTAATCAAGGCTTCTGCAGGTTTTCACTGCCACCAAAAGGTGTGGTGGTTCTTAATTTAAGGCTCCTGTTGCAGGCTGCTGCACTACCACCAAAGCAAATTGGATTTTTCAATTACTCTTCAATCCCCTCCACTTCTGACCATTTTGAACACACCCTTTGACCCTTGTCCCAAAATCAGACTACCTTTTTTAAGTTCATTACTTCATAGAGAGTTTTATTTTTATACAAATTAATAAAATAAAAACGCAAGACAAAATATAAAATAAGGTTTCATTTGATCTGCAAAAAAGCACACTTTAACAACTTTTCTTTAAATAATGGACCTTATTTAAATATTTATGAGGATAAAATACATTTTATTTAAAAATTTATGAGGATAAAGTATATTTTATTTAAAATTTTATACATAAATTATATATTTTAGACATTTTTTATGAGATAATTTTTATTTTTAGAATTTACTTATTCTTGATAGGACGAGTGGTGTATATATAATAATTTATTCCACAAAAAGGTCTATATGTGAGTTTGATAATAATTAATTTATAAAAGTTAAATTATTTTATAATTTTTTTTTGACAGTTAATATTAACAAAGTAAAAATTATGTTGTTAGACTAATAAATATCGTTTAAAGTGTTATGTATTGCGAGAACAATCGTAGAAGTATTATTATATATATATTTGCTCAAATATTATTATTTTTACTATGACAATGACAATATTATCGGCCTTACTTTAATATTATAATTTTTTTAACTACAAAACTTAATTTTTTAAAATTAAATAAATTCCCATAATAATTGTATTTTAAGATTAATAAATAAATAAGAATAAATTCAAATAAATTTCTCTTATAAAATGGAGGAAGTATATGATTATCTAATACTATGTACTATAAGACCAGCCCATCATTACCTTTTATTATAGCAAAATTAAACCTTGGTCATTTTTTCATAATATAAATGATTCCCAAAATAAACACACCGCTCCAACATTTGCCTCCCACTCTCACTGTCTTTAGGACAAAAGGGTTTTCTTTTTCTTTTACCCACTATTTAAAACCCTACTTCCTCTCACTTTCTCTCTCTCCAAAAAACACTGAAGAGTTTTCAGGGAAGTGGAAACTCAAAGGGCAGGCAGGCAGTGTGGTTCAAACACTTCCCACCATGGATAACAATGAGGCAACAAGTACAGTGATGTCAAGAATCCAAAGATTAGATCCAGAAAATGCTTGCAAAATCATGGGTTACATTTTGATACAAGATCCTGGAGAAAAAGAAATGATTAGATTAGCATTTGGGCCTGAGAATCAGTTGATTTCTCTCATAAATCAAGCTAAATCTTTTTTAGGACTTTCATCAAACAGTTCATCTGCACCTTCTACACCTTCATCTCCTTCGCCGTTTAATCCCATTTCAAACCCTCATAGACCCAACCCATTTCCCTTATCTTCGCCTAGAATCATTGTACCGAATAATGGGTTTCACATGAACCCATCTTCTCCTTCTTCTCCATGGTCAGTTTCTGGGTTTTCAAATGCTAGTCATATGAGTCCAAGACCAGCTTCTTCTCTGTCATATGCTGCTGTGGTTAATGGCACCAGCAATAATAACTCCTGCCAGTCATTTTCCTCTCCGTCAAATTCCTCATTTTCACCGTTTTATAGTAACGCCGCTTGTAATGATGAGGAATACAGCAATATCCCAGTTGAAGATGAGCTTTTGTTTCTTGATGATACTAAAGATATGAACTTTATGGACCCGATTATGAGCCCGAGTGGGCGGAGTGATTCGATTCTGTTCCCATATGGTGATTGCAATGAAAATCGTCACCATCTACTACATAGGAGAAGTGTTTCAGTTAGTGATGTGTTTCTCGGTGGCGGTCAGTCGGATGATAACCATGGTGGCGGTGGATGGAGGCCGTGTATGTACTTTGCTAAGGGATTTTGCAAGAATGGAAATGGTTGTAAGTTTGTGCATGGTGGCTTTGCGGATTCGCCGGATGCAATTGTGGGTTCTCCTAATCTTGATGGGTTTGATGAGTTCATAAGGATGAAGGCTATTCAGCAGCAGAGATTAGCTATGGCTGGAGGAGCTCCACATCCGTACAATAGATGCATGAACTTTCTCAATGAGAATCCAAGGTATAATTATTACTATTTTTATTATTAATGCGTAATGACTCATTTTGCCCCTGTTTTAGAAATGAGGTTGTTGACTTGGAATTCATTTTGGTTCTGGTTTTTTGATTTGTAATGATTGATTGTTTCTTTAGGTTATCTTTAAATTGTAATGATTCTATATCTGTATTTATTTGATTTTGTGGTCGTGTACATCGTTAGGTATGTTTTTTTTTTGTGGAATTGCAAGTGCGTATGTAAATAAAATTGAGTCTTTTTATCTTGGAGAAAGTTTTTTAGGACCAATCAATTTCTTGATTAAGACATTGTTTGATGTTGGGGAATCTGGATTGGGATTGGTTGTTTATGATTTGTAGTGGTGTTGTGGTACATTGTAGGTCTGCGGCAGCGGCATTAATGATGGGGGAAGAATATCATACATTTGGTCGGTGCCGACCTGATAGGAATGATTTTGCAGCAATGGGATATGGAGGAAATGCTAATTCTAGCTCGAGACAAATTTACTTGACATTTCCGGCTGATAGCACTTTTAAGGAAGAGGATGTTTCCAATTACTTTAGGTAAGTAATACGTGGTTGCTTAAAGCTCAAAGCTGAAGTGCAGAAATTTACTTGACACTTTTTTGTATTATCTTGAAGTACTTTTGGACCAGTGCAAGATGTTAGGATCCCTTATCAGCAGAAGCGAATGTTTGGTTTCGTTACGTTTGTTTATCCAGAAACTGTGAAGCAAATTTTAGCCAAAGGGAACCCTCATTTTGTGTGCGATTCGCGTGTGCTTGTTAAGCCCTACAAGGAGAAGGGAAAAATCCCAGACAAGTATTAGACCTTTGCTCAGTCTTTAGTTAGTTTCTATCCGAATTGCCCAATCTCTGTATTTATGTTGAATTGTAAATTGAACAATATACAGGAAGCAACAGATGGAGAGAGGAGAATTTCCTGCATGTTTAAGTCCATCTGGGCTCGATTCTAGAGAGCCTTATGATCTCCCCTTCGGTAAGTTAGCAAGCAATCTGTCCTGTTTCCAGTTCACTTGTAGATTTTATGCTCTATAGCTTCTTTTCTTCCTCTGTATAGGAGGAAGAGTGGTTTACAGTAGTCAGGAGATGATATTGAGGAGAAAACTAGAGGAGCAGGCAGAATTGCAACAAGCAATTGAATACCAAGGGAGAAGACTGATGAATTTTCAACTCCCGGACTTGACAAATAATCACCCTAATCATCAACTCCAGCCTCATTTATTGGCCGCTGTTCCTATTCCCATGCCAACTCAAGCTCACGCTCAAATCAATCAAGAAGTTTTAGAAGGTTAATTGGTTGAGTTAATTTTCCTTACTGGAATAAATGATAATACCCATATTTTGGTTCATACGTTTTAGAGGTAGTTGATTTGATTTCATTGTTGTAGGGAGTAATGGTGGCAAAGATGAAGCTATTTCTCCAACCGTTGCAGCTGATCTGAATGCACCACAGGAAATGAATAAATCTTGTAATTACAACAATGGCAATGATAGTGGTAGTGACAAGGGAGATATCCCTAACCTTGAAGATTCTGTTCTCCATGGAAGGTATAGAACTTCAATTCTAGATGAAAATCAAGCTTTCCTCATTCTTACAACTGACTATATATTGCTCATGTGTGTTGGACTTACTTTCAAGTCAAATGGGTTATCTCTAGTTATGCTCTTTTAGGTGTTATAATGTCATTTCTTTCTAATACTGTAATTTTGTCCGTCACTACAACAACAGCTTAGAGCACATCCTTCCTGATAATCTCTTTGCGTCTCCTACAAAATCTGCTGCGGATCGACAATCTCTCCTTCACTCTGGTTCAGCTGAATCGGATGATAGCATTCCAATAACCACTACATCTTCTTCTTCTAACATTGTCCCGGTGCTGCCCACCACTTCTACCCTCAGTATGGCTTCTCTCAAGTCGTGAGTTTTTGAAATGCCAAGGTATTTCTACTGCTCTTAACTCTATCAATGTTGTTTTTAGGATGGGAGAGTTATATATCATTTCAGATATGTTATTTATGATATTTTCTTCTGGGCAAGAAGCCTTTAAAATATAGGTGATAGAGGTGAGCATGACCAGCATGGAGGGATTGACTTTATCTTTTGGGTAAGAGCATAAATTATACTTGTCCAAAATAAGAGAGCATCAATTATGCATGTTTTGAATCATGCGGCTTTAAATTTGAAGTTGCTGGATTTCTGGTTACATAGATTCTCTTTAATTCTTGGTACTTTTTTTTGTTCATTAATGCAGAAAATTTTTGAGTAGTGAGCATATACAAGGAAGAAGTCCTCTAGCTGTATAGCCAAACCATACCCACAACAAAGAAAAAAATTTGCAAGGAAGATCTCCTCAAGATCAATATCAATACCATATTACTACTTACAACAATACATAATGCATACGTAAAGGGCCGAATGAACTGATTTACGGGAGTAGGGTCTCTCTTTGTTTACTTTTTTACCTGTCTTTTAGACTTTTAGTAGCGTGCTGGACCACACAGAAAAATACCATAACAAAGGACTAGTACTAGCAGTAAATTTTCTTTTATGATGTCAATAGTAGTAGTAACTTTTATCTACATAATATTGTCAAATTACTCTTGTTCTTCATCTCTCTTTTGCCAATCCTGTTTTTCTTCTTTGTTTGGTGGAAAAGAGAAGATTTTTTTTTTTTTGAAAAAAAGAAGTATGTGTAGGAGGAATTTGAGGCCTGTAATATGTGGTTAGATGAAGCAGATCATTCAGAAAGTTCAAATTTTAGTTGAAAAGAAGAACAACAATTACACTGATATAAACAAACCCCATAAGGGGGAAAGAAATGGCAAGGGTAAAGGAAAGTTTATGTATAATCATTTTTTGTTTTGATAGCTTCTGGTTATTACACAGCTTTTTACATCCATTAGAAAGAGACCAACACGTGTACGCTATGATTTAGGCTCAAATTTCATTTCCACCCCCAAACTTTATTTTCGGTCACCCTAAATTTTGAGTTCTTGAACACTTTGCACTCTCCCCTCCGATCCGTATCAGAACAATTTGCACCCTAAGCTTTAGCATGTATTGTGCAAATTGTTTTGATACACAAAGTTTAGGGTGCTATAATCAAAAGTAAAGTTTGGGGTGAAAATCGATTGTAAGTCTAAACCATAGGATTCAATTTGTAATTTAGTCGATTAGAAAATAGTGTTGGAGAGAGAAAAGGAAAAAGAAGAAGGGTGTGTTTTGTTTGTGAAATAAAAGGGTGATTTTATTTAAGTGATTAAAGGCAACTTTAGGGAACTCTTTTGTCTTATTTTGTGGGTTCTTTTTGGTGGACATGAAAGGTGAGGGGCCATATTGTCACATGGGGTGCTGACACCCATTTGAATGGTATCTCAGGGTGGCACCAAACACTTCTTTCACTTTCAGTCTCTTCTGGTCTCATTTCAGATTTTTAAATATACTTCCTTGATTGGCCTTTTGTTTTATGGGTCTTGGTGCCCTTTTGTTTTGGCATGTTTTTCATTATGGTATAAAAATACATGTACATGTGCTGCACTCTCTTTTTTGCTTCTTTGATCCTCTTAATATTATTTTTTCTAAACCCACCCCCTTTCTTTTACAATATTAATAATGATTATACCCCTAACTGATTAAGAGGATATTAAATAATGATTACTTGGTATATAAATATTTAAATTTCTTCTTATTGCTTGTACTTTTAACCAAAAGTATGGCAGATGCATGTTTTCCTTTTACCCATGAGTATTCAATATGAACAAAGTGTGGAAAAGCCATTACTTCGTGTGTTGAATAGTAAAAAAGTATGTGAAAATAAATGAATTTTATCAATATTATTTTTTTCCCTCTTATTTGTGCTACATAGAATTGCTCCTATTATAGTCATTTTGTTATAAAATATAAAGTTAATTTTGACTTTTAAAAGCTAATTTAAAATGTTTTTAAATTTAAAAGTAATATGAATTAAGGCAAGTTTAGTCAATGCAATTATTGATATTGTAATCTATTTACAAAGATAAAATGTTTTGAAAAATTTAATGAATCATTGAGAAAACCTAAACTAATTTTAAAAAATTAAAATTGATGTTACCACAACTATTTAAATAGACGATTAATAGACGAGAAGTTAAATGAATCATCGAGAAAACGTAAAACTAATTCAAAAATTTTAATATTGATATTATCTCTATTCTAAAGCAGGAGAGTAGGATTTTATCCCCTTTTAGATAAAATAGTAAAATTCTATTCCTTCTTATTATTCACTTTTTTCTCTCCTATATTTTTTTACTCAAGGTTTCTTTGCAATTATATTTTTAAACCCCACACACTGTGCATGATGATAGTTATTTTAGTATATTTTCAATTTCATCACACCTAATGTAAAATAAAAATTTACTTATATTAATATAGATATTATCTATACTTGTCCCTCTTAATTTGTTGACAATAACTTCTCAAAATTTTCAGTTTTCTAGTCACTTAACGTATAGAGTTCTACTGTTTTTTTTATTTATTTATTCATAACATATTTTCATATATCATCTGCTTTTTCACGTTTGTCACTATAGCAAATAATAGTTGTAATGGTCATGATGCTTTTGAGCTACGTTTATTATTTTTTTAAATATATATGGGGGAGTACTTTCGAAAATATATAAAGCATCCAACAACAAAAAGAAAATAGTTACAAGAGTTTGTTCAATTAGCTGAATGAATCGAATCTACTATATAATTAAAATCACGGACTTAATTTTATAAATAATTTAATCAAGGTGTTTTAGAAATATTCATATTTTGAATAATAAAAGGAAAATAATTTTTGCCTTTAAACCACAATCAATCTTAAAAATTCATATCTATAATAATAATAATAAAAAATATATAGTTTTGGTTACATCAACTTTATTGCAAGCTTTTATTTATTTATTTTTTACACGGCCATAGAAATATTCATAATTCTAAAATAATATTCTTTTTGTTTTTAAATCGCAACCAATCAAAAAAAAATTCATATGTACAATTAAATCCTAATGTATAATTTTTACTTTTTACCAAATTAAAGTTTTAGCAATACATTAATTATCTTCCTAGATTCCGTTTGACTATATTGATATTTGAATGACGGAACCTAAATTAATTTAGTCCAATTAATTAGTATAAAAAATATTGAATAATTTAATACTGATATTTTCAAAATTTAAAGTTAATATTTCGGTATCCAGTCGTTTGCTTTTTACAGTATAGTTCCCTGGATAGTTCTAATCCAATATTGTTTCTTGAAGTAACGTTCTGGCTTTTTCTTGCAAGGTCTTCTTTCTTTCCATCACTTTATTTTGTTGTGGAGTTTTTGGAGAAGAAACTTCATGATCGACTCCTTTCTAATTGCAATAAGTATTCGACTTGACATATTGAAGCCATCTGACTTTTGACTTTTCAATATATATATATATATATATATGTATGTATGTATATATGTATGTATGTATATATGTATGTATGTATGTATGTATGTATGTATGTATGTCTAGAGCATCTACTCAGTAGCACCAGTTTGTTTGATAGAACTTTAAGACATCTACAAAACAAATGAACAGTTTCTACTTTGTTGGTACCCAAATTATTTTGCGTTCACTGGGGTTAGTAACAAGCAGTTTATTAATATCATCTTTCTTTACCCATATTTGTTTTATCTTACTATCTTTTTTTTTTAATAATAATAGATATCTAGATGCCCTTTTTTATTACAATATTTGCATTTAGAAAAAGGTTAGCTATATAGTGGTTTATGCATGCAATGATATATTTTCTAACATTTTGATGCTACCAATAGTTTGTTTAGTTCCACTAGCAGGTTGATATCTGATGTCCTGTCTGTCAAAACTGGATCTTTGAACATCTAACATAATTGTCAGTTTCTCTTCTCCTTGAACGAATCTGGCTAACGAAGCTTTTAGAGAGTCAATCTCCTTGAGCAGTTTATCCACCTCATCTCAATGAATCAATGCACACATCTCTTATTTTCAGCTCCATGTTTAACCTGTCTCGTTCTTTTCTAAGTGCATCATTCTCAAGTTGAAAGTTAGAACATTTATTATAAAGAATTTTATTATAATTATCTAAATAACAATTTTTAGCAAGTAAGATAGAAGCATCTTTTGAAACATTACCTTTTTTATATTTTTTTTCTTTTCACCTATTAAAGAATCTACCTCACAAATTAATTGATCAATTAATCTTTTTAAGTAGCAATTCTTTCCTTTTATTCTTTTATTTTCTTCTTTTAAAGAAATATAATCATCAAGATTTATACTAGAAGTTTCAAAAAAATTTACCTCAGATAATTGTTCATCATCTTCTAGTCTAATCAAAGCATAGTTGAGCAATCTTTTCTTCCTGGTCAATCTTAAATTCTGACCCATCATTTTGTTTTGCCTTGAATTTATTCACTGGGGTTGAGCTCCTTATTTGATTCTTCATTTGGTTCTTCCTTTGGAGTAATCTCTTGAATCTTTTTCAAATCATTTCAATTTCTTCATCAAAGTTTCCATATTCTTCACGTACTTCTCTTACATTAAGAGCCAAAATCTTTTTTCTAAAAGTTTCCTCCTTCTCATTATATCTTATTAATTGATGTTCAAATTCCTCAAGTTCACTAAACAAGGTTAGTGTATCCATGGTAGAAATAGTAGAAGAATCTTGAAGAGTGTTAACTTTAGAAGCAAACCTTTTGAGTATAGCCCGAAATAACTTACGATTAATCTCACTTTACAAAGTAGTTTTGTTAAGCAACTTTAAGGAGTTTATGAGTACAAGAAACCTTGTGCTTTTGTGATGCCTTCATCCTTATCAAGCTTGAACGTCTTGTAGTCATGCATGAGCATGCTCAATTTATCTTCCTTAACTTTGGATGTTCCTTCATAGCTCATCATGAGAGTATCCCGTATTTCTTTGGCGGTGTTGCATGCGAATACTTTGTCTATCTCTGCTTGAGCCATTCCATTCAATAGAGTATTCATGACCCTTGAATCATAAGACACAATGTAAGCTTATGTGGAATCCATCTGGGTGAGTTGTTTTGGTGTTCCCTCAATAACTGGTCTGTTCTCCACGACCCACCGTTCCCATGGATCCCTCTTGATATAAATCTTCATTTTGAACTTCCAGAAATTATAGTTCTCACTTCAATGCAACATTGATAGTCTATTGGTGGATTGCCTTTCTTGTTGAAATTGGTGTGCCATAAGATCTTGCCTACAGTCTGCAAAGACAATTATTAGTAGAGTCAAGCTCTGATACCAAATGAAATTTATGTATTGCGCACCAAGAAAGGGGGATTGAATAAGTGTGAGTGAGAAAAAGACACAATTTAAAATTTACTGGCTAAGTTAGTTAAGTCAACTGGATAGATGTTGAATGCAATCGATTGCTTTCTGTTGCAAACCTGTTCTAACTTGAATTTACTTTCTGTTTGTATTTTTGATATTAAGTGATATTAAACTAAATAGGGATCAGAATACTAAATGTATGCAAGATAGAAAAATTAAGAAAGTAAACAATGCATAACACACATGTTTATACTTGGTTTGACCCTTAATCTTGTAACTAATGGCCTACATACAAGGCCAAATATTAATTGATGTCTGTCAGATTTTCTTTAATATAAATAATCAATTACAAAATATTAAACTCCATGTAAAATAGACTTCACAACAATCTTGGGCGCACAACTCTTTTTGAGGAAACCTCCTTCCTTGAGCACCTCTGTTCCCTTTGAGTAAACCTACTCCCTGAAATCTCCTTGTACAATATTAAACGAAACCATGATTCTCTCCGAAGCCTCCTTTTTACAAGATCAGAAATTAAGATGAAAATGAGTACAACTGAAAGTAGTAATCTTTAGTTAAACAATATAAATCAAAGCTTTGAGAATAACTAAGTTTATAGAGAATATTTAGCAATTGTAAACTTTATGTTTCAGTTCTTGTTTTCCAAAAATCGTTAGTTTATCTGAAATTCTCCTTAGATTTTAAATCTAGTGTGACAATCGCCCCACTAACTCTAACTATTATATAACCTTGAACTATCAGTCAAGATTTAATATAAAGAAGTATTAAGAAATAGAAAATTAGATTATTCCAAGTAACAATCATACAATACTCAAAAGCTTGTCCACAATCATGTATTACTAAGCACTACCTATGATCAGATACAACATCGTTTGCTTAATATTATATCTTAATCTAGTAGATGATATTAGTTAACCAATTCAATCCTGCAGAAACCAAATCGGTTAAACCAAATAACATATAAGCAATTAAAACAAATTATCAGGATAAATCTCATGTAATAAGGAATTAATAATGAAACTCGATTATACTATTAACTATAAATAAGGTTCCACGTCCCCTTAGAACTGAATAAAATAAACTAGCTTAGCATGCTGGTAAACAAAATATGATCTAAGTTGTGTGTTAAGAATTATGTGTCTCTACTAATTACAAGTGACATGTATTTATACATTATTGAAACCCTAGAAGAATTCTATTTCCTACTTTACTTTGGAAGTCTTCACTCTGCAGATATGATAGCTTATAAATCCGTGTCAACCTCTGCAATCCAACTTTTAGTAGCTTCTTTATCAAATTAGAATTAAGTTTTCAAAACCAAATCTTTTTCAGTTTCCTTTTCCAATTCGGCATCAGCTTATACTTAGTTTCCCTATCGACTTTGACTTGGATCTCCATATTAGATTTAACTTCCTTTTTGATGCACAAGTCTATCTCCAAATCATGTTAGAAATCATATCTGTCGACGCCGGGTTTTTCTCGTCTCTTTTGTCTTTTCCAATTTTAGCCTTTTGGTTGAATGATTTTTTGGAAAAGATCGGCATTAAATGTCGACGGGGTTTTGAAAGATCGTTTTTTATGATGAGCCAATTAACCAGAGTCGCCAGTTGGTATGTTTGAAATGGATGTACCAACTCATCCGAGTTTTCGTTTTTTTATAAATCGCTGGCTCATGTGTGACTCCGAATTAAATGGTCTGCGAATCGAGATTCATAGAGTTCGGGGGCTTGCTTAAGTGAGGGGAAGGTGTTAGGCACCCCTCGACTTCCGTGAAGCACGGTTACCGCAATCTTGATGCTTTCCTATCCTTTAGTTCATGAAATACGTGTGAGCGTGTGTGTGTGTGTGTGAGTTTGTATGAAAGAATCATTTGGATTTTAGGGAAAAATCGTGTTTTAATTTGAGAATGCCTTAAAATGTCCATCGGCTTAAACGAGAAAGCTTTGCGAGAAAGGTTTGATTCTAGTTGGCAAAACTATGAGATTTTCCTTAGGTGTCGTTTTGGCAAAACAAAAGTTTTAGACCTTCGTGAAAATAGGAATCGAAATCTATACATTGCTTTCATAAAATGATGGACAACTTCTAGGATATCTTTCACCCTACGCACCAAGATTTAATAAAACGTTGTTTTATTTTTATAAAACCATTTTTTGTGACATTTGACAACGACTTTCTTTAGCCTTCTCGTTTAATAGAAATCGACATTCATTAACACCTCCAAATTTTTTTAGCTACGTGATGCTAACCTCCTAGTTTGCTTGATTTTAAGGAAAAACCTTCATCGTTTAATCTTTGACATCATTTTCCGTGTCACAAAATCCAATCAAGCATAAACACGCGTCGGGGCTATTCATGGGCATGTAAGCCATCAAAATAACCCCAAACGCCCACAATCACAAGTTTCACTATTTCGGGGCCTTAAGCACGATTATCGCCTTGGCGTCGTCTTAAGGCCCGACGATTACATATTTACAATAACGGATGCATCCACCCGATTACATACATTCAAAAATGTTCATCATCAGATTTGGACCACGGGGTCGCATCCCTAGGCTCACATCCGAACTTATTGCACAACCACCAAATGGATATAACGAAAATAAACAACAACGGGATGCCTAACACTCTAGGATATCTTACAATGACGATCGAAATACACTATGAATGATACCATACCATAATAGCTAAGAGTTGCACCAAACGGATATCATCGGGCTATTAGGGGGAATTTCATTCCGATGAGACCCTCACCAATAGTCCCTAACCCATGGCTTCACAATAACATATAAGAAGAAACTACGTTTAAGGTGATTCGGATGACCAAAAGATTAACAAAATGGTATAACAAAATGCCAAGAACAAAGGGTTTTTCACCTTGCAATTAATCCCCACAATATGTATGAATTTGTGTATTGAGTAGAGTAGAGAAATATGGAATATAATCTCACAAATTTGGTACAATTCCTCACTCTTTTTCACTCTTTTTCTCTCCTAATTGCTCTTGTTTTGCTGCTGTTTTTTGTTCCTACCGAGCTGCTGCTGCTGCTGCTGAATGCTTCTCCCCTCTTTTTTTTTCTGTATGCGAACTGGCCTAATAAAGCACTGCCAAGGGCAGCCGCAGATCTATCTGCGACTGGCCGCAGATATATCTGCGGCTGGCCCTTGGTTCTCCCCCCAGCCGCGCTCGAGTCCCGTGCGCTTCGAGTCCCGTGCTGCCTCGAGTTCCGTCCTTGGCCGCGAATTGATCTGCGGCTAACTGTGCTGATTTTCTCGTTTTCCGTGCCTCGTCTCGATTTTCGTGTCGTACCGTTGGTTTCCGCTGACGGGTTTGCGCTCGGCAGTCCGGAACCCGTCGGGAAACGTGCCACGTCATCCGGGCAAGCACAGTGATCAGTAACTGACTCTCGACATTCGTTTGTTGTCGTGCCGGCTTCAATATCATCCCGTCGTGGTGGTTTTGAGGGTTCGTCTTTATGTCCACCCTTTATTCTCGTGTGCCGGGTCAATTGACGATTTTGCCCTCCTGTCAGGGTTAGTATAGGAAATGCAAAAAATCGGGTGTCTACAGCTGCCCCTCTTTATCATGTTTATGCAATGATGAATGAAATGAACAGGATAAAGAATAGACACTCGATGCATGAATGACAGTGCACAAGAATGACAATACATATGTGATTTGCTTGGATCTCAGCCCTTCCCAGGGTTGTTGTTGGTTTGGATCTTAGCCCTTCCCAGGGTTGTGGTTTGTTTAGATCTTAGCCCTTCCCAGGGTGTTAGTTTGGATCTCAGCCCTTCCCAAGGTGTTAGTTTGGATCTCAGCCCTTCCCAGGGTTTTTGTTTTGGTTGGATGCCTTCCCAGGTTTGCTCACCACTCTGTCGCGGTTTGCTTGGATCTCAGCCCTTCCCAGGGTTTGTTGTTTTTTGTCTTTTTTCTTTTTGTGGATATCAGCCCTTCCTAGGGTTGCTCACCATCTTGTTGTGGTTCGCGTGGATCTCAGCCCTTCCCAGGGTTTGCTCACCACTCTGTCGCGGTTTGCTTGGATGCCTTCCCAGGTTTGCTCACCACTCTGTCGCGGTTTGCTTGGATCTCAGCCCTTCCCAGGGTTTGTTGTTTTTTGTCTTTTTTCTTTTTATGGATATCAGCCCTTCCCAGGGTTGCTCACCATCTTGTTGTGGTTCGCGTGGATCTCAGCCCTTCCCAGGGTTTGCTCACCACTTTGTCGCGATTTGCTTGGATGCCTTCCCAGGTTTGCTCACCACTCTGTCGCGGTTTGCTTGGATCTCAGCCCTTCCCAGGGTTTGTTGTTTTTTGTCTTTTTTCTTTTTGTGGATATCAGCCCTTCCCAGGGTTGCTCACCATCTTGTTGTGGTTCGCGTGGATCTCAGCCCTTCCCAGGGTTTGCTCACCACTTTGTCGCGGTTTGCTTGGATGCCTTCCCAGGTTTGCTCACCACTCTGTCGCGGTTTGCTTGGATCTCAGCCCTTCCCAGGGTTTGTTGTTTTTTGTCTTTTTTCTTTTTGTGGATATCAGCCCTTCCCAGGGTTGCTCACCAACTGTTTGTGGTTCGCGTGGATCTCAGCCCTTCCCAGGGTTTGCTCACCACTCTGTCGCGGTTTGCTTGGATGCCTTCCCAGGTTTGCTCACCACTCTGTCGCGGTTTGCTTGGATCTCAGCCCTTCCCAGGGTTTGCTCACCACTCTGTCGCGGTTTGCTTGGATCTCAGCCCTTCCCAGGGTTTGTTGTTTTTTTGTCTTTTTTCTTTTTGTGGATATCAGCCCTTCCCAGGGTTGCTCACCATCTTGTTGTGGTTCGCGTGGATCTCAGCCCTTCCCAGGGTTTGTTGTTTTTGCTAATAGAGACGCCATTGTATTGCAGACTAAGGCAATTATAGATGCTCATTCCGAGACCGTTTAGCCGAGCCATTGCTTATTGGATCGCGTCGACATGATGGGGCAACAAATTGCCGGGAATGCCGATGCCTCAGATCTATCCACCACTTAATCCATCCTGCTTTGATTAGTTTCAGATTGGTAGATCATTTTATTTCCTGCATAGACTATGTCAGTTTCATCGGTTATCAAAAAGAGAAACCTTGTAACAAAATGACCTATTTATATAGACAAGTATTTAGATTTAGTCGTTTTCCCCTTTTGTCGTATCGTTGCCTTTCATTGGACCCTCATTTTATCCCGCTAACCATGATTTTGATATCTCGTTTTTTTCTCTTCTCAAGTCTTGATGGGGATTTGTCAGATATTGCCGCACCTCCTGTCGATTTCATCGGTTGAGTCTTGGATTTGGGCTAACTGCTTGGTTGGGTTAGGGTTAGGTCACTTTAAGATGAAGCTGATCAGGTGGCTGGTTTCGGAAAAGTTTCGAGGGTATAAGAAGGTTTTTCTGGCTATTGGGAATCGGTTTGATGGGAGAAAGTGTTATTTTGTAAGGCATGGGACCGTGCCATGATGGCTGCCTACGTACCCCCACAAGTCGGGAGATCAGGTCCTACGTAGTTCGTTCTTCCAAAGAACGAGGAGAAAAAATGATGAGAGATATCTTTTTTTTTTTTCTTTTTTTTTTTTTTTTTTTTTTTTATGCATAGAACCGTTTCACCGAGTCGGAATTGAGGGGTTGTGGAAACACCTCCCCATCCATATCCTGCAGTATGAGGGCTCCTCCGGATAGCACTTTCTTAATCACGAATGGTCCTTCCCAATTCGGGGCAAACTTCCCTTTGGCTTCGTCTTGACAAGGCATGACTCTCTTTAACACTAGGTCATTTTCTTTGAATTTTTGAGGTCTTATCTTCTTGTCGTATGATCGGGAGATCCTTTGCTGATATAACTGACCGTGCAACACAGCGGCCACCCTCCTTTCATCAATTAGGGCCAATTGGTCGTACCGACTTTGCATCCAATCCTCCTCGTTTATCTGAGCATCAATCAAGATTCTGAGGGACGCCATCTCAACCTCAACTGGCAGAACCGCTTCCATTCCATATACCAGAGCGTACGGGGTTGCCCCTGTAGAAGTACGTACCGACGTTCTGTACGCCAGCAAGGTGAGAGGTAGCAGATCCGGCCATCCCCGATGATTAGCGGACATTTTCGCCATGATCTTCTTGATATTCTTATTTGCAGCTTCCACTGCCCCATTCATCTTAGGACGGTAAATGACAGAATTGAGGTGTTTGATCTTAAACTGGTCGCATAATCCCTTCATGAGGGTATTGTTCAAATTCTTGGCATTGTCAGAGACTAAAACCTCAGGTTGCCCGTATCGGCAAATGACATTATTCCTGATGAAACCGACGATGATCTCCTGAGTTACTTTGGGGAAAGAAGCTGCTTCTACCCATTTAGTGAAGTAATCGATCATGACGAATATAAATCGGTGGCCGTTGCTTGCTTTGGGCTCTATTGGTCCGATCACATCCATACCCCACATTGAGAATGGCCAAGGGGAGGTCATACAGTGCAGTTCATTGGGAGGCGCATGGATAACATTACCGTGCGCCTGGCATTGGTAACACCGCTTGACGTGATCATCACAGTCGGCTTTCAGCGTCAACCAGTAATGCCCCGTTCTCAAGATCTTCTTGGCCAGCATCGGCCCACTCATGTGTGGCCCACACACTCCACCATGTATTTCGTCCATAATCTTTTGGGCCTGCATTTCATTTACACATCGTAGCAATCCCAAATTGGCATCCCTCTTGTACAGTGAATCTCCGCTCAGATAAAATTTCATTGCCATCTTTTGAATTCTCAACCTCTCCGCTCGGCTGGCTTGGTCGGGAATGGATCTATCCCTCAGATATTCCCTTATGTCGTGATACCAAGGCTGCTTTGGCAGAACCCCCTCGTCCGATAGTACCGCCACGTGCTCCTCGTATGCCGGGGCGTTCTGCACTGCTATCTCTATCTGTGGAACGTTCCTGCTCTTGATTGTGTGGACTAGAGAAGCTAAAGTCGCCAATGCATCGGCGAAATCATTCCGTCCCCGGGGGATGTGTCGGAAAGCGATATCTTCGAACTCTTGCATCAGTTGGATAACACAACGGTGGTATGGAAGCAACCGGAGCTCTTTAGTGCTGTACACCCCGATCGCTTGTCTGATTACCAACTCCGAATCCCCGAACACTGCTAACCTTTTCACCCCCATATCGCGAGCCAAACGGGAGTCCCAATATACATCCCTCATACTCAGCTGTGTTGTTTGAGTTACTGAACTGTAATTTAGTGGCTACGGGGTATTGCTCTCCTGTGATAGAGACCAGGACTGCTCCGGCTCCTGCCCCCTCCGCATTCATGGCACCATCAAAATACAATTTCCAGAACTGCCCCTCGTCATCCTCTCTCGCGCGCAAGATCCAGAATACGTCTTCGCCCGGCAAAGGAGTGTCTAAAGGCTCCATTCCCCCTGATGGCGCTTCTGCCAATTGATCTGCAATTCCCTGCCCCTTCATGGCTTTCTGAGTTACGTATACAATGTCGAACTGCTGTAAGATTAACTGCCATCTTGAAAGTCGACAGTTCAGCATGGGCCGTTCAAAGATGTATTTCAGGGGATCCATCCTTGATATCAGGTACGTGGTGTGCCCATGGAGATAATGCTGTAATCTCATTGCAGCCCAAGCCAAAGCACAACAGGTCCTTTCGATAGGGGTGTAATTTTGTTCACATCGGCTAAATCTCTTGCTGAGGTAATAAATGGCCTGCTCTTTGCCTGATTCATTCTTCTGCCCCAGCATACAGCCCATCGCAATGTCATTGACTGATATATACATGAATAGAGGGATCTCATCCTTCGGGGGTGGTACCAGCACGGGTGATTCCGTCAGCTGCTTCTTAATGATCTGAAAGGCTTCCTGGCATTGCTCATTCCATTCTTGGGAGACATCTTTTCTTAACAGCTTGAAAATTGGCTCGCACGTGGTTGTCAAATGGGATATGAAGCGGCTGATGAAATTTATTCTTCCCATAAATCCTCTTATTTCCTTTTCAGTGCGGAGTGGGTGGTGCCGGCATATCCACAATGGCCTTAATCTTGGCCGGATCCAACTCGATGCCACGATCACTAACCAGGAATCCCAAGAGTTTCCCCGATTGCACTCCGAAAGCACACTTTGCCGGATTGAGCCTTAAATTATATTTTCTGAGCCGGTCAAATAGCTTTTGGAGATGGGTCACATGATCAGATTCTATCTTTGACTTCACGATAATGTCATCCACGTAGACCTCTATCTCCTTGTGCATCATATCGTGGAACAGGGTCATCATAGCTCTTTGATAAGTAGCCCCTGCATTTGTGAGACCGAAAGCCAACCGTCTATAGCAGAAAGTGCCCCAAGGGGTGATGAAGGCTGTTTTCTCCCGGTCCTCCTCTGCCACCATTATCTGATGATACCCCGCAAAGCAATCAACGAAAGAGTACATCTCGTATTGGGCTGTGTTATCCACCAATATGTGTATAAAAGGTACTGGGAAATTATCCTTGAGACTGGCCTTGTTCAGATCTCTATAGTCAACACATACCCTCACCTTTCCTCCAGGCTTAGCCACTGGGACCACACATTGGACAACCATTCTGGGTAGGTGGACACCATGATGATTCCAGCCCTGAACTGTTTGATGATCTCCTCCTTTACCTTCAAGCTCCATTCCGGTTTTAGCTTTCTTAGTTTTTGCTTGACGGGCTTGAAACCTTCCTTGATGGGCAGCTGGTGTACCACAATGTCGGTGGATAATCCGATCATGTCCTCATGAGACCAGGCGAACACATCCTCATACTGGCGTAGCAATTTGGTCATTTCTACTTTCTGGTTAGGGGTCAGGTCTGTCCCGATCTTGAGCTCTTTTGGGTTTGGTCAGGGGTTCCGATATTTATGGTGATGGTTTGGTCTAAGTTGGGTTTGGGTTTATCCTCGACCCACCCTTTGATCTCGTCAGGCGCGTCATCGTAATCTGTCTCGTCCTGCTCAATACCCATCAAATCGAAATCCAGCTCGATATCAAAATCATAGTCATCATTCAAATTTGAGGGATCGCTTGTTAAGCAAGGAATACTCAAATTGGTACACCTGACATTGAAACAAAATACTGTCATATATATAATTCATCTTTCCACAATGGTCGCTCTTAAAATAACATGACAAACTAACATAGTTATGCAAAATATAAAATAAAGAACCAAAACTGGTAGACATTCATCCCCCACTCTCCGGGGTCTACCACCCCGACACCGTGGTTTACCCTTGTCTGGATATTATTGGCTCCATCGTCCAGTTATCGGTGGTCAGATCAGTCGGGATGCGACATATGACAGGCGGCTGCGCACCAGAGACTTCCTTGACGACTACCGCCACATCGTATCGGTCTTCCCTCATAGCATTGTTAGGGATAACTAACCCTGCCCAATCGATGACAGGCACACTCTGTTGGGCCCCCGACGTTGTGTCCGTATCCTTCCCCTCTCCAATGTTCATTGATGGTCCAGAGATATAGCATTTGGTTTCGAACTGCTGCATGATCTCCCGCAGGAAACTCTTCCTTTTGACTGCCTCATCATCCGCAGGAGTCAAATCTTTATCTTCTAATTCGGACACGGGCTTGTCCGTTCCTTGTTCATTATGGTCCCTCGGCATTAGGATTCCAGTCGATCGAAATGGGGCTTCCCTTTGAGAGTGGTTCCGCTCTATGCCTCCATGATATCCCAACCCTGCCCTGCCTGTCTGGTTGGGCAGTTGAATAGGCGTGGAAATTCCTTGGTTGTCTTTTCCCAAACCCTGCCCAGGTTGAAACTTCATCTTCATCATTTCTCTAGCAACGAAGGTGAGCTCAGGGGAGGCTTTGGATTTTATGGCTGGGGCTCCCAGACCTCTATAGTGGGGGGAGCTGATTTCCAGTGCTTGAAAACTGGCAGGCGCCGTGGATTCGTCCACATTGATTACTGGCAGACCACTCTTTGAGGGAAAAGGGTCATTACGCTCTGCGTAGATTGTTACCAGATTCCCGCTGACGATGAACTTGATTTGTTGGTGTAGTGTAGAGGGAACTGCCCCGGCCATATGTATCCATGGTCTTCCCAATAACATGTTATAACTGGCCGAGATATCCAATACCTGAAAGGAAATATCGAAAGTACACGGCCCTATCTCCACGGGCAACTCTATTTCTCCCAATGTATCCTTCCGGGATCCATCGAAGGCTCGCACCACCACGTGACTGGCCCGCAAGCGCTTGGGATTAATGTTCATTTTTCTCAGTGTACTGAGGGGACAAATATTCAGTGCTGATCCCCCATCAATCAATACCCCATTCATGACATATCCTGATGAGATCACTGCGATGTGCAGCGGTCTCCGATGCCCCCTTCCCTCTTTCGGGATATCATCATCTGTGAATGATAGCGCATTGTTCTCTAGCAGATGGTCCACTAGGCGGCCGAAACTTTCTTGGCTAATTGTCTTGGGAATGTGAGCCTCCCCTAGGATTTTGGCCAAGATTCTGCAGTGGTCGCTGGACGATAACACCAAATCCATGATCGACGTTAGAGTCGATTCCTCGCTCACCGTCCTGATCCCCCTTACTTCCGGATGATCCATCTTTTCCAAGAACTCCACGGCTTTTTCCTCGGATATCCTCTCGTTCTCTTTTCTCTTACTTTTGAGAACTCTTCCTGGAAGATACAAGGGATTCCCCTTTGATGTTACGGAAGCACAACTGGCCGCCTCCTCTAATACACCCCCGTAGTTCCACGGTACTGTTTTTAGATTGCAAATAGGGATCTGTGGTCTTGCTGCGATGATGAGAGGTTTTGGAGCCGCTAACTTGATAGGCCCCCCTGTGATACTCCGGCTTGCACCCGTCAACCTAATCGGTGCCCCCTGCATATTCTCCTGACTACCCGTCATGCCAACCATCCCATAAATCCCTATCATATAATTTCGCCTTGGCGGTCCTTCGGTTTCGATGGCTTCCACCATATTGACCCCTCCCCCATCATGCTTCGGTAGGGGATTGATTTTAACATTTGGCGGCTCGGCCTGCTCCACCACGATTTCCCCGCTATCAATCAGGTTTTGAATTATGTGTTTCAGCGTCCAACATTCCTGAGTGTCATGACCCGGGGAACCCGAATGATATGCACACTTTTTACTGGGGTCAAATTTTCTTCCCTTCGGGTCACATGGAGGTGCCAAATCGACAATCTTCCTCTGTGATATCAATATTGCCAAAATCTGCTCAAGAGGATCCCCAAGCGGGGTGAATACCCGCCTCTGTGTGGTCTCAAACCTCCTTCGTCCGTCCGTTCTGGGATTATCAAAATTGGGTTGCCGGGGCGGCACAAATCTCTGTATTTGTACAGGAGGGCTATTCTCCACTTTCCTGGATGATCCCTGCAGCACGAGAGAGACATCTTCCTCTTTTCGTTTTTGGGGCCTGCGGGAAGTACTGCCATAATTCCCACTTTGGATTTGTTCCGCAGCCGTTTCAAGAGCTGTGAAATCCCGGATTTTACCAGATTTCAACCCCATATCCACCATTTCTCCATGTTTTATCATCTCGGCGAAAGGTCTTCCAATCCCCGATATGACCCGCTCATAATAAGGTGCTTCCTGTATATCCACGAAGGTCATTACCATCTCTGACTCACTCATTGGAGGATTCACTTGTGCGGCCATACCCCTCCATCGTTGGGCATAGTCCCTGAAGGTTTCCCTTGGTTGCTTCTTGATTTTTGTCATTTGATATCTATCAAGGGCCATCTGTGCCTGAAAGCTATATTGTGTCAAGAAGGTATGGGCCAGCTCCTCCCAATTATGAATCCGGGCATTATCGAGACGAGCATACCAGATCCTCGCCTCCCCCGTCAAGCTTTTCTGGAATAATTGCATCCTTAGTCCTTCGTCTTCCGCATAGGACCCCAGTTCTCCAATATATATTTTCAGGTGAGTGTAAGGATCCCCTTTCCCATTGTATTTCTCGAATTCGGGGATCTTAAATTTCTCTGGATATCTGGTTCCGGGGAAGACACACAAATCTGCATAATTAACCCTACCCAGGGAGCCTATGCCTTTTAGAGATTGGATGGTCTCCTCCATCTGCTTCATTTTTCTGCGAAGGTCATCAGTATCCCCCTCCTCTGGAATCGTGATTACTGTCTTGTTGAGGGCAGGAATGACCTTTGGGAGGACCGGCTCGTCCTTAAGCTGATGTTGGTTATTTTTAAATGGGATTGCATCATCCTTAGGAGGATTCTGGTCACCCCCTGGCGGTGGTACATTATGCGGTCCCTGGTTTGACGAATCCTGTCTGATTAGGAACTGTTTTTTTAGCATGGTGGCCATTTCCATCATCTGCTTTTTAAAATCATCAAACTCTTCCCGAGAGATGGAACTATGATTGGGAAGATCAGCCATTTCAGAGTTAGAGACCTGGGCTTTCTTAGACTGCGAACGGGTTTGAGGAGCAATCCTGCAGGCAAACGGTTCGAAGTTCAGTCTTGGGCAATGAAAGGATGCGGATGCATGCTAAAGCTGTAAATTTTTTGTGTTTTGGGTTTTTTAATCTTTCCCTGCAAAACCAAATGTTAGCAGTCTTTTATTGCAATAATCAATGCTAGACGTGAATTAGGAAGTTCCCAGCTGTTCCCTGCAACCATAGAGGTTAGTACCTTCTTTTAGCAAAAAGGGATGTAAATGATATTGCATTGGATCATGACATTTAATACGCGTAAACGTAAAAGGGCATGAAGAGACTTTTCCTGCGTTGGGTTAATCTGAGGCTGACCTATCCTAAGGTTACTCTCACGGGCTTTTCGGCATGAAGGTTCCCAAATCTTCGCAATCTACTCGTTTGAGCCCTTTCGATTGGAGTGGATTTGAGTGGTGCGTTTCCTGAGCCATCTCCGGGGAGCAGCCCCTTCGAGTCCAGTAATAAGCAACCGACGGGTTCGCCTCAGGAGGAGGTACAATCTCAACATACATTCACATTCATCGTCCTCACCGCATGCAAATGATTACTTTGAAGTAAAGAGAAACCCATTCAATCATTCATTCATTTGGACAACAACACACATCCGCACAACAATAATCAAAACACGTCAAAAATATCGCACGTAAACACCCATTCTTGAATTCTTAAAGGATAGGGAAGCATCAAGATTTTAATGCGGCTTAAGCCCTCTAATGTCCCCAGCAGAGTCGCCAGCTGTCGACGCCGGGTTTTTCTCGTCTCTTTTGTCTTTTCCAATTTTAGCCTTTTGGTTGAATGATTTTTTGGAAAAGATCGGCATTAAATGTCGACGGGGTTTTGAAAGATCGTTTTTTATGATGAGCCAATTAACCAGAGTCGCCAGTTGGTATGTTTGAAATGGATGTACCAACTCATCCGAGTTTTCGTTTTTTTATAAATCGCTGGCTCATGTGTGACTCCGAATTAAATGGTCTGCGAATCGAGATTCATAGAGTTCGGGGGCTTGCTTAAGTGAGGGGAAGGTGTTAGGCACCCCTCGACTTCCGTGAAGCACGGTTACCGCAATCTTGATGCTTTCCTATCCTTTAGTTCATGAAATACGTGTGAGCGCGTGTGTGTGTGTGTGAGTTTGTATGAAAGAATCATTTGGATTTTAGGGAAAAATCGTGTTTTAATTTGAGAATGCCTTAAAATGTCCATCGGCTTAAACGAGAAAGCTTTGCGAGAAAGGTTTGATTCTAGTTGGCAAAACTATGAGATTTTCCTTAGGTGTCGTTTTGGCAAAACAAAAGTTTTAGACCTTCGTGAAAATAGGAATCGAAATCTATACATTGCTTTCATAAAATGATGGGCAACTTCTAGGATATCTTTCACCCTACGCACCAAGATTTAATAAAATGTTGTTTTATTTTTATAAAACCATTTTTTGTGACATTTGACAACGACTTTCTTTAGCCTTCTCGTTTAATAGAAATCGACATTCATTAACACCTCCAAATTTTTTTAGCTACGTGATGCTAACCTCCTAGTTTGCTTGATTTTAAGGAAAAACCTTCATCGTTTAATCTTTGACATCATTTTCCGTGTCACAAAATCCAATCAAGCATAAACACGCGTCGGGGCTATTCATGGGCATGTAAGCCATCAAAATAACCCCAAACGCCCACAATCACAAGTTTCACTATTTCGGGGCCTTAAGCACGATTATCGCCTTGGCGTCGTCTTAAGGCCCGACGATTACATATTTACAATAACGGATGCATCCACCCGATTACATACATTCAAAAATGTTCATCATCGGATTTGGACCACGGGGTCGCATTCCTAGGCTCACATCCGAACTTATTGCACAACCACCAAATGGATATAACGAAAATAAACAACAACGGGATGCCTAACACTCTAGGATATCTTACAATGACGATCGAAATACACTATGAATGATACCATACCATAATAGCTAAGAGTTGCACCAAACGGATATCATCGGGCTATTAGGGGGAATTTCATTCCGATGAGACCCTCACCAATAGTCCCTAACCCATGGCTTCACAATAACATATAAGAAGAAACTACGTTTAAAGTGATTCGGATGACCAAAAGATTAACAAAATGGTATAACAAAATGCCAAGAACAAAGGGTTTTTCACCTTGCAATTAATCCCCACAATATGTATGAATTTGTGTATTGAGTAGAGTAGAGAAATATGGAATATAATCTCACAAATTTGGTACAATTCCTCAATCTTTTTCACTCTTTTTCTCTCCTAATTGCTCTTGTTTTGCTGCTGTTTTTTGTTCCTACCGAGCTGCTGCTGCTGAATGCTTCTCCCCTCTTTTTTTTTCTGTATGCGAACTGGCCTAATAAAGCACTGCCAAGGGCAGCCGCAGATCTATCTGCGGCTGGCCGCAGATATATCTGCGGCTGGCCCTTGGTTCTCCCCCCAGCCGCGCTCGAGTCCCGTGCGCTTCGAGTCCCGTGCTGCCTCGAGTTCCGTCCTTGGCCGCGAATTGATCTGCGGCTAACTGTGCTAATTTTCTCGTTTTCCGTGCCTCGTCTCGATTTTCGTGTCGTACCGTTGGTTTCCGCTGACGGGTTTGCGCTCGGCAGTCCGGAACCCGTCGGGAAACGTGTCACGTCATCCGGGCAAGCACAGTGATCAGTAACTGACTCTCGACATTCGTTTGTTGTCGTGTCGGCTTCAATATCATCCCGTCGTGGTGGTTTTGAGGGTTCGTCTTTATGTCCACCCTTTATTCTCATGTGCCGGGTCAATTGACGATTTTGCCCTCCTGTCAGGGTTAGTATAGGAAATGCAAAAAATCGGGTGTCTACAATATCTTTAAGCTCCAATGTCTCAAATCCTACTCTAATTCGCAAATACATAAGTCGACCAATATCGTAGAGTAACGAACGATTCAGACGCTGGAGGACATGCTTAGAGTATGTGTGATGGATTTTAAAGGCAGCTGGAATGATCACCTACCATTGGTGGAGTTTGCCTATAATAACAGTTATCATGCGAGTATTGGCATGCCGCCGTACGAAGCATTATACGGAAGGAAGTGTCGAACACCTCTGTGTTGGGACGAAGTCGGTGAACGGAGACTGTTGGGGCCCGAATTGGTGCAGCAGACCGTGGATGTCGTCAAGGTGATAAGAACTCGATTAGTAGCGGCTCAGGATCGACAAAAGAAATACGCCGATTTGCATCGTCAGAAGCGAGACTTTGAAGTCGGCAGCTTTGTGTTTTTGAAGGTATCTCCCTAGAAAGGGAAGATCAGATTTGGAAAGAAGGGGAAATTGAGTTCCAGGTTCGTAGGACCCTTTGAAGTTTTAAAGAGGGTAGGTGAAGTGGCGTACGAGGTAGCTCACCTCCTGAACTTGAGCATATTCATAATGTGTTCCACGTTTTGGTGTTGCGGCCATATAAACCCGACTACAAGCATGTGATATCCTATGAACCAATTCAAGTTGAGAAAGACTTGTCATATGAAGAGATTCTTGTCCAGATATTAGATAGGAAAGAGCAGACGTTAAGAAATAAGGTCATCCATTCGGTCAAAGTACTGTAGAGGAACCACGCAGCTGAAGACGCTACGTGGGAGCTAGAAGAGAATATGAGGAAGAATTATCCGCATCTTTTCGAGTGAACCCATGTTAAGTTTTCCGTACCTAGACTGTAATTCTGGGGACAGAATTCTTATAAGGGGGGAGGATGTAACGACCGGGAATTCTGAAATTGCCTTGTAATTTGAATTTTTGAATATTAATGAATATATTATATTTTATTAATATTATTTTTTTGTTGCATGTTTAAAGGTTGTGTGACAACCTGGATTATGTAAATGTATGAAATTTTTCGTGTTATGGTTTTGTTTAAGTGAATGATTGATTTCGCGTAGCGTTGCTAAATCACTATTCACGGGCACGTTTCTCGAGGCACTATTCATGTCATAATATTTTTGTGTCTTTTCAATTTTAATAAATTTCATAAATACGTGTATGCGTACGAATAATTTTTCCAAGTGTCGAAAATTTTATTTGAGCTGATATGTGATTTTATCCGTATCCGAAATGTATTAGATGGGTGTTCCGAATATTTGGACAAATTCCATAATAATTATTTTTACCCATCCTAATAATTATGGTAATACCCATTTTAATTTTGGGTAGAGTTATTTACCAGTTTCGGTACAAAAGTGAGAGTTTTCGAACATAATTTTGGTGTGTTTGGGTATTTATTTTGGCTTATTATTCCAAGTGGGAACCACCCAACCACTTTAAACCAATCAAATTGCTAGGAAATGAGGAGAGAGAAATGAGCTTGCCGGCTAGTTTGAATTTTGGCCTCCTTGAGCCACAAACCCATTTTATTCCCTAAATTCCTCCCCACTTTTCTTCCATTTCATTTCCTCCCACGCCACTTCCCTTGCATTCCATTCCTAGTTAGTCCATCAGCAGATAGAGAGAAAGAGAGAGAGAAAGAGAGAGCTCGCCGGAAAAAGGAGAAGGAGGGAGAAGTCGCCGGAAGTTCGCCGGAAAAAGGAAGAAGAAGAAGTCTAGAGAGAGAGAGGTGGTGCACGGGTGAAGAAGAGAAGGAAGCCAAAGCAAGCAAGAAGGACTCAAAGCAAAGCCTACCATCTTATTAACCTCTAGCAGAGATTTGTAGAGGTAAACAAGCAACCAAAATCGTTTTCATTTGATTTTTGTAAAGATTTTCGAGTTTTAAAGGTTTTTGAGCTCTTGAGCTTGTGATTCGATTTTCTTGTGATTCTTGTTGTTGTTATTTGTTTTGGATGTTTGTAAATGTTGTTAAGAGACTATAGAAGTCATTAATAACATCAAAGTGGAACAAAAATAGAAGAAATTCGTATCTATGCGTAAGGAGGATGAAGAACATAGAGAACAATGGACTTTTTGGACATTCGGACTTTTTAGAGGACTATAAAGCTATGATTTCGTGTTTGTTAATTTTATTTGTTGATATGGTATTGTAGTTCCATGGGTTATGAGTTTAACCCAGTTGGAATGGAGTAAAAAGGTGTTAAAACGAAGATTTGGTGTTGATTTTAGTGAAGAACACCAATAACACAAAGAACACGAAAATAAAACGTAAGTTGATACTTTGGTCAAGGATTTGAATATGTTAATGTTAATGGGTAGCTCTGCATTTTTGATATGTTGTAGCCCCATGAATTAGGAGTCCATAGAGTCCGAAATGGACCAATTTGAACGTGTATTGAAGAAAATATGAAGATCGGAGTGAAAGGAGGTCGAAGTCGCGAAGCTGATGCAATTGCTTACCTGGGATACAGCCGGTTGAGCGCCGACGACACTCATTTTAAGGCCATTTGAGCGCTGGCTGCGCTGGGGCTGCAGTTTGCTAGACAGTTTTGACGCCCTTTACTAAAATGAGCGTAACTTTCTCATACGAACTCGGATTGAGATGATTCAAGATGATTCGGAAAGAGAACGAGTAGACCTATAACTTTCGTTCTTTAAGTTTTTCAATTTGAGGTCTGTAGATTGGTCTAAATTGGCCATTTATAGGACTGATGTGTAATTGGGGGCAATCGAAGGGTGTCGAGCATGCGCGTAAGCACATGTAATGCTCCCGACAATGTAAAGTGATGTTCTAACTTTCATAACATGATATTTATGATTTATAATGATACTTAGCATTAACCAATAAGTATTAGATGAATCGAATGGGCGTGTTAGGCGTACACAATTGCGTGTCGCTTGGGCATTCGGATAGACAAGTTGGGCGTATAGACGTGCAAGCGTCGTAACGCCGTAACTAGTGTGTATAATATTGTTTAATATTATGTTTGTAATAAGAATGAAACATCATAGAGTAGTATAAACTATTATTTGATATCCGGTATGTGACTAATTGTTATGTGAATATGTACTTAATTGTGTAGGATATTAAGGAGCGTGTGTTGTAATATTGTAGCAGACGCACCAGGCAAGTTTCCTAACGCTTGTCTAACCCTTGTGTTGGGCAAGTTTTTCTAACCTTACTCGAATTATATTTTGAGCAGGTTTCATATTTTGTACAGGTGTTGTATATTATTGCAAGTTTCATGACTCAAATGGAGTTATTACTTTTAAATCATATTAGTGGATTAATTATTGTCAATTACTCCACCTCCAAGATAATTATTGATATTCGCAGCTTATGCATTTGAATTCATTATCTGTTGTTGGATTGTGTAACGTTTAAGTTCTTCATTCATGAACTGTTTAAGGAGATAGTCTACGCCATTCGTTTCGGCTAGACATATACATGTTATTATTTTAAAAGCTATCCAAACCGGTTGTTGGAATGGATTCTTGGACTGAGAGAGCAACCCTTATTAGGGGATTTTAATGTGTCGGTTAGTCGATGCAGTCAGAGTTAAATGTTATGCATATACATGGTGTACAAGAGGCTGATCCCCTCGAGTACAACTGACGGGGCCAGGTTTTAAAAGAGTTAGTTGAATGATTGACTCTTTGGCCAAAAGTTCATGGTCGGTTGGACCACTCAGCAGTAAATAATCATTATTCATTGTTTCATTTGAACTTTGATTATGTCATTTCAGCTATTTCATCAATGTTCATAAATTGTTGATCTATGCAGCTATTATTCTTATTCATTCATGATATATCTTCATTCTTGCTTTTAAACTTGCTGAGCAAAGTAGTTGCTCACCCTTGCTATATCATGAACCTATTGCAGTTAAGCCGGAGAGTTTCAAAGCGAGCAAAGGCAAAGGAAAGCTTAAGGAATAGTTATATGTACTGTTCCGTTATGTAATCGTGGAATAGTTTTGTATTATTAATGTATTCTGCGATGTATTTATTTAAGGTTATAGACCTTGGGACCGTATTAAACCTTTTGTAATGAACAACATATGTTTATTTATTCCGCATTAGTTGATTTATGTTGTTTAGAGGTGTATGGATGTATTTTAGCGTGAGCACCAGATTCGAGGTATTGGTACCTGAATTTGGGGGTGTCACAACAAACGTAGAGTAACAAATCGTAGAGTGAAACTCTTCTCTCAGAATCGTAGAGTGAACTTCGTCAGTCGTAGAGCAACTCAGCTACCGAGTGAAAAACGTAGAGTAGACTTGCCCTTTCGTAGAGTACTGTGTCGCAGAGCATGCAAATCGTCGAACAAAACCAATCATAGAGTCCAATATTGCAACAATCGTAGAGTGACACTAAGAATCGTCGAGCAACTTTGCCATAGTCTCCCTACGATCGTAGAGCTGCCAGACTACACTCTAACACTACGAACGTCGAGCTCTCACTCAACGATCGTAGAGTATTTCTGCAAAACAACATAAAACTCAACATTAACTCCATATTTACATAATCATACCAAATTCTTCCTAAAATCAATAAATTTCGTAAATCAACTTGTATAACATAAAACATGCAACTAAACTAAGTATAAAGGAATGAAAATAATCAAATATCATGCACTCATCACACTATCACTTGCATTTATTTATATTTATTATTTTTCAAGTTAGTTATTACTCTTACATATTAGTCAAGTTCTTATATATTGTCCTATCAAAGAAAGTGATAAACTAGTGATCTATTTTCAAGCTCTAATAACCCATTTATACTTAGAAATTTTGGCTTTCAGAACTGTATTCTTTCAAGAAGAGTGATATAAGGTAATTTAATCCTTAACACTAGTCACCCCCGGTTATTCTTAGTACAGTCAGCTCTATCCTGATTCTTACAAGAAAAATTGTTCCTAATGTATAAAACAAAAGATTAATATATAGTCATCTTGTAGACACCTGAAATTTGTACATCTCTTCTCTAACAATGGCAGAGGACAAAAGGGTCATTTTACCCTAAGACCAAGATGTCCAAACAAAGATTACGAGGCCAAGAACAAGTACTCAAAGTCCCTACAATGACCTCCAAACAACAAACTGTGCAAAGCAAGACGAATGACTAGCTGAGATCTGCAGAAGGATGGTTTTCTGCCTTTTCTCTATCTTCCTGAATCCAGAATTGATCAAACTTGGTGTCATTGTGTAGCTCTCGGTAAGAACTTTCAAGAATGGTGTGACACGTTTCCTAACTCTTCTCAGTTTGAAAGTTATGGACGTTTCAGCATGCAACACAAAAAACTGAGCGACACGAAAAGTCGACCAAGTGGGCCCCACCCTAACCACCGCAGGAGGACCTGTGGCCAAGCTGAGATACTATAAAAGGCATTTGCTGATTTTTTAATAGGAGAAGGGATTTTAGAGAGAGTAGGTGTTATCTAGAGAGAAATAAAAAAAGGGAGAGAAAAACCTCTCTAATTCCCACTTAGATCTAGTTTTTTCCATCAAACCTCTCATCAATTTTAAGTTAAGCATTCCATTTCCAAGCTCAAGCGAAAAGAATTCATCAATCCCAAGGTGAAAAATTCAATCTTTATGTAATTTAAGCATAGATCCATAGATCTTCTTTATTTGGTGAATTGTTGTGCTTGGACTGTGTTTGTTTTCTGATTAGTTGATCATTTGAGGCTCTCCTGGCATCCTAAATCATATCTAGAGGTGTGTCGATCCTAGTTGTGGAATTATGGGTGATTAGAGAGAATTTCTTACGGATGAAATCTCCTCCTTTCATCCTCCTAACCATTCGATGATTTCCTTTTGTCGATTTATCGATTTTTTCTCGGATTCGACTCCTTTTTCCCCTAGAATGTTGTGTGTACATTGAGGTAAATCAAACCATTATCGATGATGATACAAGATCCATTGAACAAGACATGCAATAATAGTCACACCCAACAATATTGTGTGATTATAATTTAGCTATATAGTAAACAAGATTTTGATTAATCGATTACATTTAGGGGCCTCTGGCTGTGCAACAAACCAACTAAATAAAACAGTGCTCACTTTTATTTTTATTGAAATTATTTAGCACCGAATTACCAAGAGTTGGATATAGCTAATCAGGTGCCTAGGGACGGTAATGGGACCCGCCTCCGATACTCTGCTAGAGCCCACAATGGGTATATATTCCGATAAGCTGCATAATGCAACATGCAATTCTTCATAAAAACTCCACTTATTTCCTGCAATGGAAATGTGCAGTGAATAATGGTTAGTTACACACTAATAATGCACGCAAGATAAAGTTCAAAGTGTGTTATATACGAGGACAAATTTTTGTCGGATATTAAATACCGACGTACGTAGATACATGAGATATGAGCGTGTAAAGAAAAGAAGGGACACACATAATACTATTTTATCACTTATAGTTCCACATTAGTTGCTATCCATATTCGACATAAAATTAGTCGACATATACATCATTTTCCAAACTTCAGTTATCTACATTATAACTGTATGTCATATTGTAATGTCATGAATTAGCTTTGGTTATGGATCAATTTTTCGCCTTTCGGGCTATAGCTTTTTGGTCATATATGTCATGAGTTACCTGTTGGGGAAAATCACCATCTTCCATCTGAGAATTGATCAATAACTTGGCAGCACGGTGAAGAGGTGTTGGGTCTCTCTCGGCCTATTGAAGTGGAAAAGTTTAGGCATAAAATTTGGTGAAAAAAATGTGCATATTATTAAGTCAAATTGATTGTATTTAAAGAAATTAACCACTTATACAGTTCAAGAAACAACAATCTTACCTGCCCAGAATGAATCAGTCCCATTAAGGCCCATCCAGTATTTACCAAATTTGAGCGGTTTCCTTCTAATGGTACATATACCTATTTCATCAATCACAAAATTCTCTTTAAATTACAATACATTTCAAACCGGACAGAGTATACATGCATTAATGCATCAAGCCATCAATAACTCCATTGATGGCTGTGACTAATATGAATAAGCACCTTTTTATTAGAAATGGGAAGCACCTTTCCTCTCTTTTAGTTCTTTCCAAATTGGAAAGAAAATAAGAGAAGAGAAAGTATTTTGATGAAATCTCATCTATTTCCAACTTTATCGTCCCATTTCCCATTTCCTTCTCTTTTCTTCTTTGTGTAAAGGATGAGATATATTTTGAGTGTTCAATTAAGCACAAGGATTGATTACCTTTTTCGGGCAAGAAAGATAGCTTTCTCCCCAACCCCCATCATCCATCTGTGATTTGAGAAGAAAATCAACACCTTTACGAACAGCTGCACAATTGTAGTATGTCTTTCCAGCTGCTGCTAGCCCCGCAAGAGCAAACCAGGTACCATATGTAAAGCACACACCCCAGTTTCCGTACCTGCAGTTTAGATATTTATTGTATTTATGTGATTCTTCATATCAGTAATAAACTTGAAAATATTGTAAAAATACTTGAGAGGAGAAATTAACACACCATGAACCATCAGGCATTTGTAAGTCTTCAAGGTAACGAATAGCATTCATAATAAAATTATCTATCTCCTTCTTTCGGTGTACAGGATATAACTTTTTAAACAGAACCAGAGCTTGAATTGCCGATGAAGTGCACTCTACATACCTACATCATGACTATTTTGTCAGTCCATCTCATGCAGGTAGTTTCATATGAGGTGGAGAATTTTTTTTTTTACTGATAAGTCGGTGGAATTAATTTGTTAAGAAGAATCTTGTTTATTTCCAGAGTTTGTTTAATTTAGCAATGGAATATGCCCCTGCTTTGTTTGTAAGATTTGTTGAATAATTTCTTAATAATAGTCTGACAGTTTCTAGTTCATGGAAGATACGTGAGTGGAGTTAATAAGAAATAAGATTGTAAGAAATTTTGACTTACTCATGCTCAATGACAACGTTTGCAAAGCATTCCGAAGGATTGAACAACTGTTTAGGAGAGACATACAAATAAGGATACACACACACACACACACACAGAAGATATCAAATTATGCATTGCAACTGTCAGAGGGGTGATGTATTATCTGACAAAATATTAAGAATACTTTTGCAACATGTCTATATTTCTTGTTGAAAAAGAATACCTCTAACCATTCCTGAGCTCCTGCAGGCTCCCATGCTGCTAACCCACCATTTTTGCTCTGAATATCATCATTTAATTAATACAGTTGGAACTTACTGAACGATACTGTATATCAAGTCGGTGCTTTAGCATGATTCAGTCAAAAGAAAAGATTTCTTTCACCATGCACAGATGTTCCTAAATATTTCAGTATATAACTTTATTGTTTCAAGCATTAATATGAGTTCTTGATAAATGTTCAGATCTTGCAGAGTAGAAGTACTAAACTAGTAAACTACTAGTATTTACCTTAAAAGATGATTCTTGGTATATCCAGAATATAAAATATTTAAATAAAGATGATTTTGGTTTCAAAGATAGAAAAACGGTAGTGCGCAAGTCAATCCTCACCTGTAGGGAAAGCAGTACATTAACAGAATCATACAGTCGTTCTGGTTCCATTCTCTTGCCAACAATTTCCTCTGGCATCCTTGAGAAAATAAGGCAACACTGAAGAACAAGAAAAGAAAGTTAATAAAATTAAAAAGTAATGTGTCATCATCTTTATGGAATTTACTTATACTGCAACCCTGAACTTGATTTAGATTTTTCTTATTCGAGTTCAACACCTTTAATCCTTCTGCAGTGCAATCAGAAACTTGCCATCCATGATCTTGATCTGAAAAAGTCCACGATCCCTTAGAAATGTGGCGATGCATACTTTTGAAGTCACCAGAAGGATTATCCTTGACCTGCATACAACAAACTCATACGATTGAGATAGAGCAAGTAATGAACCAAATATATACTCCCTCCGCTCCAAGTTGTAAGATCATTATTGACTTTTAAAGTCAATTTGAGACATTTTGAAACGCAAAAAATTGATATGATTCATTAAAAATTACAAACCAATAAATATTATAATTAGCTGTATTTTTTAGATAGTTTATAGTATTCATCATTGTATCGACTAAAATCAAATGAATCTAAGTCAATATTGAGTTTGAAAGTGTCTAGAATCGACTTCAAAAATTCAATAATGGTCTGATATTTTGAAATGAATGAAGTACTATGTTCTAACAGAGCATGCAGCAATTGAAATCTAAAAAAATGTGAAGAATAGTTTAGATAGTATTTAAATTGGAAACCTGGGACTTTTTGATGAAGTCGTGTCCTTCCATAAGAGTAGGCCCAAGTTCATGAGTGAGATCACTAGCCAACAATGCTTGAATGCTCATACCTGTATCCCACTGCTGACTACCAAAACTCTGCATTTGAATGTCTACATATTTTAGCAACTCAATCAAATTAATCAAGTGCTAATCATTAGAATTAATTCACATTGTGAATCCATAAGTGGGTGTCTTGCAATGAATACGAAGTTATGCAAATTAGGAGACAACATACTGGGAACTATTTCGCATAATAAAAATAAGAAAATAAAAAGAAAATCTTTTCGGGCACTAATATAATTTTGATGCAACAGTGTGTCTTAACCTGCATCTTCATTCCATCTTCAGCAACCCATATATAATCTGGAATCCTTGCAAGGTGTTTCTTGAAATAATCTCCATTTGGATCCTCAACCCAACAAGCAAGCATAAACAAAGACTGCTCAAATCAAGCCAATTAAATATTACATTCACAAGAGAAGTAAGACTAAAAGCTTGAACATACAGAATTGTTCTAGCATTGAAAAAAAATCATGTTCTTTAGGGGGGCAGGGGAGGAGGGGATCTTATACTATGTCATATTTACCTTTTCCACATTTCCAATGGTAATATATCTACTGTTCTCATCTTCGTAGTGAATGTGTTTCATGGTAGTCTGCAAAGCTTTCTCTCTCAACTTGTTAAATGGCCAACGAGTTAAAAAAGGTTCAGTTAATACATAGAGACTATCCCAGAGCAGGTCTTGTATTTTAGGATGAGGATAGTAGATGTCCTCCTGCAATAGAAGTCGGTATATAAATGTACATACACATATATATATATATATATATATATATATATGTATAAATGGGGAATGATCCATAACCACCACTGGCTATGGGTCATTCTCTATCCAACTGATCTATAGTCGCGTTTATTGCAATCATGGACGTATGTGATGAAAAGGAGATTATTAGTACCCGCAAGTAATTCTTGCGGAGACTAATTAGTATCCGCAGGAACTTCTTGCAGATACTTTTTACGTTAAAAAATTCAAAAAAATCAGAACACTCATTCTGTCTCCTAACCTTACTTTTTCTCTTTTTTCACTCAAACTTCAAAATTCAATAACTTTTTTGTTATAAATCTAAAATTGTTAATTTATATATCGTTAAAAAGGTCTCGAAAAGATCTTCAAAACAAGAGGCATTGTTGATATGTTTTGATGTTGTTAAAATGTCAAAAATTACAACTAAAGCTTATACTAGTGTATTTCAAAATACAAAATTTTAATTTCAATTTTGGTCATTTTAACTAAATAAAAAGATATTAATAATGGATCGTGTTTTAAAGATCTTTTCGAGACCTTTTTAATGATACATAGATTAACAATTTTGGATTTGTAATAAAAAAAAGTTACTAAATTTTAAAGTTTGAGTGAAGAAAGAGAAAAAGCTTGGTTAGGAGAGAGAGAATGAGGGTTCTGACTTTTTTTGAATTTTTTAACTTAAAACGTATCCGCAAGAAGTTCCTGCGGATACTAATTAGTCTCCGCAAGAACTTCTTGCGGATACTAATAATCTCCTTTTAATCTCAGTCGTCCGTGATTGTAATGAGCGGCAAAGATCAATTGACTAGAGAATGACCCATATATGAGGGGATATATTTCTCATTAACTCTTTATTTTGATGATAACTAGAAGTTTAGAGTATAGAGTATAATAGAAATTATTTTGTAATATATTTACCTCTAATTTATATATATATATATATATATATATATATAAAAACTAATGTCAAAAGTTATGAAAGTTAAAATCATAAATTAACATCTCATGAGGCAAAGAAAATTCATTTTGGCTTGAAAAATGTTTTTCATATATATAGATATATTACCAATAGTTTCATAAAAAATATAAAACTATTTGTTCCAAAAAATAATTATATTCCTCCCGGCCCAAACCTGTGCAAATTTCAGTCCAAAAAGATTGAAGTATTCCTAGACCTAATTTTAAGGTTTCTAGAAATAATGCATGGAATGGTTTAAAAAGTATGACAAGTGTCACTCTTATAAGCATTTTATATGTCTAGAAAGAACGCATGAAAAGGTTTGATATTGTGACAAGTGTCACTCTTATAAGCATTCTCTCTAAAAAATAACTTTACGTTACTTTTTTTTTGCACCTAATTGGGAAACAAACTTGAGGAAATTTTGCAATCACATGGATCACTATGGGACCCGACGTGTAGCGTTTTAAGCCTAAAAGAATTATCCGTATTGCTATAAAATCCGGAAGCTTCAGAATCGGGTCAAAATTTTCTCAAACTCTTACCATTATATCTATAAACTATACTTATCTACAAAATGAACCCAAGCCAAAGCTTAAACAATCTTTGCTTACATTTTCCTTACAAGCTTTCTCTCTGTAAAAGTTTTTTACTTGGGTTTGATATACTTGCTATTATCTGTCATATTTGTATCACTTATTTTGTTTATTAAGACTTTTTGAGCATTGAGGTTGATAAATCTATAAAAGAGTATTAAGGAGTATATACGCACTCCACTGAAGTATTATCAAGGTGTTCTATTGACTACTGTCTAGAACTACAACTTTGATAATATCTATCAAGCTTTGTCTAAAACTCAAAGAACTATAATTTTATATTCTACTTCATTTGAGATCAAAGTTGGATTTCAAGACGGACATTTTCCACTTGAAGTGTATATACTATCTTGTTAAGCCTCGGGCCTTGGTGATTAAAAATTAAATTATATCCCAACCTGCCTTAATTTAAGATACCGAATGTGCGTTTCTTCCGTGTAATATATATACCTTGGGAAATATATATATATATATATATATATATATATATATATTTTTTGAATACTCTTGAAAAAGAAATATCAAAAGAAAATACTCAACTAGATTCAGTACAACGAGAAAACTTTTCAACTCTTTCTAAAATCACACACATACTGCACTTGATCAGTTATATTTAAATTTCAAGTATTTAAACTTTATTTGATTAATTCTTATTATACTTGAAATTGCATTTATTACAAGTACTGAGCATAAATTATTATAACCAACCACTTGTAATATTTGTATGGTATTCTTAATTGATCATAAACTGCATATATCTGTGAATCAAGAATTACTCTGTGCTTAAATTAAATTTGCTTATCTTAGAAGTACTTTCTCGAACAAACTTTTATAGAGGATTTTTGAGTTTGTTTATTTTTAGCATCTGTAATCAGATCAAAATCTTAGAGAGGTCAGCTTGGAGTTGAATCTCTAGTATATTTGTAAGGCTAGGAAAGATCTTAAGTTTTAAGACCAGATTTAAAAATAGAATAAGACTCAGGTTTGCAGATACAACTTATTTTGAGGAAGAAGTGGAGAGCTATTATTTAAGACAAATAGTTGTATTTTTTAAAGTTTGTGTAAAAACCTTTGTACAGATTTCTCCACCTAAGTGAAGGAGAGCTGATTATAGTGATAGGATCCCTATTTGCCAGGCTATCCACCTAAATCGGAAGCAGTTATAGATGCTATAACAAAACTTCGTAAGAAAATATCTCGAAAAATCTATGAAGATAGAATTAAGTACTAGTGAAGTGCTTGGGACTAGACGTAACAATATACTAGGTGTATACTGTCAACCAGCTAAATCATCCGTGTTCTGTGATTGTTTATGCTTTTCTTTACTTGTGATAATCTAGTTAAACTAAATGAGTAAGAAAGATTAAAAAAAATTAAAATAGGTCAAGGATTAATAAAAAGTTACATAATATATTCAATTGTAGATTATTTATTTCCTTTATATATATATATATATATATATATATATACACACACACACACATACATACACACACACACTCACACAAAGCCATAATATCGTAGTATATGAAAAACAATACTGATCTATCTCAATTAAGAAGCAAAATAAAAATACCACCATAAGATGATCTACGCAGATACCTTGGCACACACATGACGTACTTTTCTCCAATTGATTTCATTGTAGGGTTGAGCATAAAGTTCTTCTCTTAATTCTAAAATGAGAGGAGTGATTGGACCAACAAACCTCTTCCCATATAAATATGACATTGGCAAGTAAGTCATCCGGCAATAACACCAAATTTTAGCTGCATTCAGCGGATAGAAAACATTGTAAGACGGAAAGCTAATAAAACAAACCTGACAACCAGTGATAGACACAAGATTCAACTGCTAGGTGAAAATTATTAGATTATCAAGTTGGCTGTTTTCCAGCTAATTGATACTATTATTATTGAATTGGATTCTAATGTGCCCGTGTGTGTCCTGTAACCTTTTCAGGATTCAGGGTTATAGTTACTTCAGCACAGTTTAAGTGTTCTTTCTGGTACTGGATATGGTTAACACCTTTCAAGCCACTCCTGAATGTAGAACACCAATTTTGAACATTTCTTGAGCAACATTTAATTATTTCATCATGCTAGGAAGGTTGACTAGAAAATAAAGTCAAGAGAGAAGCTAATATAGAAGATACTACTAATGCAGCACAGCCCTTAAATAGCATGCAATTGGATTATGAATTTCAGTTAGTTTAATGTGAACCTGGGTGCATAGGAAGGAAAGAAGGGATAATCCAGAATTCTGGGGGCATTGGGTTGCTTCCTGCCCATTCATATAAACCGACTATCTGAAACAACACCAAAAGCTAGATTAGATGATTTGAGGAACGAGCATTACTCATATGCTACTACTAACTAGTCACATGAAGGATTTGCCACTTGAACATAAAGAAGCTTTACTAATAATAAAAAAAAGAGCAACTCCACCAATTGAACTATTAGGAGCAATGAAAATAATGGTCATACGTACCGAAAGCCAAGTCTTGCCCCATGAAGGTATATCGGTTGCACTGCCATGGTCAAGGATCCATTTTCGGCCTCTGGCACATGCATTGTTTACACCACCATCGGGTCCTTCTCCAAGCATACGCATACAAATGTAGCTAAGAGTTGTGCAGTACATGGTGCTATGCCCCTCAATATGTAATCCCCACCCGCCATCTTCATTCTATAAATTCGTATTTGATTACCATTACTAATTACTCTTAGTGACCGGAATCTGAAAAGACAATTACTTGCTTTCACATTCTCGCTTTTCTCTCTCATCTTTCCAATGAATCTTACAAGAGTAATATTGAATAGTACATAATTTAACCAATAAAACAAAGCATTAATTACATTTCTTAATTGTGTTTACTCCTGAAACGTCAATTAAAAAGGAACGGACAAAGTAGTACATTATTAACAGAAAGATGATAATTGGTTGGGACAAATTAACAAACACTTGGCGTACCTGATGACAATATATGTAGCGAAGAATTTCTTTACGATGTTCTGCTGGGAACACTGTATGAAGATGCCCTGTGATATATAAACACATCACCTGATCCACCAAAAAAAAAAAATTACTTGTAAGCAATTGGCAACAATTATGAGCAGAAATGCAAAAATTATGTATATTAGTCTTATTTGTATGTATGTATGAGATTAATGAGAATATATGGCCGGTCGGCGGCCAGAGACTGACCAAGGGCGGAAGGAAAAAGAGAGCTCCGGAATTCTCGGCAGGCCAATGACCGTCGCTGGCCTGCAAAGCTGAAAAAAAGTGGACGGCCCTTCGGAGTGTGGTGGTGGCGGCCTCATGAGTAACTACCTCGTCATCTCCTACCTTCACTTGGGGGATTGTTTGTTTGAAATTCTTCTCTCTTAGGAACTGTGTTTAAAAGTTCAAAGACACCATTAGTGGCGGCTTAATGAATGAATGGATGCATGATCTCCATAATTAATGAATTAACAAAATAATAAAGTGTAATTAGTGGATCCGGCCGAGTGCAATGATTGTAATCAATCCAGGTAACAGGTATCATTTTATATTTCATCTTTATAATAATTCTTTAATCATTGTAGTAGTATTGATGTTGAAACAAGACAAATATGTTACTAAGTTGGATTGCGACCACATAGAAATCTATGAATAAGATAAAATAAATTAATCTATCTCATGTATGCACGATATGTCACAATTATAATTTAATCGAAAACTATCACAATATATATTAGGACTCATAATAAATACTTAGGAAATGTTAGTTTGCGATGGTAGCATTTACATTGTTTGTACCTCCAAGCGCACCACATTATTTTTGGTGTGTTGTGTTTATGCCTTAAACGTTACGCTTGAAATAAGCATCTAATAGACCGAACAAGATTTTTAAATATGTTTAAACTTCCAACGCTTCAAACCCTAAACAACATAAACATGTCTAAACAGTTTCATTTGTAAAATTTATAAATATTAAAAATATATTTTAACTTCATATTTACCTTATAAATTATTAATTTAATAATGATAACATTATAATAAAACTATGATTGCAAACATAAAAAACGTCATCTGAACCCATATTACCATCAACAAAAATATTATACATAAGAACATTTTCTTGAAATAGAGGGATACTAAAAAGATTTAATCAATAATTAGCACAATATACTCCTGTTGTCTAAGTATAGGATTAATTTTGTTTTTTCAAAGTCAATTTAAAATATTTTAAATTTTAAATTTGATAGAAATTGATCAAATTTTAAATAACTCAATTATGATAGAGTAGTTTTATGTGCAAAAATGGTTGTGATTTAATAAAGAGAAAAAGTTGTATATATGTCATACCATTTGAATTATTGATAAATTTTATTAATTTTTTTACATTATTTTGTTTTTAATATTTGATAACAGGGGGTAATGGTGTGGAACGGTATTTGTGCACAGTTTGTGAATATAAAATTAATTATTATGAAGTTGTAAGTTATCCAAAATTTATTAGTAATTATAAAACTTAATTATTTAAAATTTTTAATAAATTAAATTAACTTAAAATTTAAAAATATTTTATATTGCCTTTAGAAAATCTTGGTCATATATTTTGATAGAGTTGTAAATTGAGTCCAGAATATCCAACATTCGCTCTAAAAATTTGTATCCATATTTGCGTCTGTATTGGTGTCAAAACGAATAATATTCATATATGTTCAAAACGGATACGGATACAGGTGTATGCATATTCGTATCCGTTAATATTTGTATCTGTAATAACAATAAGCTGAATATTGATATATACATATACATACATAAAAATATATTGGTATACAATATGTATATTTGCATAAAGAATAATACTATGTACATAAACTGTACACAAAAAATTGTACACAAAGAATAGGATCCATGTATTAGTTACCAATGAAAATATGTAAAACATCTAATCGTAAGTATTACTTCCCATTTTCTCTCCTTTTTATACTGTTTCTGCACAGTTTTTATGTATAATTAGTGTCTCTAGCATTACTCATACATAAAAATATGTAAATCTCTCATTTAATATTGGTTTACAATATATGAAAGTATTAACATCAATTGATTATACATCTTTTATGACTATTTTATGATATATGATATTAAAAAAAAATCACATATGGATGTTATATCTAGTTTTATAATTTTATTTGGTAGATTGTGCAACATTTCTAATAGTTCTCAACTTCGCATAAAAAATTAATTATGAAAATTAATACAATCTAGCTCAGTGATCCCATGCAAAGAAAAGATTTTTTTTAATAAAATTATTGTATTGTTTATACTTTTTTTATATTATACTATACTAATATATTAATTATAGGAATAATATATTAATATTATGTAGGATGATTTTTATTTAAAAAATATTATTTTCTTCTAAAATATATTATTTAACTAATATTGTATTTATAACTGTTGATGAAAAATTAAATAAATTCAAAATTTTACAATAATAGTTCATCTACTTATATAACATAAATAATAGTATTCACTTTTAGTTTAATGAATTATTTGTTTATTTATTCATATATTCATCTGTTTATATAATAGGTAAAATCTTATTTAACATCAAATAATTATACTTATATAATTTAATAATAATAAAAAGATTTTTATATAATTAAATATTATTTTTATCAAGGACATGAATTTTAAAGAATACTAAGTAAATTAAAAATATATATGAGAATGAGGGATAATAGTAATTAGATAATTGTGAAAATAAAAATGTAGCCGAAAAGATTTTGAAACCAAATAAAAAATGAAAAAGTAGTTTGTTCTCCTAAATAAATTTTAGGTTCCTATTCTTAGACTTTAGGGTTGAAAGACTATTTTTAAATTTTAGAGTTGAGAGACGATTTTATTCTCTTTGTTATATATATATATATATATATATATATATATATATATATATATATATATATATATAAGTACCTATATAATACAAGCTCATCAACCTGTGCAAAGCACGAACGATATGGATAATAGTTTATTATATAATTAAATAAATAAATATTAATTAGAATGTTGAAAGATAATTATAGTTATTAGATTATTAAATATTTATTTAAATTATAAATACTGAATTATATATTATAGGTTATTTGGATCAATTATTAAGCTAAACATTTGAATGCAATGTATATTTATTTTGTTATGATTATGAGAAAATAATTATTTTAATTTTATTTAAGTTTGTAATGGAATTTTATATTAGGGTTTATATTAACAAAATTTACTTGAAATTCTAATTCGAATAAAAGTATGAAACTCAAGCTCAATAGGTTTTAATTTAGTTATAGCAATTAGTTAGAATGAATTCACATACAAGATTCGTCACAAAAAGAATAATGGTAACCGGTTAATTTTTCTGCTAGATATTGGTTGGGTTTCTTTTAAATACTTCACAAATTTAAATAGTATATATTTAATTGTTATAAATTTGTATAGTACTTATACTAATTTGATAGCAAAGAAAAAGATCTTCCTTTTTTTATTTGTATTAGAGATAGAAATATTTTTAAATATGAATAATTTTTAATTGATAGGAATTTGGATAGTATTAATGCTAATATGAATAGGAATGCTAAACCAAAAATTTGTGAAACTAAAAAATAGTGAATTTAAAAATTGGTGAAACCAAGTTTGCACTTTTAATTATACTAGTTCGATGTCCTCTGCCAAGCACCAGATTTATAATTGTATTTTATTTATTAATTATATTTTATATTATCAAATGTATTATGAATATTGGCTATATATATAGTGGTAGTGTGATACTATAAATGATAGTGAAAAATAATGACAAATTAAGACCATCATGTCATTTTATAGTCGTAAAATAAAATTACATCTCTAATTTTGGATCAAATTAAAAAGAAATTTGTATCTGTAATTTAAAACCAATGCATGTATTAGTTAAATTTTTTATATAAAGTGGCTTTGTAATGCTATTGTTACCATTATTTATTAAAATAGTTAAACATATAATCTTACCCAATAATGATATTTATATTTATTTTTAGTGTTTAATAAAACACTTCGCTCATCAAAACAAAAGAATAAAATATTAATTATAAAATATTATAAAAAAGGAAGAAGAATAATTAAAAAAAGATATATATCTAAATGAATGTATAATATATTTCAAGTTTCCTACTACAAAGAGAAATATCTTATGAAATACTCTCTCCGTCTCTTAATATAAATCGTTTTAGAGAAGTATTTCGTCTCTTAATATAAGTCGTTTGAGAATTTCAAGTAAGCATTAATTGCTTAGTTTCCAATATTACCCCAAGTATTAAATATAACGTTGGTTCTCTCACTATTTTTTGCCCAATAAATAACACTCTCTTTTTCTAAAATACAGAACAATATATGCAATTGATATTATATTTAATGCTATACAATCATTTTCTTAATACTTGTGCATAACTCTAAAACGACTTATATTAAAGGACGGAGGGAGTAGTTGTCTAATACATTTTAGGTTTCCTACTATAAAGAGATATATCTAATGAAATGGAGTAGTTGCTTAGAAAGAGAGGAAATTTATCAATTCTCAAATATATCAACAAAATAAAGATAAAAATATCAACCAATTAAATTTTCGTATATTTTCACGAGTCAACTAAAATTCAGGACAAATCAAAACATTTCAGTTAACTCATACAATAAAACGTTATTTGTGCTATTATAATAAGTAATAGATAATAGATAGTTGATATAATAGTCTGAGTGAAGTTATTCTCACAAAATAAAACATTCTTATAATTTTCAATACTTTTAAATTTCTTCTCTTGATACAAAAAAATAATAGTAATAAAACATATATAAATTTAATAAACTTTTTCATAAATATCTAAAAAATAAACAACAATAAAACACGACAATAAAGAACAACAATTCCAACACACCTCAAAAACTTAAAATCTAAAAGGGTAAACTATAGGCAGTAGGCACTTCAAAAGCAATGCCAAAAGCACCGAAACGGCAACCGTATTTGTCGTTTCATTGAATTAAACCTTCTTTTTAATAGACCCACTTACTCCCCCCTCTCTCTCTCTCTCTCTCTCTCTCTCTCACTATGTGTGTGGATTTTAATCCCATCTGGCCAATAATAAAATTCATCCCCTTTATTCTATTAGTACTCCTCCTAATTAATTGTCTCACTTCACTTCTTTAATTTCTGAGTAACTTTATAATTATATTTAGATTTTATTTTATTAAAAATCTGGAATAACATGAGAATATTAATATCTTTTTAAATATCTTAATCTAATATAAAAAATAAATTTAAATTCATATATTTTTCTATACTTTTTATAATTCAACTTAACATTAATGAAGAGACATTCAATTCAACTTAAAGTCAAAAGTCATTCAATTTGATTCAACTGAATATCTATAAATATAAATAACATCTTTAAAATTATATATTTACTCAAATAATATTATACTAATTTTGCAATCTTTCCCTTTATATCTCTCTCTATATGTATATTATACAAACACTAAGAGCTCATTTTATTTATTTATTTATTATTATTATTTATTATTATTATTTTATTTTTGAATTATTGAATTTCTGGACATGTAATCACTTTTTTTATCTATGCTTTTGTAGGAACAGTACTGCAAAGTTTTGAATTTATTGCAAAAGTGCATATTTTTATTCATTATAACATAGCTATTCATAAAAGTCTAAAGAGCTGTTTGATAAGAGTTTAATGGCTCTGAATGGTTCTATATATCTGATTCGGTTAGCCATTAAGACTATTTGTTTAAGTAAATATTGATTTGAATGTTTCTACTAGAGTCTGACCGAATAAGATAGATTTATCTAACTTATTCGCTCAGCTGAATGACATTTTACTTGCATATCCCCACTAGTAACCACCAGTAAAAATCAACGAACATAGATCTGCCACCATCTACCGCTTTACAAAATCACGACACCGACAAGTTTACTACTGTTAACACCACCGCTCACCGCCACGCACCACCGTCACATGTCACATGTCACATGTCACAAATTAAGATTAAAAAAGACACCATCCACCACCACACCACCACATCACCATCGCCAGATCTGAAAAATAAAAGAACAACAAAAATCATTCACTACCACTCATCACCATGCACCGCCGCCTCACAAAACCAAACCACTGCCGCCTCACAAAAGTCAAATCACCGCCAAGTCACAAAATTAACAACCACTGCACAACGCCTAGACCAAAAAAAATTAAAAGGAAGAAGGAAAAGTAGGCTAAGTTCTAGAGAGAGGGAAGAGATAAGGAGAAGGTTAGGTTCCAGAGAGAGGGAAGAGATAAGAAAAGGCTGCTTACTTTGGGGGATGTCGGCGTTGGATCTCATTTATTATTATTATTATTATTACTCCCTCCGTCCCAAATTAATTACATTTTTAGGACTTTTTTAAGTCAAATTGACTATTTTTAAAATTAATAATTAAGCATATATAAATATATTTCTAAAATTATAAAAATTGAAATTAGTAATAAATTGTATATACTTTCTTTTGGTTATAATATCTTCACCTATATGTTAGCAAAAATAGTAAAAAGATTAGTTTTAAAAATAGTCAATTTGACTTTAAAAAGTCCTAGAAATGCAATTAATTTGGGACGGAGAGAATATTATTTTATGTTTTTCTGCTTTTTTGAATTTGCCAACTTTCAAGAATATTCAATTCAGTATGGTTGAAATCTTAAAAAAAAAAAGAATATTCAATTCAATTTGTTTAAATTATTAAAATATTACAAAATTAATATTGTATTAAACTTATTGTTTAGTACGTTCATACTTATATTCAACATAGTTCAAAAGGATAAAATAATAAAAGATTGTTACTTAGATGATTCAAACATATCAATTATTAAACAACTTTTTTTCATTCAGTATTCAATATTCAATACTCAGTTCCATTCAACTGATTCAGATTACTTAAACATTCAGAACTTTTTCATTCAGTTTTATCAAACAACCCCTTAATCTTTATATCTTAAAGTGGTAAAAAAAACTATTAGAATGTATTCACAGTTACACATAACTATTCAGTAAAGTCTTGTAATCCTAAAACTGGAGTGGAGTAAGTTTAATTAATAAGTAGGTTGGACCCGCATGCTATCGGGAAAGTGGATGTAAATTGGATGTCTCCGTAAATTTACTCTTATATCTATAACATTACTCATGTCTAAAATATGCATTTCATCATTACATTGATTACTTAACATCATGTTGATACTTAACAATAATTAATTATATATCAATGCAATAATAACATATGTATTTAAAATACATTTTAGATCCTAAATTTAAGACTTATAGTCATAACATTATTTGTCATTTTATAGATACAACCTTTGTCTTCGAAGGGATGACATGAATTTTATTTTATTTTTAATTTATTTTGGTTTCTCATAAAAAATAACCAAAATACAAAAGTCAAAGTTATAAAATATGGAATAAAAAAATAACATTGATTTTATAGATACAACCTTCGTTTTCGAAGGGATAGCTTAATTTTAATTTTAATTTTAATTTTTATTTATTTTGGTTTTCTCACAAAAATAACCAAAATGTAAAAGTCAAAGTTATAAAATAAGGAAAAAAAATAACATTTATAATTGTATTGTATTTATAGATGATCCACGATATTATATTCCTTTTGTCTTGTAAAAAAAGAATGAATTTCTTTTTATCAATGAAAAGAGAGATTTTAAAAATGACAACATGGCACAATTTTTTCAGGTATATTATTTTAGTTTTACTATCATATTATTACTATTAATTTAAATATTTATTATTTTTAAAAGTAAAAATGGAACGAAAACATATTATTTGAATTTTTAAATTTTACTAACATGATTCTTTTTATGTGATGACGCATAAAATCCAAAAGTAGAAATTAGCTAATACTCTTTTCTTTAATTTAACATTCTTAATTAGCTAGCTAGCTACTCCCCATAATTTTCGCTAAGCTTATTATCTTGATTTTATTATTATGCCACTATTATTAAAGTAAAAACTAATTATTTTTAATAGTAAATATAAAATAAAAACACATCGTTAAAATTCCTAAAATTCTAAAAACATGACTCTTTAATCAATACAACACAAATAGTACTTAGCTAGCTACCCTCCACAAAACAAAAAATCTTTTTTCCGTCCATTTTCCCCCCTTTTCTATTAGTTATAGAATTCAGTAACAATAGAATTAAAAAAAAAGCTAACTTAAATCTTCCATCCATTTCCTTTCTATTTCGACTCTTTAAAATATAGTACAACAGAAAAAAAGAAAAAAAAATGAGAAGAGAGAACTAAACTAAGAGAAATGAATGTAAGAAATTACGGTACCTGCATACGCCAAAGGAGATCGCTACTGGGCTTAACCTGATACCGGTTCTCCCAAAATTGACGTCGAGCTTGTTCCACCTCTTCCAGCTCTCCGGGGCTACCCACATAATTCGGGTCGAACTCCCATGTTTGCCGCCCGATAAAGTTATTGGTACTATACAAATACGGGTCATTTTTATCTCCTTTCGCTATCTTAAGCTTCCACATGATTTTTTTTATTATAAATTTATCAATTCTCACAATTTCCACCGCCGCCGAACTGCACTGCCGTCTGCTGTCGGTGATTTAAAAAGTTCTGTATATATTACTAGATTGTTAAAAATGTCATATCAACTATATAGTTAAAAGCACAAATTTGATTTAGTTTCAACCGTTTTTAGTTCAACTTTCTTAATTCATATTAGCTTAAGTACTATACAAATTTGTATTAATTAAATACTATAACAATTTAAAAATATTTTTATCTCTAAGAGAAATAGAAAAAAAGAATATCTTTTTCTTTCACATTCAAATTAGTATAAGTACTATACAAATTTATAATAATTAATAATTAAATATATTACTAGATTGTTAAAAATGTCATATCAGCTATATAATTAAAAGTACAAATTTGGTTTGATTTCATCGGTTTTTGATTCAACTTTCATAATTTATGTTAGCATAAATACTATAACAATTTAAAAATATTTCTATCTCTGAGAGAAATAGAAAAAAAGAATATCTTTTTCTTTCATATTCAAATTAGTATAAGTACTATACAAATTTATAATAATTAATAATTAAATATATACTATCTAAATTTGTAAAGTATTTAAAAAAAACCCAACCAATCTATAATAATAATAAAAAAAGTAACTTCAAAAAGAATTTTTATTTTTTATTTTATTAATTTTATTACAAAATTAGTAAAACACACTTTAACTATATTAATATTAGTCGTGAACTTCATTATTAAATTAATATCCTAACTAATTTAATTCATTTAAACTTGATGTTTTATTAAATCACATGATTAATTGTATTAATAATATATGTGAATTTGAAACATAATAACTGTAACATTAGTTGAAAAATTATAGTGAATTAATTTCTAACTAATTGTCATAACTAAATTAAAACTTAGTAAAACATGAGTTTCATAATTCTATTCGGATTAGAATTTCAAGCAAATTTTGTCATGATAAACGCTCATATATAATTCCATTATAAACTTAAATAAAATTAAAATAATTATTTTTTTCATAAGTATAACTAAATAAATATACAATAATCCATTATAATTATTTTTTTAATTATTTGTATAAAAAAGCACGAAACTACTAATTTATACTCTATAAGGATGAGTATACGTATTAGAGTGCATATATAGTACAGTAGCTCAATATTTTTTATGGAGTTTTTATTTATTTATTTATTATTATTATTATTATTATTATTATTATTATTATTATTATTATTATTATTATTATTATGGTGATCTGTTTGCTGGAATAGTATCCATAGCATATATATTGTAGAAGCACTTCAATTTAGAGTTTCTTGATTATCAAAAAATCACATATAATATTATGATACTTAATTTGAGACAAATAGACTATAATTAATGATATTCACATTCTCTGTTTCTGTCATATTCTTCTATTAATTTTATCATGAAATCATTTGATGAAACAAACTAAAAAATAAAATAATATAAAATAATAATAACAATAATAATAATAATAATAATAATAATAAAGAGGAACCTATAATTTAATTAATCATTAAATTAGTAGATAATTGTAAAATTATCTAACCTAAATTAAAATGAATTTCAATCACCAAGAAAAAAGAAAAATAAATATTTTTTAAAAAAAGATAACTCATACCTCGTACGGTTTGCATGCATGTGTAGAATAAATATGGATTCTAATTTCTAATTGTTGGTTTTGAACAATCAATTGAATAGTCATATAAATATAAGTTACATGTGTATAGCTAAAGAGTTTGATTATATAATATTTATATATTAATATCGCTAAAATGTAACTCTATAAATGTATTCACAACTAATTTTTGTAGAACAGTTCAAATAAATTGTTCAAAATTAACTGTCTGAAATCCAAATTTCATATATATATATATATATATATATATATATATATTTATATGTGTGTGTATGTATACATATATATGCACCGAAACAAAAAAAAAACAAAAACAAAGGCCAGTAAATATATTTATTATGTTCAATTTTATTTGTCCTATATATTTTGAAAATACATGTTTATTAAAAAAAAATGTTAAGTTCAAATTATCCATCTTTATTACTCTGTTATCATCTTGTTTGTTTGAATTAATTTCCTAACTCTTTATTTCTTTTTCATGAAATAATAAAATATAGGAGAGAGAAAGGGAAAAAAAGAGTGTAATTGTTCGTTCAATGTCAAAGTTAATAGTGCTATTTTTTTCAATTTATATCATGTTATTTTCAATGATTTTTTTTTTAAAAGTTAAATGAAAGTATTGTTGTAAGAACAAGATCAAAACTAGTATTAAAATGAAAAGAGGATAAATAAATTTAGACAAATCAAAAAGAAAATTAGGACAAATAAACTTAAATGAATAGAATAATTTTTTTTTAACTTGGGAATTGATATTTTCACAAATAAAAATAATAATTCCACAAATTCCCTCTCACATAAATGACAAATAAATCTTACACTTATATAAGAGAAAACTTATAAAAATATTAATTTTTAATTATGAAAATATCAATTTCCTTTTACTTTCGATAAAACGGTTTAACTAAATTCTACAAAACGGTTTAACTATCTGAAATCCAACTATGATGAATATATATGCACCGAAACAAATGTACATAAGACATAAGAGAGTGAGTACCTGCTAATTCATAAACGGTCTTTGAGACTTTCAATTAGTTGATGAGCAATTAAATATGGTCGACAACTAATTAATAAACTCTCGCTCTCAATCTTTTCCTTTTTTTGGACTACTTTTTGATGAAGACGGAGGAGCATATATTAGAAACACAAGTACACTTCGTAGTACACTCCGAATGGAAAGGCTTGGCATTTTATATGAATGAGTGATAAGAACCCGAAGTTGAATATCCACCGTCCACGTGTACTCATTCATTTATTTATAATAGAGGCTCAATTAAAGGCAACCACCCGCGACCCGTTTGTATTGATATTGGTGTCTCTATTATTTGTGCAATTTTCCACGCAAAAAACGTGCGATAAATGGTTTATGGTTGTACTAACCTCTAGTGCAATTTCCCACGCAAATCACGTGCTGGTTTTATTGCTTTGGCTGACAGTTTTTTTTTCTCCTTCTTCTTCTTTGGAATTCCATATATATTATTCCCCCATTTTCATTATATAAATCGTTGTTAAAGAATTTTTTTACTATAATATAAGACATTTTATATATATCTATGAGAATTTTTTTTTCTTACTTTGCCACTAAAAAAATAAAGTAACTGAGAGAGGAGAAAAAATAATTAATTAGTGGATGGGTAGTAATAAAATTTTAAACTAACATTAATTATCTAACATTTGAATTAATGAAATTTTTTAATATGTGTGATTATATTTTAAACGACTTATATATTGAAACGGAAAGAGTATCTTTTTTTGCTTGTTGTTTTAAAACAAAACACAAAGATTAAGAAATGCAATTAATATTTTGTCTAAGTGACCAAGAATAGTTATAAAATCTCAATATTATTACCCTTCTAAAATTTATTGAGAAAAATAAAAGAGAAACAAGTTGGTATTTAATATAGGGATAATACGAAAAATTAAGTCATTAATACTTTTTTGAAATTTATAAAGGACAAGTAAAAATGAACAAATTTTACTCTCTAAAACGACAAGTAAAAAACAAATGGTGGAAATACACACACACACACATAGCCAAAATTGGATGGGAGTCCCTATTATCTAACGCAAATCTTACCGTGCATTCATTTGATCTAAAAGTTAGAATTACTTCCATCCGCATAACTGTTGTGCGGATGGTGAACCCCACCACACAATAGTTGTGCGTGTGGTATATCTCATCTACGTAACTATTGTGCAGACGAGAATTTAAAAATTATATTCCTTTCGCACAATAGTTGTGCGAATTGTATATCCCTTTCGCATAACTAATTCACAAAACTATTATGCGGATGAGAGTAATTTTAACTTTTAGATTAATGAATGAACGATAGGATCTGAGTTGGATAATAAGTGCTCCAATCCACCTTTGACTATGTATCATTATCCTTTCTCCCTCTCTCTCTCTCTCTCTCTCTCTCTCTCTATATATATATATATATATATATATATATATATATATATATATGCACCGAAATAAAAAAACAAAGGTCACTAAAATTTATATTTTTAACTATCTACTCCTTTCGTCGCTTTTGAATTGACGTTTTAAGGTTTTGTAAATAGATTAAAAAATTAATATAGTAATTAATGCTTTGTCTGATTGACTAAATTGAGTATTCTCTTCGTTCCTTTTTATTTGTAATTTCAGAAAAAAAATATATTAATAAATATAATTAATGTTTTGTCTAATTGACCAACATAATTATAAAATTAATGTCAATACTTCTCTTCTAAAATTTATTAAAAAAGATAAAAAAGAAACAAGTTGGTATTTAATATAGTGATAATACAAGAAATTAAGTTATTAATACTTTCTTGAAATCTACAAACGACAAGTACAAAGGAATAAATTTCACTCTCTAAAACGATAAGTAAAAAAAAGAACGGAAGGAGTATAAACTTTCAATATTAATCTTCTGAAATTTATTGAAAAGATGAGAGAGAAACAAATTATCCTCTAATCATAAAAGATAATATGAGACTTAGATCCCCTCCATTACATATTTTCTCTAATTTCATCAAATACACCATTTTTTGATAGTAGTACAATTGAAATCAATATTGTGCATGCATTAAGTGATTAAGTTTGTTTCCACTTATATGTCTACATTAATGTGACATTTTATTATATGCATTAATGGTGTCAAAGGAACACATAGAAATTTCCGTATATTAACATTCTGTGGCACTCCACTCGCCACCAATGCAGAAGGATGCCGCCAGCCGACAAAAAGAATTTCTCTATCTAACATCTTTTATTTCATCCACCTTTATATATCTAGTTAGGTGATTTTGACATGAAAAAATATAATGAAAAAATGGAATTTTTTACATACAGAGAATGAAAAAGAGAGTTAAAAAAGATTAAAGTGAGAAAGTGAAAAGTTTAGAGAGATTAAGCGATATTGTTATTTTCTTTTCGTAACCATTTCATTTACTTTCTTCGATAGTTTAATTAACTACTGAACCTCATCTTCCCCAATATATAAATATATACATTTATCTTCTATATTCACACTTAATCTCTTCACACCAAATCACATATTTCAAAATATATAACACATACATATATTTATTCGAATCCGATACCTCTCATAATAAGAATTTTATTTACTAAATTCTTATTTAATAATTACTAAAAATTCGGGTTGTCACATCCTTCCCCTCTTATAAAGATTCCGTCCTCGGAATCACCGAAACCCTCGTACTCAGTTTTCATTAAATCTCTTTCATAAATTATCGTTGACCAACCCAACACATACCCTTAACATAGGTTTAATAATTTTTACACCACCCTTTTCTCAAAAAATTCTTATGGATTCTACTTCACAATCTTTATTTGAAAGCGATACTATTCCGACTATTACATATTCTTTAACCCATTCATTACCTCTGTCTAAGAATCATCGCCATAGGTTCAATTCATAAACACTCGGGACATTATATTCACCCATTCTTCTAAGAATTTCATCCTCGAAATTTTAATTTACTAATCTTCGTTCATTCGATATATAAAAAAAAACTTTATATTAATCTTTATTCATCTATTAGGTTCCATGATCAAATTTCTTCTTTAAGGATCTTTCTAAGATCACTATACTCTTCGCACCTTTTATCTCTAAGTTTTCACATTTTCCTTGATAACTTCACCCCGCTTTCTCTTTTCAGATTTTTTTTACTTGCTCAATTTATTCATCACTACTTGTCGCATTCTACAACTTACTTCTTTCTAAGGAATATCCTCCTTACCACATTCACCTTTGAAAATAATAAGAGTCTTTCACAATTGATCAATAATTGGGAAGCGATATGAATAACTCAAGAACTTAAAAAAATTCATTTAAGAACTTTCAATATTATACTGAGGAGTCATAGAGACTTGAACCCTGTCCTAGGTTAACAGATATTTCAACTATAACTTTTAACAGTCAAAAGACTATATATGGACCATCCTTTCTCGTACTTCAGGTGTAATGCCCGTGAATTTTGAACGTCCTTATTAATTAAATCTAATTTAATTCAATGAGTTAACATTGTGTTCTATTTAAACCAGCTTGGGTTAATTGGTGGGAGATGTATAAGATGTGTTTATACTCGTGTTGGCAGGTATGATATAACTATGGTTAAGAGATAACCATAGGTGAGTCAAGTGTAGGAATTGGTGGGTAATGACTAAAATGGCCAAGAGTGGTTAATAACCAAGGTAATTATGTAAGGGCAATAACCATTGTATATCCAAGTGGTTAATAACCAATGAAATGATGGCGGGATAATAACCATTGTGTTTAACCAATGTAATGATGGCAAGATAATAACCAATGTCTAATAACCAATGAAGAATGGGTAATAACTAATGGATAATTAAGATTTTGCGAAAAGACTATTTTAACCTTGAAAGAGGTTGGGAAAGGACTAAAATACCCTTGAGGAAGTTGCTAGGAAACTTCCTACTATTGATGAATTGACCAAATTGCCCTTGCCTAGTCATGATTAATGACTATTTTGACCATGGTCTCTACTTTCCTATAAATAGGACCCCTCACCAAAGTTAACAAGGGTTGGCTCACTTATTATTCACCAAGTAGAGAGTTTGTGAGCTTGAGAGAGTTTTGAAGAGAGAAGCAAGAGCAAGTCTTGTGAGAGGAAGAAGAAGACCTTGAAGTGTTTACGCCATCTCCATTCGCATAGCCATTAAAGCTAGGTATAAACTCCATTCCTTCAAACCCTAGTTTCTTGTTGCTAGTATTATATTATGATTTCTACACACTATTTTGTTGGAAACTTTTATGTGTGTTGATTGGGGTTGGTGGTATAAAGGGAGTATTCATGGATCTAAGTTTTTATTTTGTTAGATCTACATTTCTCTAAAAGAATGTTTAATTCATGATTTTAAAACCTAGGTGATGATAAATAATCATTGAGTATGTTTTATTAATAATATGTTGGAGTTTAAAAAGATTGGTAGCAAGTTTTAGTGGTTTGATGGGCTAAAACATGTGTACAATAATTTATTGGAGTACAAAATTTATTGAGAAAAAATATTGATTTAAGTCATAAATATTTTATTGTAATATTAGAAATATTTTTCTTGGTCATGGGGAAATTTTTTTGGAATTTATTTTGGAGATTTAAAACTTGTTTAATGGTGATTAGAACTCATTTGGTGTGAAAAGAAAAAAAAAAAGGGAAAGGAACCACCTGGAAGCCCCCCCCCCCCCCCCCCCCCCCCCCCCCGCGCGCTCAGCCGAACCACACCTGGCCGCGCATGGCGCGCCAGGCTCAAGTTGGGTCGCACGGGCGTGCACTAAACGACGCCGTTTTGGGCCAGGCAGGGAAGCTTGCGCGCAATGCGCGGGCGGCGATCAGGCGCGGGAAATTACCATACTGCCCCTTCGCCCGATTTTCGCGATAATTACAAGAATGCCATCCAGAATTAGTTTTAATTAATAATAATGTTTTAAATATTATTAATTAATTTTGTAAAATTAGTAAATGTACAAAATTAAGTTTGTGCATTAAATCTTATATTTTCTGAATATAATATATTTATTATTGTTTAATTATTATTAAATAATGATTAAGGATAATTAAGAATTGTAAATATTATTTGATTAACCTTAAATAATAAATAAACCTAATTAGTTATTATTAAATAATAACTAAAGATAAGTCTTACTCACTAATTAATTATTTATTATTTAATTAACCTTAAATAATAAATAAACCTAATTAGTTATTATTTATTATCAAATAATAACTAAAGATAATTCTTATTCACTAAGTAATTATTTATTACTTGATTAACCTTAAATAATAAATAAATCTAATTAGTTATTATTTATTATTAAATAATAACTAAAGATAATTCATATTTACTAACTAATTATTTATTATTTAATTAACTTTAAATAATAAATAAATCTAATTAGCTATTATTTATTATTAAATAATAACTAAAGATAATTATTACTTACTAATTAATTATTTATTATTTGATTAACTTTAAATAATAAATAAACTTAATTAGTTATTATTTAGTATTAAATAATAACTAAAGGTAATTCATATTTACTAATTAATTATTTTTTTAATAACTAAAGATAATTGTTACTCACTAATTAATTATTATTTGATTAAACTTTAAATAATAAACAAACCTAATTAATTATTATTTAATCTTAAATAATAATTAAAGACAATTAAAAATTTATAATTCGATTATTATTTAATTAATAATTAAATAATAAGTTAATATAATTAGTTATTAATTACTATTAATAATAACTAAAGATAATTAATTAATTACTATTTAATAGTAATTAAATGAAGATAGAGTTAATAAAATAGAGAGAGTTTAATAACCCATTAATTAAACAATCATAACAAATTGTTTAAGGGTTTAATAAATGAATATTACTTAAGAAAGAGTAATGTTAATTAATTTAACAATTATAATAAATTGCTTAAAGGTTAATAAGTGATTATCACTTAAGGGAAACATGGTTAATTAATTAAACCATCAACCTAGAGATCTATTAAAGTGTCTTATAGGATTTATGATAGTTTATTAACTTATGTGTGCTATGTGAATTGCTTAATTGTTAAATAAATAGCATAAGTAAGCGTATCGATATACAACTACGCAGTACTAATTGATAGCTCAACATTATCAATGTTAGGTTCTTCAAGGCCAATTAGTTAAAGCTAGAATTATTTGTAGCTGAGCAAACATGCAAGTTCCTAACCCTAAACTTCTTACATTATTGCAAGTTCCCTAACTCAAACTCGAGTTATTATTTTCGAAGCATGTTAGTGAATAATTATTGTCGATTATTCATATCTATACTATTTATTGAGATTCGCACATTGTGCAATTGAATTCCTATCCTATTATGATTGAACTGTAAATTTAATTAAAGTTCTTTCAAGTATGAATTGTTTATGAGATCGATCTATGCTATTTGTATCAGCTAGATCCAGCATGTCTAAATTGGTTAAGACAATGGTATTTTAAAAGCTGTTCTTATTAAATTGTTGTGGTAAGAACTCTTGGCTGAGAAAAGGATAAACTTGTTTAAGGCATGATATCAATGCTGGTTATTAAGTGTTTATGCATAAATCACGGGGTATGAGAGGCTGATCCCCTCGATTACCAAAACTTTTTAAGAGGTCCAGCTTACATGCTGAGAACCTTGGAAAACGTCCTTGGTTATTTCAAACCACTTAGTAATTGTCATTCAATTATTCGGATATTCAACTGTTGTTTACTAATTCATGTTCCTTCACACCCTTATACTGTTGTTGAACATTGAAAGCAAAATTTCCTTCGATCATGATATATCTCTTGTGTATATACTTGCTAAGCAAATTAGTTGCTTACCCTTGCTATATCATGATCTTTATTTCAACTAAGGCAGAAACGTCTAGAGGAGACAAAGGAAAAGGGAAGGTGCATGAATAGATGCCCGATAGTGCCTATGTACTAGTTATTATTGAATGTTGTTTGATTAGGTGAACCTTTTGTTGTATTAAGGGTACGTTTTATGTTAAGGTTAAAGAACTTTGGGACCAGAATTGTAAGACTTTATTTCCATTCGATAAACAATGTATGTTTATTATTCCGCATTTAGTTAGATAGTATGTTTGTCGTCGATTATCGTGAGCACCGAATTCGAGGTTTGGAAACCTGGATTTGGGGGTGTCACAGGTTGGTATCAAAGCTGTAGGTTATAAACGTTAGGAACAAGAAACCTAGGATATAACCTTAGTAGAAAACTCACATAGAGTATGAAGGTGATGGGTCGGGGAGATTCATAGAGTTCTAGTCGTACCGAATAAAATATCATTTCATTTCATCAATGAATATATTTTATTGTGGTACTAATATGGATTTATTGTGCGATGTTTGTAGGATGTCGAACGAGAGTCAAGATAGCTGTCCAGTGACCCAGGAGCCCATATAGCCTGATGTGATAGGAGATTTGCTGGCAAGGAACGCCGAGCTAGAGGTAAAGGCTGAACAATTAGAGGCGCAGAACCACATCCACCAGATTTCTGAACAGCAGTACAAGGACGCTGCTTATCAGGCCCAGGCTGAGTTAGCCGAGTTACGAGAGAGGCTGCTGCTAAGGGAGCTGCAGTTAGGACAATTGAAGGATGAGGTAAAGGCTAAGGATGCGAAGATAGTTGATTTGGAGCGAGCCTTAGACATCGTCTGGATGCAGTTCGACGCCAGATGGATGGATCTGTCCTCTAGTAGCAAGGGCAAGCGTTGAGTTGTATTCACCTTGTGTCCCTTAGAGGATAGTAAAAGTAGGTGGTTATGCCTTGAGCAGTGTTATTGGTACTATCATTTGAATTACTAGAGTTTGTATTAACCTCAGCAAGGTGTGGGGTAATTCGTATGTAGGATGTACTTCCCAACTATGTAGGTAGGAAAGAATGGTTTAAGTGAATCCCACCTTTTGTTATATTAAATGGGATAGTAGCAATTATGACAATATGCCTGTGATAAACGTGTAAGACGCTTAAGTCGGTATATGAATATAGATGCATTATTATGGTATGTGCTTGAGAATTTTACTTGATATACCATTTATGCAATGATTATGTTAATTCAGTGAGACTGAATCGGTATCTTAGTAACTTAAATCACTAATCGGGAAAGCAGAATTTCCGAGGTTGGGTAATCTAAAACTTCCACACAAGAGTCATGTGATTATTGTATTACATGCTAAATACTTATGTTTTAAGAAAGCCCGAGTAACGTGTTAGGGTTTGCTTAAACAGATAATGCCGCCCAGACGAATCCTACGAAACCAAGGGAATGAAGAGTCAGTTAACAATGTAGAGGGAACTCCACCAAACCCAATGCAAAATTTTATCAACATGATGGCGGAAGCTCTGCGGAATCAAACGACTACCGCAGGAAACCAGACGGGCAACCACTTAGCCAATTTTAAAGACTTCAAGGCAGTAGGGCCTCCGGAGTTTAGAGGAACAACGAACCCGATAGAGGCCCAGTCATGGATAAAGGAGATTGAAAAGGCCTTTGTCATCGCTAGAGTCGCTGAGGAGCAGAAGACAGTTTTTGCTACTTACTTAATGAAATGTGAGGCTAACTTCTGGTGGGAAGCCAATCAGAACAAAGCTGGAACTGGAGTCGTGGCGTGGGAAGCTTTCAAGACGTTGTTTTTCGAGAATTACTTTCCTGAGAGTACGCAGGCAAAAATGGAGATCAAGTTTCTAGAATTGAAGCAAGAAAATTTGTCAGTGTCGGAGTACGCTGCAAAATTCAATGAATTGGCTAGATTCGCCCCACATCAGGTGGATACTGAGGTGAGGAAGGCCAGGAGATTCGAGAATGGATTAAAGCCGTGGATCTACAGCAAGGTAGCGGTTTTACAAATTACATCGTTCTCAACCTTGTTGGAGAAAGCTCTCATTACTGAAGGTGGGAGTGAAGCGGTTTCGAAATATAATCGGGAAAGGAACAAAAAGAAGGTAGAAGGAGGAAATGTAAATGTTAGCGGTGGTGGCAGCAACAGTAGGAAGCGTCAATGGAGCAGTGGGGGTAGCAATTCTGAAATCCAGCAAGGGAGCATACAACAGAAAAGGCCGGTATGTGGGAATTGCGGAAAGGGTCACTCGGGAGAGTGTATGAAGGGGAAGATGGTCTGTTATACCTGTGGACAAGAAGGGCATATCTCGCCCAATTGTCCTAAGGCGAAGAAGGGAGGTTGCTTCAATTGCGGAGATATAGGACATCGGAGCAAGGAATGTCCCCGAAAGAGAAACATGGATGGCGGAAATGGCAATAGGGGCAACAACTCGAGAGCAACCAGTGGAGGACCAGCCCAGCCAAATAAGCCAACAGCAAGGACCTTCAACATGACAGTGCAAGATGCCGTGGCATCCAGGGAGGTGGTGTCAGGTATTATTCCAATCAACAACATAGATGCCTATGTGCTATTTGATTCGGGAGCTTCATGTTCTTTTGTTTCTGATGAATTTGCTCAAAGACTTAATTTACCTAATGAACTGTTAGAACACCCGATGAATGTAGAAGTAGCGAACAAAGAGATTATCCCCGTGAACTACATTTATAAGAATTGTTGTGTTGATGTGAGAGGGTTTAAGCTTAACGTGGACTTGTTGCCGATTCGTCTTGGAGAATTCGATGTAATCCTTGGGATGGATTGGTTAACGAGCCACGGGGCGGTCATTGACTGTAAGAAAAAGTGCATACACCTGCAGACTCCGGGTAAGTCGAAGGTGGTGTTCTATGGTAGTAAATCGCCGAGACAATCTTGTTGTCTGACGATGATGCAAGCGAAGAGATTGCTTAAGAAGGGTTGTATAGGTTATTTGGCTCACGTGGTAGATACTCGACGGGTCGAGGGTGAACTGAGTCAGATACCCGTTGTAAGGGAATTCGCTGATGTCTTCCCAGATGAACTTCCGGGACTGCCACCGGATAGAGAGATAGAATTTGCAATCGACTTGGTACCCGGGACGGCACCGATATCTAAGGCGCCTTACCGAATGGCACCAGTAGAGATGAAAGAACTGATGGTTCAACTGCAGGAACTGTTAGACAGGGGTTATATCAGGCCGAGCGTGTCACCATGGGGAGCGCCAGTTCTGTTCGTAAAGAAGAAGGATAGCTCGATGAGGCTTTGTATCGACTACCGTGAGTTGAACAAAGTTACGATTAAGAATAGGTATCCGTTGCCCAGGATAGACGATCTGTTTGATCAACTCAAGGGAGCGAAATACTTTTCGAAGATCGATTTAAGGACGGGCTACCATCAACTAAGGGTGAGACGGGAGGATATCCCGAAGACGGCATTCAGAACTCGTTATGGACATTTCGAGTTTCTGGTTATGTCATTTGGCCTGACAAATGCACCAGCGGCATTCATGGATATGATGAACAGAGTGTTCAAGCAGTATTTGGACAAGTTCGTGGTAGTATTCATCGATGATATCTTGGTGTATTCAGTGTCAAAGGAAGAACATGCTGAACATCTAAGGATTGCCTTGGAGGCATTAAGAAGGGAGAAACTGTACGCGAAGTTTTCAAAGTGTGAATTTTGGTTGCAGAGGGTGCAGTTTCTTGGACACGTCATTGACAGTAGTGGTGTTTCGGTAGACCCAGCAAAGGTGGAAGCCATTATCAACTGGGAGCAGCCGAAGACACCAACGGAGATCAGAAGTTTCCTAGGGTTAGCGGGATACTATCGGAGATTCATCCAGGATTTTTCGAAGATAGCATCACCGTTGACCAATCTGACTAGAAAGACGGTAAAGTTCGTCTGGACAGAGAAGTGCGAGGAGAGTTTCTTGGAGTTGAAGAAGAGACTTAGCCAAGCACCAGTGTTGGCATTACCAGATGACACTGGAGGTTTTGTAGTATACAGTGATGCGTCACACAAGGGCCTTGGTTGTGTACTAATGCAGCACGGCAGGGTCATTGCGTACGCTTCACGCCAGCTGAAGGACTATGAGAAGGGATACCCGACTCATGATCTGGAATTAGCAGCAGTAATGTTCGCCTTGAATATTTGGAGGCACTACCTATATGGAGAGAAGTGCGAGATATATACAGATTACAAAAGTCTGAAATATATCTTCACTCAGAAGGAGCTGAATATGAGGCAGCGCCGATGGTTAGAATTAATCAAGGATTACGATTGTGAGATTCTGTACCATCCGGGCAAAGCAAATGTAGTGGCAGATGCCCTGAGTAGGAAAGGCAGAGAGAAGTTGATGAGGCTTACAACTCAGGCAGAGCTGATAAAGGACTTTGGACGCCTGGAACTGGAGGTTAAGTATCCAATGGAGACGGACGAAAAATTGTTCACCGTGACAGTGGGTCTGACTCTACTGGATAAGATAAAGGAGGCTCAAGAATTTGATGAAGAATGCATTGGCATTAAGAAGCAACTATCGGAAGGAAAAACGTTGAAGTTCAAGGTTGACAGCACGGGTCTGCTGAGATTCGAGGGAAGGATCTGGATACCCTATGTACCAGACTTAAGGGAAGAAATATTGCAGGAGGCCCATAATACGAGATTTTCGGTACATCCGGGTAGCACCAAGATGTATCAAGATCTTCGTCAACATTATTGGTGGCCGCATTTGAAAGGGGAAGTTACAGAATTCGTCAGCCGGTGTTTAACTTGTCAGAGGGTCAAGGCAGAGCACCAACAGCCGAGCGGATTGTTGCAGCCCTTAGAGATTCCCGAGTGGAAGTGGGAGCATATCACTATGGATTTTGTGGTAGGACTCCCGACAACACAAAAGGGTCTAGACGCCATCTGGGTGATCGTAGATCGGTTGACCAAGTCTGCCCATTTTCTACCAATCAAGATCAGGTACAAATTGGAACAGTTGGCGAAACTCTACGTGAAGGAGATAGTATCGCGACATGGAGTACCGGTGTCTATTGTATCTGACAGAGATCCGTGCTTCACGTCAAATTTTTGGAGAAGTCTACAGGAAAGAATGGGAACACAATTGAGAATGAGTACGGCATATCATCCTCAGACCGATGGTCAGAGCGAGCGAACAATTCAGACCCTGGAGGACATGCTCCGGGCAGTTGTGATGGACTTAGGTGGCAGCTGGGACGATCATTTGCCCTTGGTAGAGTTCACTTACCACAATAGTTACCACGCTAGCATTGGTATGCCACCGTACGAAGCATTATATGGAAGGAAGTGTCGAACGCCGTTGTGTTGGGATGAAGTTGGTGAACGGAGATTGTTGGGACCAGAATTGGTACAACAAACCGTGGAAATCATTAAATTAATAAGGCAGCGGTTAGTAGCGGCCCAGGATCGTCAGAAGAAGTATGCCGACTTACATCGTCAGAAGCGAGACTTTGAAGTTGGCAGCTATGTATTTTTGAAGGTATCTCCCTGGAAAGGGAAGATCCGCTTTGGGAAGAAGGGCAAGCTGAGCCCTAGGTTCATAGGACCTTTCGAAATATTAAGGAGAATAGGTGAAGTGGCGTACGAGGTAGCATTACCCCCTGAGCTTGAGCACATTCACAACGTGTTTCATGTATCGGTGTTACGTCCATATAAGCCAGACTACAAGCATGTTATTTCCTATGAGCCAATTCAAGTCGAGAAGGACTTATCGTACGAGGAGGTTCCTGTCCAGATCCTCGATAGGAAGGAACAGAAGCTGAGAAACAAGACCATACATTCCGTCAAAGTTCTCTGGAGGAATCACGTAGTCGAAGAAGCTACGTGGGAACTCGAAGAGAAAATGAAGGCGAATTATCCGTTCTTATTTGAGTAACCCTATTTTTGCAATTCCGAGGACGGAATTTTTATAAGGGGAGAGGGATGTAATGCCCGTGAATTTTGAACGTCCTTATTAATTAAATCTAATTTAATTCAATGAGTTAATGTTGTGTTCTATTTAAACCAGCTTGGGTTAATTGGTGGGAGATGTATAAGATGTGTCTATACTCGTGTTGGCAGGTATGATATAATTATGGTTAAGAGATAACCATAGGTGAGTCAAGTGTAGGAATTGGTGGGTAATGACTAAAATGGCCAAGAGTGGTTAATAACCAAGGTAATTATGTAAGGGCAATAATCATTGTATATCCAAGTGGTTAATAACCAATGAAATGATGGCGGGATAATAACCATTGTGTTTAACCAATGTAATGATGACAAGATAATAACCAATGTCTAACAACCAATGAAGAATGGGTAATAACTAATGGATAATTAAGATTTTGCGAAAAGACTATTTTAACCTTGAAAGAGGTTGGGAAAGGACTAAAATACCCTTGAGGAAGTTGCTAGGAAACTTCCTACTATTGATGAATTGACCAAATTGCCCTTGCCTAGTCATGATTAATGACTATTTTGCCCATGGTCTCTACTTTCCTATAAATAGGACCCCTCACCAAAGTTAACAAGGGTTGGCTCACTTATTATTCACCAAGTAGAGAGTTTGTGAGCTTGAGAGAGTTTTGAAGAGAGAAGCAAGAGCAAGTCTTGTGAGAGGAAGAAGAAGACCTTGAAGTGTTTACGCCATCTCCATTCGCATAGCCATTAAAGCTAGGTATAAACTCCATTCCTTCAAACCCTAGTTTCTTGTTGCTAGTATTATATTATGATTTCTACACACTATTTTGTTGGAAACTTTTATGTGTGTTGATTGGGGTTGGTGGTATAAAGGGAGTATTCATGGATCTAAGTTTTTATTTTGTTAGATCTACATTTCTCTAAAAGAATGTTTAATTCATGATTTTAAAACCTAGGTGATGATAAATAATCATTGAGTATGTTTTATTAATAATATGTTGGAGTTTAAAAAGATTGGTAGCAAGTTTTAGTGGTTTGATGGGCTAAAACATGTGTACAATAATTTATTGGAGTACAAAATTTATTGAGGAAAAATATTGATTTAAGTCATAAATATTTTATTGTAATATTAGAAATATTTTTCTTGGTCATGGGGAAATTTTTTTGGAATTTATTTTGGAGATTTAAAACTTGTTTAATGGTGATTAGAACTCATTTGGTGTGAAAAGAAAAAAAAAGGGAAAGGAACCGCCTGGAAGCCCCCCGCCCCCCCCCCCACCCCCGCCCCCCCCCCCCCGCCGCCCCCCCCCCCCCCCCCCCGCGCTCAGCCGAACCACACCTGGCCGCGCATGGCGCGCCAGGGGTGCAACCCTGGCCGCGCATGGCGCGCCTGGCTCAAGTTGGGTCGCACGGGCGTGTACTAAACGACGCCGTTTTGGGCCAGGCAGGGAAGCTTGCGCGCAATGCGCGGGCGGCGATCAGGCGCGGGAAATTACCATACTGCCCCTCCGCCCGATTTTCGCGATAATTACAAGAATGCCATCCAGAATTAGTTTTAATTAATAATAATGTTTTAAATATTATTAATTAATTTTGTAAAATTAGTAAATGTACAAAATTAAGTTTGTGCATTAAATCTTATATTTTCTGAATATAATATATTTATTATTGTTTAATTATTATTAAATAATGATTAAGGATAATTAAGAATTGTAAATATTATTTGATTAACCTTAAATAATAAATAAACCTAATTAGTTATTATTAAATAATAACTAAAGATAAGTCTTACTCACTAATTAATTATTTATTATTTAATTAACCTTAAATAATAAATAAACCTAATTAGTTATTATTTATTATCAAATAATAACTAAAGATAATTCTTATTCACTAAGTAATTATTTATTACTTGATTAACCTTAAATAATAAATAAATCTAATTAGTTATTATTTATTATTAAATAATAACTAAAGATAATTCATATTTACTAACTAATTATTTATTATTTAATTAACTTTAAATAATAAATAAATCTAATTAGCTATTATTTATTATTAAATAATAACTAAAGATAATTATTACTTACTAATTAATTATTTATTATTTGATTAACTTTAAATAATAAATAAACTTAATTAGTTATTATTTAGTATTAAATAATAACTAAAGGTAATTCATATTTACTAATTAATTATTTTTTTTAATAACTAAAGATAATTGTTACTCACTAATTAATTATTATTTGATTAAACTTTAAATAATAAACAAACCTAATTAATTATTATTTAATCTTAAATAATAATTAAAGACAATTAAAAATTTATAATTCGATTATTATTTAATTAATAATTAAATAATAAGTGAATATAATTAGTTATTAATTACTATTAATAATAACTAAAGATAATTAATTAATTACTATTTAATAGTAATTAAATGAAGATAGAGTTAATAAAATAGAGAGAGTTTAATAACCCATTAATTAAACAATCATAACAAATTGTTTAAGGGTTTAATAAATGAATATTACTTAAGAAAGAGTAATGTTAATTAATTTAACAATTATAATAAATTGCTTAAAGGTTAATAAGTGATTATCACTTAAGGGAAACATGGTTAATTAATTAAACCATCAACCTAGAGATCTATTAAAGTGTCTTATAGGATTTATGATAGTTTATTAACTTATGTGTGCTATGTGAATTGCTTAATTGTTAAATAAATAGCATAAGTAAGCGTATCGATATACAACTACGCAGTACTAATTGATAGCTCAACATTATCAATGTTAGGTTCTTCAAGGCCAATTAGTTAAAGCTAGAATTATTTGTAGCTGAGCAAACAGGCAAGTTCCTAACCCTAAACTTCTTACATTATTGCAAGTTCCCTAACTCAAACTCGAGTTATTATTTTCGAAGCATGTTAGTGAATAATTATTGTCGATTATTCATATCTATACTATTTATTGAGATTCGCACATTGTGCAATTGAATTCCTATCCTATTATGATTGAACTGTAAATTTAATTAAAGTTCTTTCAAGTATGAATTGTTTATGAGATCGATCTATGCTATTTGTATCAGCTAGATCCAGCATGTCTAAATTGGTTAAGACAATGGTATTTTAAAAGCTGTTCTTATTAAATTATTGTGGTAAGAACTCTTGGCTGAGAAAAGGATAAACTTGTTTAAGGCATGATATCAATGCTGGTTATTAAGTGTTTATGCATAAATCACGGGGTATGAGAGGCTGATCCCCTCGATTACCAAAACTTTTTAAGAGGTCCAGCTTACATGCTGAGAACCTTGGAAAACGTCCTTGGTTATTTCAAACCACTTAGTAATTGTCATTCAATTATTCGGATATTCAACTGTTGTTTACTAATTCATGTTCCTTCACACCCTTATACTGTTGTTGAACATTGAAAGCAAAATTTCCTTCGATCATGATATATCTCTTGTGTATATACTTGCTAAGCAAATTAGTTGCTTACCCTTGCTATATCATGATCTTTATTTCAGCTAAGGCAGAAACGTCTAGAGGAGACAAAGGAAAAGGGAAGGTGCAGGAATAGATGGCCGATAGTGCCTATGTACTAGTTATTATTGAATGTTGTTTGATTAGGTGAACCTTTTGTTGTATTAAGGGTACGTTTTATGTTAAGGTTAAAGAACCTTGGGACCAGAATTGTAAGACTTTATTTCCATTCGATAAACAATGTATGTTTATTATTCCGCATTTAGTTAGATAGTATGTTTGTCGTCGATTATCGTGAGCACCGAATTCGAGGTTTGGAAACCTGGATTTGGGGGTGTCACATCAGGTGATCAACCCTTCATACTATGTATTGTGCACATACATATTATCGCTATTGCGCAGCTCGGAATTATAGTTCCCGATAACATTTTTCCCCATTATAGGGTTGGTTCACCTCAAACTTAATACAAATTTCGCACCAGAACAATCTGGTTTGGCATAATTATTCCAAGAACGCTTGAATTTCATAAACATATTTCATCATTCGTCTAGCTGAGTCAAATAGCTTAGACTTTTAGCAACTATTTGGACATCAATCGAAATATTTTTAGTCAATTCAATACGCATATCTTTTCATAGTTTTTTTTAAAAAAACCAAAAATTCTTTTATGACGTCATGATACCATACCGTCTTAATAGTACGTTGAGGATTCTGTCATTTTATGACTTTGTCATATTACATCATACCATAGTGGGCTGACGATCCTATGATTACATCCAACACCAGGTTCAATTGCATTGATGACTCCATCGTTCAAAATATATTTTAATAATTTCAAATTATTTTTGTCTAGTTGAAACAATTAGCATAGACATATGAATAATATGACTTTTAAAAACTTATTGGTTCAACAATCTGATCCAATATATTTTTTTTGAAACATAACAGTGAGAACATCAACACGATGTCAATAAATTTCGAAATCTAGCATAGATAGAGGATTTGGAATATCCAATTTTCTCCATCAACTTCAATATCATTATCAACCTTCAACACCATCAAATGCTCACTATACCAAAAATTCTTAGTTCTACAACTTTCCTATACCTTAATATAGTTCATCAAACTTACCACACATTACGAGTTCAGGAACTTCCCACAATAATATGAGTTTAGGAACTTGTCCTAGCAATACGTAGTCCAAGAACAAATCAGGGATTGTCCATACGCTTAGGGGTTCAAGAACATACATACGATTATGAGTCACGAACTTACCATAAGCATGAGTTTTAAGAACTTGCACCTAATCTTAATATTACGTAACTATCAAATATAAATATGAGAAAAGAACCACCTTCTCATCATATGTATATCGATAGCGCGACAATAATATTCCAACGATTATCAATGTGATAAACTAAGTGTAAGCACAAAACCTTCGCCCATACAAAGGCTTGTACAACTCAGCTACCACATGAGTCCTCAGTTGAAATCTCACCGAATTTTATCTTGCTCTTAACTTACTCTTTGCCCGATACGAAATTTTCGTATTTCATCATTTATAACTCCTCGTGAGTTTACCTCGTACTATCTATAGAACATTCTCTTTTTATAGCATCAAACTATAACTTTTCAATCATTAACAGATCATCTATCATTTTGTAATTCAATCCGATCACGTCGTGATCGTATCTCATAATCGTTTTACATTACGATCTTCCTTAGCTTACTATCGTCTCACCCGACGATCTTCTTTATTCTTCTCTTTAATCACGTTGTCGTATGATTAATCAACTCAGGTGTTCCTTGATCTTTTAGCTCTTCAGGTTCTTCTTTGAACCTAATCATTTTATCATAACTTATTCCATATGAATTCTCTAAAGTTATCATCAACTAAACTCTATTTGAGTTTATTCTTATCATTTATAATTCTTCAAGATTTTTCTTTGAATCGTCTCATATATATCTTAATTTCTTCCTTATGAAATTTCTAAATTTATTTCTTATTGTTCAAACTCTATATGAGTTTATTCTTTATCATCTTCACATTTCTTCACTAAGATTATAGCCTAAGGTACTCTTACCTAAGGTTTTTAACCTATCAGCTCTAATACCAACTGTAACGATCCCAAAATCTGGACAATTTCATTCCCGACTTTGCTCGTTAACAATACATTTACATTATAACTTTACATCATTAAACAATATTATACTCATTAAAATGCGGATAAATTTCAAACTTTTCTATTTTATTCCCTGAATCACAACCTTTACGATTACATAACTTAGAATCATATTTATTTCATGATTCACCTTTTCAGACTTATTACATAAGATTTCACGTCTCAGTACAATACCCTTCATATATCGAATAATTCAATATTTACGTCCTAACATTAAATACACATTATAAATTGCCAACTACATGCGTTGAAAACCCTCATCGAGGTTCAAATCAATTTCTAGATAAAGAAAATTTATTTCCTTGCACGTCTTCTGATTCTTATCATTCAGATGGCAGATAATGTCGCATTGTATCTTTAACCTGCAAAAAGGTTATTTTTGCAAGATTGAGCTCGACAGCTCAGCAAATCAAACAGTTTTCATGCATCACATAACACATAATATTATTCTCAACTTGTAAAATCATAAATACTCTAACATGTTATACATGTTGCATCTCACATAACATACAATAAGATTGAGTTCCTTACTCAATCAATATAGTCATATATTGACTTTCACATCTCATATATATTTCATATGCATCTCATGCGTAACTCAACGTTCATATAGCAGTACACATATCCACTAATCAGTTCTCAAACTCATATAGTAAATAGAAACTGAAAGACTTGCCTGGCTCGTAGATTACTAATTATAACTTTTTGTCCTTGTGAACTTCCTACATAATATATGATCATGCACATCAACTATTAGCCATATAACAACACTTGGTAATCATTTAAATAACTTTACTCTACATTCCATAATTTTTCTTTAATCGATACACAATATTTAATTTAGTGTTTAAGTCCCGTTAGGACTTCTCATTGTCCTTTCGGTTTATTTACTTTAAACTTCCTTTTTCTTCTCATTACGTTCCACTTTAACTGATACTTAACACTTAGTTAAATCTTAAAACATTGTCTTTACATCACATTAGATGTATGATATTTATTAACACTACTTAAGCTAACATTCGACTTATACTTCTTTATATTTTTTTGTAAGACCCTGACTTTATGAAATAAAAGTTTATTATTTTTTTATGATTATTATTCTAAACAGTAAAGTGCTTAAATGTTATAATGTTATAGTTAAGAGTGTTATATCTAAATTATCAGATAAATAGTATGTCGGGGAATATTTCTTTTGTCGGGGAATATTCTTTTTGTCGGGAAATATTATATTCGGTAACGTATGACGGCGCCAAAATAACAAAACATTAGTGGGCCCTGCAACGACTAATTGTCGGATACGAAAAACGACAGTATTAATACTTTTATATAAATTATCAATCGTACTATCACCTACAACTGTTGAAATACCCGATAATAAAAAGACCAATAAAACGTGTTATTCCACAGTAGTACGTGGTATTTCACAGTAGCACACGATGTTGCACATTATTTTATATTATTGATTCAATAATTGATAAAATAGCAATTGCACAGTATTTTGATTCAATAATTGTTACAGTAACATTTGCATGATATTTTATATTATTTGTCACGACACTATAACTCATATTATTTGATATGATATTTTAGCGTTATTGACAATGTCTAGAAATTCTGTCAAGGAAAGAGGTTATTTAATCGCGCGCTATTTTTACGGAAGGCCCCCTCTTTCTTGGGAATGATCTGGTTGCCAGTATTGCGAGTATATGATATCTGTGATATTAATACATTTAACACAATAATACAAAAAATGAATATATTAATAATAATAATTTTTGATAATGGATTTATCTTTTTGATACTGAATTTATCTTTTTGATAATGGATTAATCTTTTTTGAAAAAATGGATAGATGATATAAATTGAAGAAAAAATGGATGGATGATATAGATTAAAGAAAAAATGGATGAATGATATAGATTGAAGAAAAATGGATGGATGATATAGATTGAAGAAAAAATGGATGGATGATATAAAAACAGTATGATAATTGATGTGTGATAGATATTGATTACATTTTTCTGGGAATGATCTGTTTGTCAGTATTGCGAGTATGTGATAGCTGTGATATTATTACATTTAACACAATAATACAGAAAATGGATATATTAATAATAATAATTTTTGATAATGGATTTATCTTTTTGATACTGAATTTATCTTTTTGATAATGGATTAATCTTTTTAAAAAAATGGATGGATGATATAGATTAAAGAAAAAAATGGATGAATGATATAAATTGAAGAAAAATGGATGGATGATATAGATTGAAGAAAAAATGGACGAATGATATAAAAACAGTATGATAATTGATGTGTGGTAGATATTGATTACATTTTACTATAAATAGGGGGGGTTTAGCATAAGGAAAATCATAACTTCCTCACTTGCTTATACTTCCTTCCACTCTTTAAATTTTTTTGTGTAAGTTCTTTTTAAGTGTGCTAAACTATCTTGAGTTTTTGGTCAAGATCAGCAAGAATACTGGTATTGTTCAAGTTGATAAACTTCATAGAAAGTAACATCCAGTCACTTGCTAATTGAAGTAAGGGATGTCATTTTCTTCATACTCGTAAGTGGTATCATTTCTTTTGCCCTCGTAAAGGATATTTTTTTTTCATACTCAGAAAGGATATCATTTTCTTTCATACTCCTCCATTTATGGAAGAAATTATTATTTATTTCCATAACAATATTATTAAATGGTGAAAATTCTTGAAATTAGTAGAATATCCTTAATAGTTTGTGTTTCATCTAGTATCTTTTCACCTGAATCTTTTTATTGGATTTTTATCGCTATCTTTGAAATTTGAATCTTGAATATCATTCTTGAATTTGACTCCACATTTTGGTCATCATGTTGATAATTTGGACATTTTTGGTCTCTAGATAAATTTAATTACAAATCTCTAATATTTATCCTTGATCTCACTATATTTATTTTTATATCATTGCCATCATCTTCATACTTAAATTGTGGTGATAGTTCTCTTTGGCCCGTAGTGCAAAGATGAACTGGCGTGTCATATCATTGTCATCATCTTCATACTTAAATTGCGGTGATAGTTCTCTTTGACCAGTAGTGCAAAGATGAACTGACGTGGCATGATTATGACCAAACTGTGTATTGGTATAATCATGACTTTTGGTGTTACAGACAAAGGCTTGTGGTGAAAGTTTTCTTTGGCTCGTAGTGCAAAGATGAACTGACGTTTGACATGATTATGACCAGTGGTGTTACAAATAAATATCTTTGGCCCGTAGTACAAAGATAAACTGTTGATTTGGATGTTCATAAGCAGAAATTATTGATTGGTGTTACAGGGATAAAATATTGGTGGTAAACCTTTAACTTATAGAAGATGATGGATATTATAATCAACTTGACTCTTCTAATGGATTGTTTGTTCCGCTGCAGTTGTTGTTGTTGAAACACTTATAATATCTTTAAATCTCTGATTTATTACTGTTGAAGGCTAAAGATAATTTATTCTTCATTATCTTAATTATGATATTCTTTACTGGACTATTTGAACTCACCCTTTTTCAGTTTTGTCCCATTGTTCTTCTCAGGAAAGGAAAGTGTAGCTGGGACTAGCCGGGGAGTGGAGTAATGGTCCGAGTTAGTAGTTGTCCTCATCAAGTTATAACATAATACAATAATAATTGTACTAAGGACTTAAAACGTGTGTTGCCGTCTTTTTACGGCATTGTAATAATTTGAGTTTGGATACAGTACAATAATTGTATTGAACTTACAACATGTGTGTTGTCGTATTTTGCACGAAAGTTTAATAGTTGTAAATTAGAAAATTTGTATTTATAGTATGTATTTTGACGACTCAAAATGAGTTGTGTGCACCTATTTTGGGGCATCACATTTTTTAATCGACATAGTTGTCATTACATCGAATTAGATGTATTACATTTGTTAACATAAATTAAATAATCATTCGTCCTAGGTTCCTTTAGGTTCCTCTATAATTATCACTCAATATTTAGTTAAGTAATTAAAGTTTGCCTTCACATTGTATTAAATGTATATAACCTACTAATTCATAACGTATAATCACCAACTGTGTGATTACAACGTGATATTAAGTCCTTTAACATGTTTTATATATCATTACAATCATTCACTAAGGTTATATAGACATTTCCTAAAGTTATACAATTAAAATCTCATTTATGGGCAAAATTGTTAACCGACGCTGCGGTGCTGCATTTGAACTAAGGATCGGCGCTGCGACGCCAACCTTTTATTTTTGTTTTTTAATAGAGTGGCGCTGCGGCGTCAGAATGAAGTGGGTAAGCGGCGCTGCGATGCCATTCATCAGACTCAGATTCTTCAGTTCGCGAATTTGGACAGAATAACTCAAAAACTTCAAATTTCTTCACCCAAACAGCAAATTAATCAAACCCAAATATTATAAACTTTATAACACCAAAACCCAACATGAATACATCAATTCTAACAACTTAAACGACCAACTTAGAGACTCAAGAATCAATGTTCATGCTCTATTTTTCATATTTAACATATTTAGCGTAATCAAACGCTACGAATTTGTTATTCAACCAAATTAATCCATTTAACTTTCGTTGTTTTCGTTTTTTAACGTATTAACAACATCCATCATCAATTTACAGATTATTACTCAATTTGAACATCAATTCTGGCTCCAAAATAAGCCAAAACATACGTAATAAACCAAAAGTCCAATTTTTCCTATTTAACATGTTTACACCCAATTGATTACCATAAAAACTAATTTTAGAGACTATATATCATATTATATACATCCATTAACACATATATAATCAGTTTCCTCCACAAATCATCTATACAAACCTATTCACAAACAAAACCAAAGACACAAAGATAAATGATTTTGGGGTTAGTTTATACCTTTTGATTTCTTCTTTGGACTAGATAGATGATGAGAATGGCTTGATTATCCTTCTTCTTCCTTGTTTGATTCTCAAAACTACTTCTCAAATTCACATAATCCTCTCCCTCACTGTTCTTAGCCTTTATAAAAAAATATACGTATAAGAAAATAAACTGAAGCTCCCTCTTAAGTTAACAGTTACATTCGTTAAAAAAACTAAGTGTCTAAGCCTTGTTTGGCTAAACCCATTTAAATCTCCTTTTTCTCTTTATCTTAATATTCTTCTTATAATATAATAAATATGTCACAACTCATTTAATTTAACTAAATTTATTTTATTAATAAATTCAATTAAACTTTACTAATAAAATTATAATCTCTAATTAGAAAATTATAATTTCATATTATATTTTATCCTATTTAATAAATCGCTAATCCTCTAATTTAATTATTAATTAAATTAGAATATTTGCGAAATAAAATACGCATCAATTATAAAATTATTTAATTTAATCAATATTATCACACTTACATAAATTATCCCATAAAAATTACCATTAAATATTTATTTTATTTGATAAATATTTTAACTATTTACAAAATTCACAATCGTATTACCTTAACATATTACATTTATATGTAACACATTGCTTTCTCATTTTATTAAAACAAATATATATTTATATTAATTCACTACTTTAATTAAGTGAATTACTCTCATTATTTATGAAATTTAATTCATAACAACTACATTGCCAACAAGGCATAATAATCAAATTATATTATTTCATAATATAATTTTCAACTTAATTTAATTAACTAATAATATTCAGTTAATTTTCTTTTCGTAACCATTTCATTTACTTTTTTCAATAGTTTAATTAACTATTGAACCTCATTTTTCCCAATATACAAATATATACATTTCTCTTCTATATTCACACTTAATCTCTTCACACCAAATCACATATTTCAAAACATATAACATATACATATATTTATTCGAATCCGATACCTCTCATAATAAGAATTTTATTTACTAAATTCTTATTTAATAATTATTGAAAATCCGGGTTGTCACAATTCTTTTATACCTTTGAACTAAAATTTAACAATCATATATTCCATATATACTATATCTATTACATTATTGTCATTCAAATCAGTTACCAAGTAACTGTACAACTATATCTCATATTCAAAACAAATATTCTTTATTTTACAGCTCAAAGTTTATACAACTTTGCTCATGTATATTACAAGAATCATTTAATCTTAATATAATCTAACTAAGGAAAAGTCTGTTTCATATCATGCTTGAAATCTTTAGCGCCATGTTTACTAGAGCATTTCATCTTTAATTTGCAAATACAATTATTTGCAAGTATGAGCGCGACGGCTCAACAAGCACAACAGTTTTCATGTATCACATTCATACATACTATACATTTCAATCATGCATTATATTGTTCATGCTATGCATTCTATACATATGCATTTTAACAATTATACAATGCATCTACATATGCTCCCCACTTCCCATAATGTATATTTTATATGCGAGCTATCAATTTCATTATATTGCATTTAGATCATACATCATATGTATCAAACATAATAGTTTCCACAAATCTTAATTACATAACACAATCAAATTGAGTTTCCATAACTCAATTAACTTTGGTCATAATTTGACTTCAACAATTCATATAGCATTTGCAAACCAAAACATGTATTTCTACATACTTTCAAGACTTCACTATTGTATATATACATAACCAATGTCAAGTTCACATAACACAAGTAAACTAAAAAACTTGCAATAGACTTTCAATTCAATAAGAAAGTTGGTATACTTGCCTTTTTAGTGCTAAGCTATTAATTCTATGTGATTACACGAATTCAAAGTATTAGGCTCCCCTATAGCACCTATGAACACACATAATGTTATTTTAATACATAACATTACCATATTTCATACAAATTCTATTTAAACTTGTGTTTTACAAGTTAATTATCTTATTTCTATCTTTTCTTATGTTAATAAACTTGTTACACATATATGTAATATAAATCTTATAAGTTTCTAGTAATTTAATAATTCTACATACTCAATCTTCATGAATTTAGATTTAAATTCAAGCTAACTATACATTTTATACTTAACTTGCTCCATTAAAACTCTAATATAGATAAACTCATTTATCTTTAACAATCTTAGCATCAAGTTTGTAGTTCTTATTTAAATCACACATTTTTTAATTTACTATATTTATTAAAGTTATTAACAATATTATGTATTAACTATAACATATTAAACTATTTTAGTTATTTATTAGAACCCATATAGCATCATGCTCAAAACAGCCCCAAATAGACCACCACAATTCAGTTGAAACAGCCACAACAGGCCAACTACTACAACCAACCATGCTCTCCTGCCTACTTCTCTATTTTCTAGTGTACAAACCACATGTCCAATAAAAACCAAACTTTAACATGTTATAAAGGGTATATCATAGTATTTTTAAAAAATACAACTTAGCGAATTCAAGTATTCTAGACATGTTTAACAGAGGGCCAAAACTACCCAGCAGAGACAGTCGCAGCAGCGCAGCGCAGCGCGCCCGCGCGCGTAAGGCTATAAACGAATCAAATAGTTCGGACTCGATTCGGGCTCGACTCGAAAAAATACGAGCGAGACTCGGATTCTATAATAATATGATCCAAATCTGAGTATAAAAAATAGTTCGAATAAAAATATGAGTAGAATTTGAACAAGGTTATACTCGACTAGTTTAAGATTCAAACTACTCGAATTCTCGAATGTGATTCGATACATACTCGATTGATACAGATTTGATTAGATACTCGATACATTCTCTTATAATATATACAAAATTAAATCAAATTAAGATAATTTATTATTATTATTTTATTTTGTTTTTAATTTTAATTGTGATTTTATATTTGTAAAGTGTAATAGTAAATATTTTTTTTTCATTTCTAAGTAAAATAACAAATTCAATTTATAATTATATTTATTATAAAGCTAGTTATCATGTGGAAACTCGAATTCAAGCTTGAATTTGAAGCTCGCGAGTAGTTTGAATATAATTCGATCCGAGTCGGATCGAATTCGAGTAATAAATATTCGAGTCAAGTCGAATCTGAGTAGAATTTTTCAAATACAATTTGAATTCGAATCGAATTCGAGTATGAATTTAATAATGAGCCCAAGTCTAGTATATTAAGATATCAAGTTATTTAACTCAAAACTTATTGGTGATGAGAAGAGTTGACCTAACTCATTATATACTATACATACTTTCTCAATATATTTGATGTGGGATAAGCTATATACTCTAACATTAACTTTCTTATGTTATCACTAAATTCTCTCATTTTTTATTAGAATTCTCACTCTTGTATTATTTGTTCCCAAGTTCCCATAAAGAGTAATATTAAAATTTTAGAAGAGATAATTATTAAATGACTTTCTTAATCCATGTGTATGAAACGACAATGTTAGAGTTCACATATTAAATTTGATGATGAATGTGATTAATTTATATTTGTACCAGTAAGTTTTGTACCAGTAAGTTTTGTAAAGTCCTTAATGATGATTTGAAATTTGATGTACAAGGACTTAGATTAAAAAGATCAAATATGTTAGGTTGATCTTATTGAGTTGATCTGATATAGTCAATAAGCTCATACTAATCGTTTAGTCACTCTGCCAATTCGTAATGTCAAGATAGATTGCAGAGTCAACTTGTTCTTATAAAGTAGCAGATGGTCGATTGCAGAGCTCTTATAATGGTCGTAAAGTTCACTTCAAATTTTAAAGTAAAGATCAGTCCATAAAGTGATCTGAGAATCGCAAAGTCAAGCAAAGCTCGTTAAGTAAAGACTGAGCGTAGAGTTCTCCATGAAGTCATTAAGTATAAGTTCATATCGTAAAATGACTCAAGGATCGTTAAATAAAGTCAAGATCGTAAAATCAGCTCTTGAACTCTAAGTGAATCTTCGTAGAATTGATCGTAAAGTTCAATCGTAGAGTGCTATTCCCATTGTAAAGCAATCTTCACAGAAGAGCAGGACGTAGAGCAAACTCTACGTTCCATCAACTTCATAGAGTAAGTCAGGTCTGATAACATGACTGACTTGAGAACGTTGCTGATTGAAGGTCCCAATGTATACACCAAACATCTTTGGTCAAAATCAAAAATTAGAAGAAGTGTGTCTAACAGCTAGTTTGCTGAAAGCGATGTTGGGAGGCTGTCGTTAACACTCCAAAATTAATACCTTACTTCTATGCTCCTAACTCAAGAATTAGTATAGCAATAAGCAAAGGTCAATCCCATAGCAAGTGAATTATTTTATATTTATCCTAATATTTCCTAATACAAATGGGGGTTTTAAAGTTGTTTAACTAAACAAGCAAAAATAAATAAATAAGAATAATCAATGAATTAAAAGTTCCAGTTCTTAAGTTCAGTATCACCTTTTCATAACAATGGAATAATCAAGTGTAACATTATTTACCCTTTAATGAAACTAATAGTCCTAGCTAACAATAAGCTTTGTTAACCGAAATTCTCCTTAGATTATCACTCAATGAAACAAGCTCTTCACAAGATTCTAACCATTATACAACCTAGAATAAGCTCTCTAGATTTAATATAATAGCAGTATTAAGAACTAGGGAATTAGACAATTCTAAATAACAATCACACAAGCTCGGATTGTTTAACTTGTCTTTTGATAATCATAGTAATACTCAAAAGCTTAACCACAATCATGTATTACTAATCGCTACTTATGATTAGGAACAATATCAATTACACGTAAAACTATCTCTTAATTGATATTAATTAGATGATAATCTAGCAGATGATATTAATTAGATTAACTTAATTGGCCATATTAAATCAATTAAATTAAATAACAGTTAAACATTAATCAGATTATCAAGAATTAATTTCATATAAGAATGAATAAATAAAGTAAACTTGATCAAACCATTAATTATAAAGAAGGTTCAACATCCCTTAGAACTGAAATAGGGACTTTAGCTCGACATGCCTTCAATCTTGCAAAACTAGGGTTTGAATTCCAATGTAGATGATAATATAGATGTATAATATCTAACTAATAACATGTATTTATAGTCCTAAGATAATATCCTAATACACTAAGAAATAACAATCCAATTACAATTAGAATTCCTCAAGATTCCTGCCAAAAATAACTTCCAGCTTTTCAAATTCCCGCCGAATTCACTGGGGCGAATTCGTTTGAACTGGAGGAGCTCGCCGGGACGAATTGGACAGAGAGGTCTTGGCTGGGGCAAGTTTAACTCACCGGGGCGAGTCCCCATTTTCTACTGCGACGTCCTTTGGGAAAATAACCATAACTTTCTCATACAAACTCCGATTAAGGTAATTCAAGATGATCTAGAAAGCTAAGAAGTAGATCTACAACTTTTATTCTTTGAGTTTTTTCAGAAATACTAGCTGGAGAAAGGTCAAAATTGGTCCTGAAGTGACTGTTGTGTAAATGGCAAGCCGAAAATCTGAGGTTCATCGTCTGCTGGTAAAAATGTCATAACTTTTGATTCGGGAAGAGTTACGGGACGTGTCATCTAACAAATCAAAGCTCTCGACGAGATCTACAATAAAATTCAAGTTCCAAGCCAAGATCATGCATTCTTGAGTCGACTGATTGTTGTTACATGGCGAGCTCATGCTTCCCCGAAATTCTCTTCTTTTTTCTATTTTTAGCTCCAATTCCTTTTTCAACACCAATTCCTCTTGTAATCAATAAACACCTTAATAAGTCCATATACACATAAAACATGTAATAAAACCAAACATAAAGGAATCAAAATCATAGAACATTATGCACTCATCAGACGTGTCAATTACATCACAATTGCGAAAATATAACCAAGTCTATTACATAACTCATTATAAACAAAACAAATAAACTACGATCATCTACTCCTACATCTTACCTTTGCTTTAGCTCTAAGAAGGCTTCTCAGGTTCCTCAATCGTAGCTGAAATGGTTATATAAGGGTGAGCAAACGATTTGCCTACAAGTATAATAATGAATAATAACAGTGTACGAGTGAAACAAATGTTTATTTCTCAACTGAATAAGATATCTTTCGTTAGAATTGATCAACAATAATCAATAACTGTGAATTCAACGGAATGGTTGATTTTTGAATCAGATTTCAGGTATTGAGCTCAAATATATATTAAGGGTTAAAAGACCATGGACTATGTCCTAGGTTAGTAAGTATTTCTACTGTAACCTTTAACAGTCAAGAGATTATGGACTATCCATTCTCGTACTCCAGGTGGTCAGCCCTTCGTACTATATATTGTGCACAAACATATTATCGCTATCGCATAGCTCGAAATTATAGTTTTCGATAACATTTACCCCTAATATAGGGTTGTTCATCTTAGCTTTATTATAAGAATTCGCACCAAAGATAATTTGGTTTGAAATAACTTCAGAAATAATTCTAAAGTTTAGAACGTTCATCAACTATGGACTAGCCGAATTAAAAGGGTTTGATAATCATTTAAGATTTGTTAACAATATCAGATTGAACAAAAGTACATAAATAAATCATGACTCAATAAGATATAGAGCCACAATGATTCATAATTGAACAAGTGCTATTTATCAAAGTAATACTTTCGGAAAGAATTAGGAAGCATGCATATACATAGGAAATTCATACAAGTGCAAAGGAGTGGTACAAGCTAGGAAACTTTGCTCAATATTGAAGTATAGCAAAAGTTAGGAAACTTGCCTTAGGCGTTCACTAAAAAATTGCAATTCACGCCCTTTAAATATCCTACATAGTTCATTAAGATTATTGTACCAATTAGTAACATTAGAACTAACTTTATTGGTTTATTTCCTATTTTAGTTGAATTTATAACTTTGATTCAAGTTCTAAATATTTTATTATTCCTATACCATGGATCTGAACTCCCTGCTAAGATCATAACACAAGTCGTGGCGATCGATCGACATCTCTATTCTCAAGAACATTGCCTTAAAGGTTTTTACCAATTCCTTACGTTGATTATATCATCATAACATTCAATTGAGTGATTAAGATTTGTTGTTAAACTCCATTACTCGATTATTGATAAGTTATAATCATCATAATAGATTAGTTTAACATGTTAGTTCCCTAGAACATAATAGAGATCTAAAAGGAGGGGGGGAGGGGTTGAATAGATCCTTTAAATCTTTTTCTATTTATTATGAAAGTATAACAGTTATGATTAATGGAATCAGTTCATGCACAATGGAATATACTTTAAGAACCCCTTCAAAGATATGAACGTAATCTTAGCTCTATGATTAAATCTACGATATGGCTAATAACAGATATACCAATTATTGTGCATAATGTAAAAGACATAAAATAAATGACACAAGAGGTTTTAAGTGGTTCAAAGACTGAATAACTCCTACTCCACTCTTCTAATTCAACAAATAGGAAATCCACTAAGAATTTAGTCACTAAGATAAGGACGCTTCGTTCTCTCAAGTCTAGCAGACATGAGTTTTCTTTAGCTACTAAGGCAAGGATCCTCTGACCCTCCTCAAGTCCAGCAGACATGAGTTGTTTTTAGCCCCTCAGGCAAGGATCTTTTAACTCTCCTCAAGTCCAGCAGACATGAGGTTTTTAGTCATAAGATAGGGACACAACGCCCTTCCGCTCCAAGCCCAGCAGACTCTGAAGCTTTAGTCAATTAAGACAAGGACCCAGAAGACCCCCTTTCCAAGCTCGACAGATTTGAAGCTTTAGTCACATAAGACAAGGATCCTATGACCCTCCTTGATGTGTTGATAGTTATTGGGTTGTGCTGCTAAGATGAACTTTGATCTCCTTCATCTTTAGGTACTTTGCAGCTGTTGGTGATCAGCTTCTGGATGCTGCTGACATTGGTCGTTGATGCTATTCTTCTTTAGGTATTTAGCAGATGCAGATGATCACCCTTTATGTACTGCTTAAGCTCTTCAAATAAGCTTGATGTATTCTTGATCTTGGCAGTCATGAACACTTGTTATCTTGTATACAAAACCTGTTCTGTTCTTCATCTTGTCAGCTCACAATGTTCATGATTGATCACAGAGTTGCTCTTCTTGATTTTGCTTTCAGCCCTAGTCACTCTTGATCTTGGCTTCTTGGTCATTTGAATCTTAGCTCATATGCCAGCACTACGACATACTTAGGTGAATCTTCAACAGATATGTTTAAACTCTGTTCTATCTCTCTTGTTCACCGCCACTTTGCAATCTTGATGTAGTTCATATCTTATAGTTTCCTTCATTGTCTTGCCGTTAGAAACTTGCCGTTGATTGCTTCCCGTTGCAAAACTTTTCATTGTAGATTCTCTAGTTGCAGACTTCTTTATTATACTAATGAATATTTTACTCTTTGAAGTCTGAAAGTGATGGCTGAGTCAACTCCCATTAACTGGTACCAAGGTAGTGGAGTCATATGAGATTTTTTGATTGCTGAAAACATAGCTGTTTGAACCCCACTAAGATTGGTTTCCCATTTCGCTCATTTAAGTAATCAGTCACTCATCTTGGGATAATTAACTTAAGCGCTCTGATATCTACAATCCTTGCTGGCACTTACGTACTCTACGATCAACTGAGTTGTAGCCTTTTACTTTTGATCGTAGATTTATCTGCTTGCTCCATAATGTGGCTTTATGATCATGCTTGTTGCGCACTGCCTTGTAACTCGTAGAGTGACTGACTGCACTTGCTCTACGCTTTAATGTGATTCATACTATCATGAAGTTATGCCTTTTATGCTCTGTGATCTCCAATGAGCTTTATGTTTTCAGAGCATGTGTTTATGATCCAGTTGAGCTTCTGCTGTAGCTTGCTTATCATAGAGGACTGCTCTATTTTACTCAGATGCTAGCTTTGCAGACTCTTTCTTATCTCAGAGTACTATTCCATGATCTTTAGGTGCTAGCTCCATTATTATAGAGGAATGCTCTACGATCTTTGTTGTGCTTAAGTGGTCGTTTATATCTGGCAGAGTATCTTTGTTATCTTTGGCTCAATTCTACAATCACTTGATTAGGTTGTTGCTTGCCCACTCTACAAATTTGTCTAAGGAGCAAGTCGTAGAGTCTTGGTGGAATCGTAGAGTATTGGATTGAGCTGCTCTATGATCTCTGTTAGGACTTGATGCATCAGATGCATTTTGAGATCTTCGTTTAGCTTGTCTGATAGCTCATAGATAACTTTCTTTGATAATTTTCATGAGGACTACTGCTTTGACTTTGAATGCTCATGCAGAGGTTACTCTACGTTCTTGTTTGGTCGTAGACTGTTCATGGGAATCGTAGAGTGACTTACTGTATTGACTCTATGATCCCGAGACAGCTCAACGATTCTCCCTTAGCTTTACTTTGTGATGCTTGGCAGACTCTACGATCTTGAGAAAAAGCGCTCTACCATGCCGAGTGAGCTCTTTGATTTTTCGGACCTTATTCTACGTTTGTCTAGCAAACTCTGCGATGACATACTTAACTCTACATTTGTTTTTTGATCATGCCAGAGTTGCTCTATGATGCCGAGAAGGAACTCTGCGACTGGCCGATCCTTACTTTATATTTGCATGGCAGACTCTGCGATGCTTTGCTGGCTGAACTCCAAGTTAGCTGATTGCTCTAGTAGTCTTTTTACATATATTATTTCAGCTCACAAGATCAACCTAACAAGTTTGATCCTTTTTTATTCTAAGTCCTTGTATATCATGTCGACGCCGGTAGGAATCGCTTAACGCGGGGTTTGTAACCCTTTCCAATTTTTAGCCTTTTTATTAGATGATTTTTGGAAAAGGGTCGGCATTAATGTCGACGAGGTTTTTTAAAGATTGTTTTTATGATGAGCCAATTTAACCAGAGTCGTCAGTTGGTATATTTGAAATGGATGTACCAACTCATCCGAGTTTTCGTTTTTTATAAATCGCTGGCTCATATGTGACTCCGAATTAATTGGTCTGCGAATCGAGATTCATAGAGTTCGGGGGCTTGCTTAAGTGAGGGGAAGGTGTTAGGCACCCCTCGACTTCCGTGAAGCACGGTTACCGCAATCTTGATGCTCTCCTATCCTTTAATTCATGAAATGTGTGTGTGCGCGTGTGCGTGTGTGGGTGCCTATGTAAATGTTGTGATGAGTTTGCATAAAAGAATCATTTGGATTATTAGGGAAAATTGTGTTTTTTTCTTTTGAAAATGCCTTAGGATATCTATCGGTTTAAACGAGAAAGCTTTGCGAGAAAGGGTTGATTTTAGTTGGCAAAACTATGAGATTTTCCTTAGGTGTCGTTTTGGCAAAACAAGAGTTTTAAACCTTCGTAAAAATAGGAATCGAAATCTATACATTGCCTTCATAAAATGATGGGCAACTTCTAGGATATCTTTCACCCTACGCACCAAGATTTAATAAAACGGTGTTTTATTTTATAAAACCATTTTTGTGACATTTGAAAACGACTTTCTTTAGCCTTCCCGTTTAATAGAAATCGACATTCATTAACACCTCCAAATTTTTAGCTACGTGATGCTAACCTCCTAGTTTGCTTGATTTTAAGGAAAAAACCTTCATCGTTTAATCTTTGAAATCCTTTTTCGTGTCACAAAGTCCAATCAAGCATAAACACGCGTTGGGGATATTCATGGGCATGTAAGCCATCAAAATAACCCCAAACGCCCACAATCACGAGTTTCACTATTTCGGGGCCTTAAACGCGATTATCGCCTTGGCGTCGTTTTAAGGCCCAACGATTACATATTTACAATAACGGATACATCCACCCGATTACATACATTCAAAAATGTCCATCATCGGATTTGGACCACGGGGTCGCATTCCTAGGCTCACATCCGAACTTATTGCACAACCACCAAATGGATATAACGAAAATAATCAACAACGGGATGCCTAACACTCTAGGACATCTTACAATGACGATTGGAAAAAATTACGAATGATACATTACCATAATAGTTAAAATTTGCACCAAACGGATATCATCGGGCTATTAGGGGGAATTTCATTCCGATGAGACCCTCACTAATAGTCCCTAACCCATGGCATCACAATAATATGTAAGAAAAAAACTACATTTAAGATAACTTGGATGACCCAAAAGCTCAACAAAATAGCATAACAAAATGCTAAGAACAAAGGGTTTTTTACCTTGCAATTAATCCCCACAATATGTATGAATTTGTGTATTGAGTAGAGTAGAAAATATGAGATATAATCTCACAAAATAGGTACAATTCCTTACTATTTCTCACTCTTTTCTCTCTTAATTTTGCTGTTTTCTTCCTCTTTTTCTTCTTCTCCCCGAGCTCCTTTTCCTGCTGAATCCCTCTTTTCCCCTTTTTTTCTTCCTGTATGCGAACTGGCCTAATATAGCACTGCCAAGGGCAGCCGCAGATCTATCTGCGGCTGGCCGCAGATAGATCTGCGGCTGGCCCTTGGTTCTCCCCCCAGCCGCGCTCGAGTCCCGTGCGCTTCGAGTCCCGTGCTGCCTCGAGTTCCGTCCTTGGCCGCGAATTGATCTGCGGCTGACTGTGCTGATTTTCTCGTTTTCCGTGCCTCATCTCGATTTTCGTGTCGTACCGTTGGTTTTCGCTGACGGGTTTGCGTTCGGCAGTCCGGGAACCGTCGGGGAACGCGCCACGTCATCCGGGCAAGCACAGTGATCAGTAACTGACCCTCGACATTCGCTTGTTGTCGTGTCGGCTTCAATATCATCCCGTCGTGGTGGTTTTGAGGGTTCGTCTTTATGTCCACCCTTTATTCTCGTGTGCCGGGTCAATTGACGATTTTGCCCTCCTGTCAGGGTTAGTATAGGAAATGCAAAAATCGGGTGTCTACAGCTGCCCCTCTTTATCATGTTTATGCAATGATGAATGAAATGAACAGGATAAAGAATAGACACTCGATGCATGAATGACAGTGCACAAGAATGACAATACATATGTGATTTGCTTGGATCTCAGCCCTTCCCAGGGTTGTTATTGGTTTGGATCTTAGCCCTTCCCAGGGTTGTGGTTTGTTTGGATCTTAGCCCTTCCCAGGGTGTTAGTTTGGATCTCAGCCCTTCCCAGGGTGTTAGTTTGGATCTCAGCCCTTCCCAGGGTTTTTGTTTTGGTTGGATGCCTTCCCAGGTTTGCTCACCACTCTGTCGCGGTTTGCTTGGATCTCAGCCCTTCCCAGGGTTTGTTGTTTTTTGTCTTTTTTCTTTTTGTGGATATCAGCCCTTCCCAGGGTTGCTCACCATCTTGTTGTGGTTCGCGTGGATCTCAGCCCTTCCCAGGGTTTGCTCACCACTCTGTCGCGGTTTGCTTGGATGCCTTCCCAGGTTTGCTCACCACTCTGTCGCGGTTTGCTTGGATCTCAGCCCTTCCCAGGGTTTGTTGTTTTTTGTCTTTTTTTCTTTTTGTGGATATCAGCCCTTCCCAGGGTTGCTCACCATCTTGTTGTGGTTCGCGTGGATCTCAGCCCTTCCCAGGGTTTGCTCACCACTCTGTCGCGGTTTGCTTGGATGCCTTCCCAGGTTTGCTCACCACTCTGTCGCGGTTTGCTTGGATCTCAGCCCTTCCCAGGGTTTGTTGTTTTTTATCTTTTTTTTCTTTTTGTGGATATCAGCCCTTCCCAGGGTTGCTCACCATCTTGTTGTGGTTCGCGTGGATCTCAGCCCTTCCCAGGGTTTGCTCACCACTCTGTCGCGGTTTGCTTGGATGCCTTCCCAGGTTTGCTCACCACTCTGTCGCGGTTTGCTTGGATTTCAGCCCTTCCCAGGGTTTGTTGTTTTTTGTCTTTTTTTCTTTTTGTGGATATCAGCCCTTCCCAGGGTTGCTCACCATCTTGTTGTGGTTCGCGTGGATCTCAGCCCTTCCCAGGGTTTGCTCACCACTCTGTCGCGGTTTGCTTGGATGCCTTCCCAGGTTTGCTCACCACTCTGTCGCGGTTTGCTTGGATCTCAGCCCTTCCCAGGGTTTGTTGTTTTTTGTCTTTTTTTCTTTTTGTGGATATCAGCCCTTCCCAGGGTTGCTCACCATCTTGTTGTGGTTCGCGTGGATCTCAGCCCTTCCCAGGGTTCTGTCGGGTCTTGCCTTGATTCGTCGTGTTCGACGTCCGACTTATTCAGAATTTTGTATTTTATTTTCACATAGCGAGTCATGTATGATGCATGCTTTTTATTCATGGATAGAGAATGACCCCTGTACAGTCTTTTTGATACTATTTTCTACAGGTGTCGTCGCCAGATGCCGTGGTATGCATGGATCTCGATCCTCCCACAGGATCGGTCGGCGGCTTCTCCGCTGATTGGACGGTTTGTCGCCGGTGACAGAGATATGGCAGATGATCTTCCGGAACGTTCCTGATCCTTATTATTCTTTCCGGTGTCGACGGGCTTTGCGGAGGGTATTCCGAGCCATTAGGTCCCTGTCCGTCCGGTGCTCACGCATCTAGATTACTACCGAGGCTGAGAGGTATGCTGCTCTTGTTGAGAGAGATGCTGCTATTCTGGCCAGGGATGTTGCTCATGCTGATAGAGACGCCATTGTATTGCAGACTAAGGCAATTATAGATGCTCACTCTGAGACCGTTAGCCGAGCGACTGCTTATTGGATCGCGTCGACATGATGGGGCAGCAGATTGCAGGGAATGTCGATGCCTCAGATCCATCCACCATTTTATCCATCCTGCTTCGATTAGTTTCAGATTTGTAGATCCTTTTATTTTCCTGCATGGACTATGTCAGTTTCATCGGTTATCAAAAGAGAAACCTTGTAACAAAATGACTTATTTATATAGACAGGTATTTAAATTTAGTCGTTTTCCCCTTTTGTCGTATCGTTGCCTTTCATTGGACCCTCATTTTATCCAGCTAACCATGATTTTGATATTTCGCCTTCTTTCTCTTCTCAAGTCTTGACGGGGACTTGTCAGATATTGCCGCATATCCTGTCGATTTCATCGGCTGAGCCTTAGATTCGGGCTAACTACTTGGTTGGGTTAGGGTCAGGTTATTTGAGATGAAACTGATCAGGTGGCTGGTTTCGGGAGAGTTTCGAGGGTGTAGGAAGGTTTTCTGGCTGTTGGGAATCGGTTTTGATAGAAGAAAGGGTTATTTGTAAGGAATGGGACCGTGCCATGATGGCTGCCTACGTACCCCCACAAGTCGGGAGATCAGGTCCTACGTAGTTCGTTCCTTCAAAGAACGAGGAGAAAATGATGAGGGATATTTTTTTTTTTTTTTTTTTTTTTTATGCATAGAACCGCTTCACCGAGTCGGAATTGAGGGGTTGTGGAAACACCTCCCCATCCATCTCCTGCAGTATGAGGGCTCCTCCGGACAGCACTTTCTTAATCACAAAAGGCCCCTCCCAGTTCGGGGCAAACTTCCCTTTGGCTTCGTCTTGACAAGGCATTACTCTCTTTAACACTAGGTCATTTTCTTTGAATTTTCGAGGTCTTATCTTCTTGTCGTATGATCGGGAGATCCTTTGCTGATATAACTGACCGTGCAACACAGCGGCCACCCTCCTTTCATCAATTAGGGCCAATTGGTCATATCGACTTTGCATCCAATCCTCCTCGTTTATCTGAGCATCAATCAAGATTCTGAGGGACGCCATCTCAACCTCAACTGGCAGAACCGCTTCCATTCCGTATACCAGAGCGTACGGGGTTGCCCCTGTAGAAGTACGTACCGACGTTCTGTACGCCAGCAAGGTGAGAGGTAGCAGATCCGGCCATCCCCGATGATTAGCGAACATTTTCGCCATGATCTTCTTGATATTCTTATTTGCAGCCTCCACTGCCCCATTCATCTTAGGACGGTAAATGACAGAATTGAGGTGTTTGATCTTAAACTGGTCGCATAATCCTTTCATGAGGGCATTATTCAAATTCTTGGCATTGTCGGAGACTAAAACCTCAGGTTGCCCGTATCGGCAAATGACATTATTCCTGATGAAACCGACGATGATCTCCTGAGTTACTTTGGGGAAAGAAGCTGCTTCTACCCATTTAGTGAAGTAATCGATCATGACGAATATAAATCGGTGGCCGTTGCTTGCTTTGGGCTCTATTGGTCCGATCACATCCATACCCCACATTGAGAATGGCCAAGGGGAGGTCATACAGTGCAGTTCATTGGGAGGCGCATGGATAACATTACCGTGCGCCTGGCATTGGTAACACCGCTTGACGTGATCATCACAGTCGGCTTTCAGCGTCAACCAGTAATGCCCCGTTCTCAAGATCTTCTTGGCCAGCATCGACCCACTCATGTGTGGCCCACACACTCCACCATGTATTTCGTCCATAATCTTTTGGGCCTGCATTTCGTTTACACATCGTAGCAATCCCAAACTGGCATCCCTCTTGTACAGTGAATCTCCGCTCAGATAAAATTTCATTGCCATCTTTTGAATTCTCAACCTCTCCGCTCGGCTGGCTTGGTCGGGAATGGATCTATCCCTCAGATATTCCCTTATGTCGTGATACCAAGGCTGCTTTGGCAGAACCCCCTCGTCCGATAGTACCGCCACGTGCTCCTCGTATGCCGGGGCGTTCTGCACTGCTATCTCTATCTGTGGAACGTTCCTGCTCTTGATTGTGTGGACTAGAGAAGCTAAAGTCGCCAATGCATCGGCGAAATCATTCCGTCCCCGGGGGATGTGTCGGAAAGCGATATCTTCGAACTCTTGCATCAGTTGGATAACACAACGGTGGTATGGAAGCAACCGGAGCTCTTTAGTGCTGTACACCCCGATCGCTTGTCTGATTACCAGCTCCGAATCCCCGAACACTGCTAACCTTTTCACCCCCATATCGCGAGCCAAACGGAGTCCCAATATACATCCCTCATACTCAGCTGTGTTGTTTGAGTTACTGAACTGTAATTTAGTGGCTACGGGGTATTGCTCTCCTGTGATAGAGACCAAGACTGCTCCGGCTCCTGCCCCCTCCGCATTCATGGCACCATCAAAATATAATTTCCAGAACTGCCCCTCGTCATCTCCTCTCGCGCGCAAGATCCAGAATACATCTTCGCCCGGCAGAGGAGTGTCTAAAGGCTCCATTCCCCCTGATGGCGCTTCTGCCAATTGATCTGCAATTCCCTGCCCCTTCATGGCTTTCTGAGTTACGTATACAATGTCGAACTGCTGTAAGATTAACTGCCATCTTGAAAGTCGACAGTTCAGCATGGGCCGTTCAAAGATATATTTCAGGGGATCCATCCTTGATATCAGATACGTGGTGTGCCCATGGAGATAATGCTGTAATCTCATTGCAGCCCAAGCCAAAGCACAACAGGTCCTTTCGATAGGGGTGTAATTCTGTTCACATCGGCTAAATCTCTTGCTGAGGTAGTAAATGGCCTGCTCTTTGCCTGATTCATTCTTCTGCCCCAGCATACAGCCCATCGCAATGTCATTGACTGATATATACATGAATAGAGGGATCTCATCCTTCGGGGGTACCAGCACGGGTGCTTCCGTCAGCTGCTTCTTAATGATCTGAAAGGCTTCCTGGCATTGCTCATTCCATTCTTGGGAGACATCTTTTCTTAACAGCTTGAAAATTGGCTCGCACGTGGTTGTCAAATGGGATATGAAGCGGCTGATGAAATTTATTCTTCCCAGAAATCCTCTTATCTCCTTTTCAGTGCGGGGTGTCGGCACATCCACAATGGCCTTAATCTTAGCTGGATCCAACTCGATGCCACGATCACTAACCAGGAATCCCAAGAGTTTGCCCGATTGCACTCCGAAAGCACACTTTGCCGGATTGAGCCTTAAATTGTATTTTCTGAGCCAGTCAAATAGCTTTTGGAGATGGGTCACATGATCAGATTCCATCTTTGACTTCACGATAATGTCATCCACGTAGACCTCTATCTCCTTGTGCATCATATCGTGGAACAGGGCCATCATAGCTCTTTGATAAGTAGCCCCTGCATTTGTGAGACTGAAAGCCAACCGTCTATAGCAGAAAGTGCCCCAAGGGGTGATGAAGGCTGTTTTCTCCCGGTCCTCCTCTGCCACCATTATCTGATGATACCCCGCAAAGCAATCAACGAAAGAGTACATCTCGTATTGGGCTGTGTTATCCACCAATATGTGTATAAAAGGTACTGGGAAATTATCCTTGAGACTGGCCTTGTTCAGATCTCTATAGTCAACACATACCCTCACCTTTCCTCCAGGCTTAGCCACTGGGACCACATTGGACAACCATTCTGGGTAGGTGGACACCATGATGATTCCAGCCCTGAACTGTTTGATGATCTCCTCCTTTACCTTCAAGCTCCATTCCGGTTTTAGCTTTCTTAGTTTTTGCTTGACGGGCTTGAAACCTTCCTTGATGGGCAGCTGGTGTACCACAATGTCGGTGGATAATCCGATCATGTCCTCATGAGACCAGGCGAACACATCCTCATACTGGCGTAGCAATTTGGTCATTTCTACTTTCTGGTTAGGGGTCAGGTCTGTCCCGATCTTGAGCTCTTTGGGTTGGTCAGGGGTTCCGATATTTATGGTGATGGTTTGGTCTAAGTTGGGTTTGGGTTTATCCTCGACCCACCCTTTGATCTCGTCAGGCGCGTCATCGTAATCTGTCTCGTCCTGCTCAATACCCATCAAATCGAAATCCAGCTCGATATCAAAATCATAGTCATCATTCAAATTTGAGGGATCGCTTGTTAAGCAAGGAATACTCAAATTGGTACACCTGACATTGAAACAAAATACTGTCATATATATAATTCATCTTTCCACAATGGTCGCTCTTAAAATAACATGACAAACTAACATAGTTATGCAAAATATAAAATAAAGAACCAAAACTGGTAGACATTCATCCCCCACTCTCCGGGGTCTACCACCCCGACACCGTGCTTTACCCTTGTCTGGATATTATTGGCTCCACCGTCCAGTTATCGGTGGTCAGATCAGTCGGGATGCGACATATGACAGGCGGCTGCGCACCAGAGACTTCCTTGACGACTACCGCCACATCGTATCGGTCTTCCCTCATAGCATTGTTAGGGATAACTAACCCTGCCCAATCGATGACAGGCACACTCTGTTGGGCCCCCGACGTTGTGTCCGTATCCTTCCCCTCTCCAATGTTCATTGATGGCCCAGAGATATAGCATTTGGTTTCGAACTGCTGCATGATCTCCCGCAGGAAACTCTTCCTTTTGACTGCCTCATCATCCGCAGGAGTCAAATCTTTATCTTCTAATTCGGACACGGGCTTGTCCGTTCCTTGTTCATTATGGTCCCTCGGCATTAGGATTCCATTCGATCGAAATGGGGCTTCCCTTTGAGAGTGGTTCCGCTCTATGCCTCCATGATATCCCAACCCTACCCTGCCTGTCTGGTTGGGCAGTCGAATAGGCGTGGAAATTCCTTGGTTGTCTTTTCCCAAACCCTGCCCAGGTTGAAACTTCATCTTCATCATTTCTCTAGCAACGAAGGTGAGCTCAGGGGAGGCTTTCGATTTTATGGCTGGAGCTCCCAGACCTCTATAGTGGGGAGAGCTGATTTCCAGTGCTTGAAAACTGGCAGGCGCCACGGATTCGTCCACATTGATTACTGGCAGACCATTCTTGGACGGGAAAGGGTCATTACGCTCTGCGGAGATTGTTACCAGATTCCCGCTGACGATGAACTTGATTTGTTGGTGTAGTGTAGAGGGAACTGCCCCAGCCATATGTATCCATGGTCTTCCCAATAACATGTTATAACTGGCGGAGATATCCAATACCTGAAAGGAAATATCGAAAGTACACGGCCCTATCTCCACGGGCAACTCTATTTCTCCCAATGTATCCTTCCGGGATCCATCGAAGGCTCGCACCACCACGTGACTGGCCCGCAAGCGCTTGGGATTAATGTTCATTTTTCTCAGTGTACTGAGGGGACAAATATTCAGTGCTGATCCCCCATCAATCAATACCCCATTCATGACATATCCTGATGAGATCACTGCGATGTGCAGCGGTCTCCGATGCCCCCTTCCCTCTTTCGGGATATCATCATCTGTGAATGATAGCGCATTGTTCTCTAGCAGATGGTCCACTAGGCGGCCGAAACTTTCTTGGCTAATTGTCTTGGGAATGTGAGCCTCCCCTAGGATTTTGGCCAAGATTCTGCAGTGGTCGCTGGACGATAACACCAAATCCATGATCGACGTTAGAGTCGATTCCTCGCTCACCGTCCTGATCCCCCTTACTTCCGGATGATCCATCTTTTCCAAGAACTCCACGGCTTTTTCCTCGGATATCCTCTCGTTCTCTTTTCTCTTACTTTTGAGAACTCTTCCTGGAAGATACAAGGGATTCCCCTTTGATGTTACGGAAGCACAACTGGCCGCCTCCTCTAATACACCCCCGTAGTTCCACGGTACTGTTTTTAGATTGCAAATAGGGATCTGTGGTCTTGCTGCGATGATGAGAGGTTTTGGAGCCGCTAACTTGATAGGCCCCCCTGTGATACTCCGGCTTGCACCCGTCAACCTAATCGGTGCCCCCTGCATATTCTCCTGACTACCCGTCATGCCAACCATCCCATAAATCCCTATCATATAATTTCGCCTTGGCGGTCCTTCGGTTTCGATGGCTTCCACCATATTGACCCCTCCCCCATCATGCTTCGGTAGGGGATTGATTTTAACATTTGGCGGCTCGGGCTGCTCCACCACGATTTCCCCGCTATCAATCAGGTTTTGAATTATGTGTTTCAGCGTCCAACATTCCTGAGTGTCATGACCCGGGGAACCCGAATGATATGCACACTTTTTACTGGGGTCAAATTTTCTTCCCTTCGGGTCACATGGAGGTGCCAAATCGACAATCTTCCTCTGTGATATCAATATTGCCAAAATCTGCTCAAGAGGATCCCCAAGCGGGGTGAATACCCGCCTCTGTGTGGTCTCAAACCTCCTTCGTCCGTCCGTTCTGGGATTATCAAAATTGGGTTGCCGGGGCGGCACAAATCTCTGTATTTGTACAGGAGGACTATTCTCCACTTTCCTGGATGATCCCTGCAGCACGAGAGAGACATCTTCCTCTTTTCGCTTTTGGGGCCTGCGGGAAGTACTGCCATAATTCCCACTTTGGATTTGTTCCGCAGCCGTTTCAAGAGCTGTGAAATCCCGGATTTTACCCGATTTCAACCCCATATCCACCATTTCTCCGTGTTTTATCATCTCGGTGAAAGGTCTTCCAATCCCTGATATGACCCGCTCATAATAAGGTGCTTCCTGTAAATCCACAAAGGTCATCACCATCTCTGACTCACTCATTGGAGGATTCACTTGTGCGGCCATACCCCTCCATCGTTGGGCATAGTCCCTGAAGGTTTCCCTTGGTTGCTTCTTGATTTTTGTCATTTGATATCTATCAGGGGCCATCTGTGCCTGAAAGCTATACTGTGTCAGAAAGGTATGGGCCAGCTCCTCCCAATTATGAATCCGGGCATTATCGAGACGGGCATACCAGATCCTCGCCTCCCCCGTCAAGCTTTTCTGGAATAATTGCATCCTTAATCCTTCGTCTTCCGCATAGGACCCCAGTTCTCCAATATATATTTTCAGGTGAGTGTAAGGATCCCCTTTCCCATTGTATTTCTCGAATTCGGGGATCTTAAATTTCTCTGGATATCTGGTTCCGGGGAAGACACACAAATCTGCATAATTAACCCTACCCAAGGAGCCTATGCCTTTTAGAGATTGGATGGTCTCCTCCATCTGCTTCATTTTTCTGCGAAGGTCATCAGTATCTCCCTCCTCTGGAATCGTGATTACTGTTTTGTTAAGGGCAGGAATGACCTTTGGGAGGACCGACTCGTCCTTAAGCTGATGTTGGTTATTTTTAAATGGGATCGTATCATCCTTAGGAGGATTCTGGTCACCCCCTGGCGGTGGTACATTATGCGGTCCCTGGTTTGACGAATCCTGTCTGATTAGGAACTGTTCTTTTAGCATGGTGGCCATTTCCATCATCTGCTTTTTAAAATCATCAAACTCTTCCCGAGATATGGAACTATGATTGGGAAGATCAGCCATTTCAGAGTTAGAGACCTGGGCTTTCTTAGACTGCGAACGGGTTTGAGGAGCAATCCTGCAGGCAAACGGTTCGAAGTTTCAGTCTTGGGCAATGAAAGGATGCGGATGCATGCTAAAGCTGTAAAATTTTTTGTGTTTTGGGTTTTTTTTTTTTTTTAATCTTTCCCTGCAAAAGAGAAAGTTAGTAGTCTTTTAGTGCAATAACAAATGCTAAACATGACTTTATTATGCTTCCCCAGCTGTTTCCTGCAAAACATGGAGGTCAGTATTCTCTTTTGACAACAGGGGAGGTTTATATGAAATGGGATCATGACATTTTATACGCTTGAACGTAAAAAGGGCATGAAGAGACTTTTCCTGCGTTGGGTTTATCAGAGGCTGACCTACCCTAGGGTTACTCTCACGGGCTTTTCGGCATGAAGGTTCCCAAATCTTCGCAATCTACTCGTTTGAGCCCTTTCGATTGGAGCGGATTTGAGTGGTGCGTTTCCTGAGCCATCTCCGGGGAGCAGCCCCATCGAGTCCAGTAATAAGCAACCGACGGGTTCGCCTCAGGAGGAGGTACTCTCTCAACATACATTCACATTCATCGTCCTCACCGCATGCAAATGATTACTTTGAAGTAAAGAAAAACCCATTCAATCATTCATTCATTGGACAACAACACACATTTACACAACAATAAATAAAAGACGTCAAAATGTCATACGCACATACACAATTATAAATTTTAAAGGATAGGATAGCATCAAGATTCGAATGCGGCTTAAGCCCTCTAATGTCCCCAGCGGAGTCGCCAGCTGTCGACGCCGGTAGGAATCGCTTAACGCGGGGTTTGTAACCCTTTCCAATTTTTAGCCTTTTTATTAGATGATTTTTGGAAAAGGGTCGGCATTAATGTCGACGAGGTTTTTTAAAGATTGTTTTTATGATGAGCCAATTTAACCAGAGTCGCCAGTTGGTATATTTGAAATGGATGTACCAACTCATCCGAGTTTTCGTTTTTTATAAATCGCTGGCTCATATGTGACTCCGAATTAATTGGTCTGCGAATCGAGATTCATAGAGTTCGGGGGCTTGCTTAAGTGAGGGGAAGGTGTTAGGCACCCCTCGACTTCCGTGAAGCACGGTTACCGCAATCTTGATGCTCTCCTATCCTTTAATTCATGAAATGTGTGTGTGCGCGTGTGCGTGTGTGGGTGCCTATGTAAATGTTGTGATGAGTTTGCATAAAAGAATCATTTGGATTATTAGGGAAAATTGTGTTTTTTTCTTTTGAAAATGCCTTAGGATATCTATCGGTTTAAACGAGAAAGCTTTGCGAGAAAGGGTTGATTTTAGTTGGCAAAACTATGAGATTTTCCGTAGGTGTCGTTTTGGCAAAACAAGAGTTTTAAACCTTCGTAAAAATAGGAATCGAAATCTATACATTGCCTTCATAAAATGATGGGCAACTTCTAGGATATCTTTCACCCTACGCACCAAGATTTAATAAAACGGTGTTTTATTTTATAAAACCATTTTTGTGACATTTGAAAACGACTTTCTTTAGCCTTCCCGTTTAATAGAAATCGACATTCATTAACACCTCCAAATTTTTAGCTACGTGATGCTAACCTCCTAGTTTGCTTGATTTTAAGGAAAAAACCTTCATCGTTTAATCTTTGAAATCCTTTTTCGTGTCACAAAGTCCAATCAAGCATAAACACGCGTTGGGGATATTCATGGGCATGTAAGCCATCAAAATAACCCCAAACGCCCACAATCACGAGTTTCACTATTTCGGGGCCTTAAACGCGATTATCGCCTTGGCGTCGTTTTAAGGCCCAACGATTACATATTTACAATAACGGATACATCCACCCGATTACATACATTCAAAAATGTCCATCATCGGATTTGGACCACGGGGTCGCATTCCTAGGCTCACATCCGAACTTATTGCACAACCACCAAATGGATATAACGAAAATAATCAACAACGGGATGCCTAACACTCTAGGACATCTTACAATGACGATTGGAAAAAATTACGAATGATACATTACCATAATAGTTAAAATTTGCACCAAACGGATATCATCGGGCTATTAGGGGGAATTTCATTCCGATGAGACCCTCACTAATAGTCCCTAACCCATGGCATCACAATAATATGTAAGAAAAAAACTACATTTAAGATAACTTGGATGACCCAAAAGCTCAACAAAATAGCATAACAAAATGCTAAGAACAAAGGGTTTTTTACCTTGCAATTAATCCCCACAATATGTATGAATTTGTGTATTGAGTAGAGTAGAAAATATGAGATATAATCTCACAAAATAGGTACAATTCCTTACTATTTCTCACTCTTTTCTCTCTTAATTTTGCTGTTTTCTTCCTCTTTTTCTTCTTCTCCCCGAGCTCCTTTTCCTGCTGAATCCCTCTTTTCCCCTTTTTTTCTTCCTGTATGCGAACTGGCCTAATATAGCACTGCCAAGGGCAGCCGCAGATCTATCTGCGGCTGGCCGCAGATAGATCTGCGGCTGGCCGCAGATAGATCTGCGGCTGGCCCTTGGTTCTCCCCCCAGCCGCGCTCGAGTCCCGTGCGCTTCGAGTCCCGTGCTGCCTCGAGTTCCGTCCTTGGCCGCGAATTGATCTGCGGCTGACTGTGCTGATTTTCTCGTTTTCCGTGCCTCATCTCGATTTTCGTGTCGTACCGTTGGTTTTCGCTGACGGGTTTGCGTTCGGCAGTCCGGGAACCGTCGGGGAACGCGCCACGTCATCCGGGCAAGCACAGTGATCAGTAACTGACCCTCGACATTCGCTTGTTGTCGTGTCGGCTTCAATATCATCCCGTCGTGGTGGTTTTGAGGGTTCGTCTTTATGTCCACCCTTTATTCTCGTGTGCCGGGTCAATTGACGATTTTGCCCTCCTGTCAGGGTTAGTATAGGAAATGCAAAAATCGGGTGTCTACATATCAAATTCATTTAAGGATTTTATAATACTTATCATTACAAATATGTTTTAATTAGATAAATCACAGTTTAGCTCAGATCATCCTAACATACTTGATTTTTCCAATCTAAGTCCTTGTACATATATTTCCTTAAGGACTTTTCAAAGCTTTATCAATGAATGTTTTTTTTAACTATTTTGTCATCAATCAAATCTCATATATAATGAATTATAGAATCTCATGCAGATTCTCAACAATCTCCCCCTATTTGATGATGACAAAAACACTTATAGCATAACATTCACTTTAATCAATACATGCAGATGTTTGAGTATGAATATGACTTAAGATACAGTAAGTCACTGTATTGCTAGACCAGGAAATTGAATGAAATGACGTGCATTCAGAATAATCATTCTTAAAATATAGCATAAACATGACATAAGTATTTAAGTACATACAGCCCATAAGTATATTAATTCAGCAAGGAGATCCAAGATCTAGATCACAGTTCTTGCATATAACGATTAAATTTTTCCTTGCTTGATTAGAAATGTACCTTCTCTTCGTTGGTTCATGCTTAGGTACCTTGTGACTGCTTTTAGCTGCTGCTATCTTCTGGTTCTTTTTCATTCTCCTCTGGCTCCTGCTCCCCCTCAGATCTTGCTACTCTTCCTTCATCTTCTTCTGGCTCCCCCTTAGTTGTAGACTTTATATTTTGTTCTTCAGCTTCTGAATTTTCCTTTTCATGATAGCTTTGCTCCTCTTTTTGTGCTTCATCTTTTTTTCCCTTTTTTTGTCATCAATCATTTGGGAAAGGTACTGAACATGGGTAATGAGCTGTTCAACTAGGTAGGAGGTATTTCTAACTTCCATTTTCACCTTCTGCTGGTTGAGTTCCATTTGTTGAGAGAGGGACTGGTTGAGATTGTCAATTTTCCCTGAGAGAGACTGAATGGATCTCTCATTTTTGTTCTGAAGTCTCAGGGCTTCTTTTTTCTGTTTCTCAATGGACTTGAGATATATCTGATCTCTTTGATGAAGCTTGATAGACATATCTGTGAATGATTCTTGCAGTTTCTTGTAGAATTCACTTCCTTCTCCTCCAGACATATTCTTTGCTGCAGTAGTAACTGAGAAAATGTTTCCAAGCAACTCTTCTGAATTTTTCAGCAACTCTTGATCAATCAACGGATCTTCAAGGATTGGTGTAGTTGGCTTGAGTTTCTCACTTTTGTAGATGTTTTCGAGAGCGGTGACTATATCAAAGAAATCTTTATTTGATGAAGAAAGAACATCAGAGGGTATTTTAGTGGAAGTATTTGACGTCTTAAGGAGTGGGTCATTTGATTGAGACTAGAATGCTGCGGTCGTAGAGTTAGGGGGCTCTACGACCATTGACTCTACGGTCTTGGTTTCTTTTTTGCCTTTATCAAAGTTTTCTAACATATAGAATGGAATGTATATACCTTTAGCATGTCGGTAGACTTTGAAGTGTTGGGAATCCTTGATCAGCAGCTTTGGAAAAGATTGAACTCTTGGAAAGTTCTGAGAGATAATCTTTAGAATTGGAAAGTGTGAATAGCACCAGCTGATGAAGCTCTTATCTTCAAGTGAAATAGCCTTTAACCATGGCATCCATGGGTAGAACCATGTCAACTACTGACTATCAGGATCATATAACACAATAGTTCGATCCAGTTCAATGTTTTAAAATTTTTTAAGTAGATCTTCTATGGTCATTGACACTACTTTGATTTGTCCGTTGCCATGATCTATCCACTTCGTTGGCAACACAGCTCCTGGCTTATCACAAGCCTCCAACACTATCCTTCTTCGAATTCTTGTTGATGCAGCTGCTGGGAGTGGATCAGAATCGCTTTCTGACTCATCATTTTCAGAGTTAGAATCCTCTTGTGCTTCATCCTCTTCCATTGCTTCTCTTCCTTTCCCAATGTTAGTCTTTTTGACATTCTTTCCCTTTGAACTTGGTTCCTTCATAGTCATTTTCTTTGCTACTTTTACTAACTCACCAATCACTTCTTCTAATTGTTTTTCATTGCTCATTTCTATATCAAGATCACCTTCTGTTGATCCATTGAGAGTCACTTTAGTAGACACAGCTTCAACATCACTTTCTGATTCTGGCTCACTTATAGTCACATCTTTTTCGTCATACCCATCATTTGTTGCCATAGGTTCATTGACCTTTGCAGCCTCTTTATTGTCAGCTTCATCATCATCACCAAGATCAATGATCTTGGGTGTAGTTCCTTCTTAAATTCTATGACCTAAAAATTTCATCATTTGTTGAAGGCGTGCACTTTGTCTTCTCTTTGCAGGCTTGACAACAGGTATTTCAGAAGCTTCTTCCTCTTCTTTAGATTCATTTGAAGAATTCTTTAATGAGGCTTTTGGAGAAACTTTCTCCACTTTCAACTTCTTCTTTGTTGATTTTGAAGGAATAGACACAGGGGATAGAGAATCATCAGATTGTGATGACTCATTCTTCATTGTACTTACTTTCCTTTTTCCTTTTTCTGCTTTGGAAACCTCCTTGCTACTGCTACCGGATATCCTCAATCTCTTATTCTCCATGGGGTTCTTCTTCCAGTTGTCAAACAGTTTGAGCGACATTATGTTGTGGACGTTTAGGGTTTCTCTCTTATTATCCCTAATTCTGTTTTTTAGCTTCTTCTTCAGAATGATGCTTAAGAACCTTCCATGGTAAACCTTCGAGATAGGTTTATCTGAAGTCTTCTTTTTCTTTATCTCTTTGGCTAACCAATCAAATAACACAACACAAAGTTTATTTTCTACTTCATGACAATGGCAGACATGATTTTTAGTTGTAGATCACTTACTGTATCATGAGCGGTATCTTTGCATAAGATACATTTACCCACAATCTCTGCTAAGAACTCAAATTCCTCTAGAAATTCCTTTTTCTTCGTTTCCTTGAGATGAGGGTTCTTCACATACCCCATTAATCTCATGCCTTTCTCAGTATCAATTCTATCCAGAGATGATAGACCTTGATTGGCGAACCCTAGATACTTATTGATTTCTACAACACTTATCTTTATGTTTAATCCCTAAACTTTGGTGGTCAGAACATCATCATTAATCGCTGCATTCTGATAGAACTCTTTCACCAGATCAGAGAAGATTTTGATGTTAGATTCTAAGCATTCTGAGAACCCAGCTTCCCTTATGATCTTAAGAATATCCTTGAACTTTTCATCTGATTTCCCACACTTATCGAACCCAAGTTGGATACCTGATACGACATGACAGTTTTCCATAACAAGGGTTTTGACGAATGAAGAATATTTGACTGTTTTGGAGTTTTTGGAAGTTTTGGTGATTTGGGTTTGCTGAAGGTTTGATGGTTTTAGGGATTTGAGAATTTTGCACGGTTTTGTAAGAGGATAGACTTTGATAACTGATAGGAAAAAGCAATCGTCAGTATTTGAATTTTGGCCTTTGTCAGTTCCCTCTTATTTTTGCAGATGACACGTATAAAAGAGTCATTTGCCGATCGTGGTCTCAACTTTTATAACTTCCACAACTGTTACACATCAGTTAACCTAGTTCACTCTTGTTGTGAGAACGTGGTCATCTCCTTCCTTAACCATTGACTTTTCTTGTTCGTAGAGTGGCTTGATGTCCTGAATTTTCACTCTACGATCCTCTCTTGAGAGCAGACTTTGGTCGTAACTTTTACTGCACAAATACTGATTGACACTTATCTTGGTGAATACAGTCTTTGACGGGAGGAACTCCATTTAAGGCTTGAGGTTGCTTTCTTCTTGATTGTGCATTTGGGTGCTCAAAAGAAACTTTGTTCTATCTTAACATTGGTGATGATAATTTTCATAACTTGTATGTTCTTCTGTACCAGTAGGTGAGCTGGATTGGCTGCTCGATGACGGCTTCTTTTTAATACCATCTTCTTTCTCTTCTAGAGAGTTCCATGATTAAATCTCCTTCATGAGTGCAGCTTTGCTCCTTTGTTAACACCTTAAGCTCTGGAGAGATTCTAGTGATGCATTCTGTTCACTCCTTCAATAGGGTTAAGGAAGCTCAGAGAGGGCAGGCCTCTTAGTTTGAAACTTAGGGCTAGGTTTGTCTCTGAGGCGCTTATTTGAGGAAAGACTTCTTTGATTTACCAGCTTGTAATGAACTATGGGGCTGGTATTTGGCTGTGATAGAATTTATAAGAAAGGTGTTTGTATAGGTTGCAATCATAGGATCAGTACACTCTATGATTAGGACGTCCATCGTAGTGACTCTATGTTTTGGGGCAGTATGGGTGACTTGTTTATCAGTCGTAGAGTTTAGGGACTCTACGATTTGGGGATGAGGTTTCATTTGGTTTTATCAGCTTCTGGTTTCTTATCCTTAGTATAAGTTGGCTTGCTTTTCCTCGTCTTGTGCATTGCTAGACTTAAGCCGATTATTACTCCCCCATAGGTGATGCAACCATCTTATGACTGAATTCTTTAGTAGGACGTAGAGTATTTTCTTTGACACTGGCCACTCTACGATCCCTTTATTTGACACTGCAATCGTAGAGTTGGTTTGAATTTTATGTGGACCTAGTTCTTGTATGCCTCTTCAAGAACTGTATTATACTGTTTTGGAGTTCCTTCTTACCTCTTAGATCCTCTTAATTTGCTAGACAATTGCTAGTCCTTCCTTCTCCTTCCCTAAGTTCTCCTGAAGTTCCTCTCAATTTCACAGAGAACCAATCTCACTCTCTCTCTTTCTCTATATGTATATCCCAAACGAACTGAAGAATAAGACTGAGACAAATAAACTGAAAAATAAATATAACGTTACAGAGACTAAAGGTCTGAGGGGTTTAATCTATTGAACACTTTCCCCTTTAATTTCCCTTATATACGTTACATTCCCTTTTCTCTAATTTCACCAAAAAAATCCTGCTCAATTCTTATTGGTCAGTGTATTTTTAATTACCTGATAAATTATTTAGCCTTCCTACTTCTCTTATTATATCCAATATTTGCACACAAAATACATATAATTATATTTCATTCATCTAGACTTTATCAATTTAATTAGAATTTCATTTAGCCATTTATCAACTAAATTAAATTTAATTCTTTTAATTGGATCACTTATACTTCTAATCCATTAGTGTACTAAAATTACACACAAAAATACATCAATAACCCACATATATTTGGGTAACATAAATACACAAGGTAAATTATTTAAAAATAATTCCATCAAAATATTTATTTATTCGATAAATATTTATAACTCTTTCTACAAAATTTACAATCGTTACATTCTTCCCTTCTTATAAGAATTTTGTCCCCAGAATCGCAAAACTTACAATTGTTACATTCTTCCCTTCTTATAAGAATTCTGTCCTCAGAATTACAATACAAAATTAATCAAAAAATTGAGGATAATTCTTTCTTATTTTCTCTTCCAGTTCCCATGTAGCTTCCTCGGCATTGTAGTTCTTTTATATTACATTTATAGAAGGTATGACTTTGTTTATCAAAACTTGTTCTTTCCTGTCCACTATCTGAACCGAAATTTCTTCATATGTTAAATCTTTCTCAACTTGTAAAGGTTCATATTCTATGATATGCTTGTAATCAGGTTTGTAAGGTCAAAGTACCGAAACATGAAACATATTATGAATGTGCTCTAACTTAGGAGGTAATGCTATCTCATAAGCCACTTCGCCTACCTTTCTTAGCACTTCAAAAGGTCCAACAAATCTCGGACTCAACTTTCCCTTTTTGCCAAATTGCATCTTCCCCTTCCAAGGAGATACTTTTAAGAAGACGTAGTTTCCTACATTAAACTCTCGCTTCTGCCGATGTTGGTCCGCATAATTCTTCTCTCTGTCTTGAGCAGCGATTAGTTTCGCTCTTATAACCTTGACGATTTCTGCAGTTTGTTGCACCAATTCTGGTCCCAGCAGTCGACGTTTCCCTACCTTATCCCAACACAATGAAGTCCTGCACTTTCTCCCATACAATGCTTCATAAGGCGGCATGCCAATGTTCGCATGATAGCTATTATTGTAAGTAAACTCAACTAAAGGTAGGTGGTCATCCTAATTTCCTTTAAAATCTATGACGCAAGCCCTTAGCATATCCTTTAGCGTCTGAATCGTTCTCTCGCTCTGCCCATCGATTTGAGGATGATATGTTGTGCTCAATCTCAATTGCGTTACCATACGCTCTTATAGACTTTTCCAGAAATTTGATATGAAACGCAGATCTCGGTCTAACGCGATTGACACTGGAACACCGTGCCTTGAAACAACTTCTTTGATATATAACTTTGCCAACTGATTTAAATTAAACCTAACTTTGATCGGCAAGAAATGTGCTAATTTTGTCAGTTGATCTACGATAACCCATATCGCGTCATAGCCTTTCTGAGTACTTGGAAGACCTACCACGAAATCTATCGTAATATGCTCCCGTTTTCATTCTGGTATCTCCAATGGTTGCAACAAACCACTTGGCCTTTGATGTTCTGCTTTGACTTTCTGGCATGTTAAACACTTTGCAACACATTCAGCAACTTCTCTTTTTATATTCGGCCACCAAAAATGCTGATGAAGGTCCTGATACATTTTTGTGCTCCCAGGATGAATCGAATATCTCGAATTATGAGTGTCATGCAAAACTTCCTCTTTTACTTCCAGTACTGGCGGTACCCAAATTCTACCTTCAAACCTCAATAATCAATCAATATTGATTTTGAATTTAACATCCGCCCCTTCGGAAACTCTTTTCCTTATCTTCTCACACTCTTCATCCTGGAGTTGTGCTTCTTTAACTTTGTCCAACAACGTTGGACGAATCTCCATTTGGAATAATTTTTCCTCTGACTCCTTCGAATATTTCACCTCTAACTCTAATTATGTCATCTTTGTTATTAGCTGCTTCTGAGCCGTTAACATTGACAACTTTTCATGACCCTTCCTGCTTAAGGCGTCAGCCACCACATTCGCCTTCCCCGGATAGTATAGAATTTCGCAATCATAGTTCTTGATCAACTCCAACCATCACCTTTGACATATATTCAACTCTTTCTATGTGAATATATATACTTTAGACTTTTATGGTCTGTATATATCTCGCTCTTCTCTACGTAAAGATAATGTCTCCAGATCTTCAGAGCAAAAACTACAGCTACCAATTCCAAATCAGGGGTTGGATATCCTTTTTTCGTAATCCTTCAACTGTCGCGATGCATACGCAATGACCTTGCCGTTCTACATAAGCACACAACCTAATCCCTTGTGCGATGCGTCGCTATACACCACAAAATTTCCCGTATCAACTGGTAGAGGTAACACATGTGCCACACTTAACCTTTTCTTTAATTCTTGAAAACTTTCTTCACATTTCTCCGTCCATACGAACTTTACTGATTTCCTCGTTAAGTTAGTCAACGGAATTGCTATCTTGGAAAAATCCTGAATAAACCGTCGATAGTAACCTGTTAGACCTAAGAAACTCCTTACTTTTATCGGCGTCTTTGGCTGTTCCCAATTCACTACAGCTTCTACTTTTGTCGAGTCTGTCGAAATTCCATCTTTATCAATTACATGACCTAAAAATTGTACACGCTCCAACTAAAATTCACATTTGGAAAATTTTGCATACAACTTTTCTCTCCTTAATTTTTCCAATGTTATTCTTAAATGTTCTATATGCTCTTCTTGGGTTTTTGAATAAATCAAGATATCATCGATGAACACCACCACAAACTTATCCAGATATGGTTTAAACACTCTATTTATTAAATCCATGAATGCAACAAGTGCATTTGTTAATCTAAACGGCATCACCAGAAACTCATAGTAACCATAACGAGTTCTGAATGCCGTCTTCGGTAAATCCTCCTTTCTAACCTTCAACTGATGGTATCCACTTCTCAAGTCTATTTTCGAGAAATATTTTGCTCCTTTCAATTGATCAAACATATCATCAATCCTTGGTAACAGATACTTGTTTTTGATGGTTACTTTATTCAACTCCCTATAATCGATACAAAGTCGTAATGATCCATCCTTTTTCTTAACAAACAACATAGGCACTCCCATGGTTACACACTCGACTGGATGTACTTCTTATCTAACAACTCTTGCAACTGAACCATCAACTCCTTCATTTTCGCTGGAGCCATTCTGTACGGGGCCTTAGATATTGGGCTAGTTCCAGGTATAAATCAACCAGAAACTCAATTTCTCTATTTGACGGAAGTCCTGGCAAATCATCAGGAAACACGTCTGCAAACTCTCTAACTACTGTTATTTCCTCTAGTTTAGCTCCCATTTTCTGAGTAACTACTATGTAAGCTAAATATCCCGCACATCCCTTCCTTAACAACCTTTTGGCCTGCAACATCGTTAGATAACTCGATTGTTTAGGCGATTTGTTACCGAAAAACACTACCTTTGACTTCTTCGGAGTCATAAGGTTTATACATTTCCTCTGGCAATCAATTATTGCTCCATGGTTATATAACTAATCCATTCCTAGGATGACATCAAATTCTCCAAGTCGAATTGGAATTAAATCCACCGACATTACATGACCCCTAATATTTACACGATAATTTCTGTGTACGAATTTAACAGGAATCACTTCTCTATTCGTAACTTCTATGTTCATGGGATACTAATTCTTCTCGAGGCAAATCTAACTTCCTAGAAAATTCATCGGATATAAATGAACAAGTAGCACCCGAATCAAATAATACATAGGCATTTATATCATTGATTGGAATGATACCCGACACCACATCCCTCGATTGCACTGTATCTTGCACTATCATGTTGAACGTTCGAGCGGTTGGTCGGGTCGGCGGTGTTGGTCCTGTGATGGTCAACTTTCCACTGTTGTTGCTTCCTTTATTTTCGCTCGCTCCTCTTGTCACTTTCTTTGGACAATCTCGAGCTAAGTGTTCCTTTGATCCACATGTGAAACATGCACCTTTCTTCGGACTGGAGCAATTCGGTGCGATGTGATGCTTTAAACCACAATTATAACATACCCTTTTTCCCTTCAAGCAAACTCCGACGTGATTCTTCCCACAGTTGCTACACGCCTCCACTTTCTTCTTCAGATTCCCTTGCTGATTCCCAGCGGTGATACTATTATCCCACTTCCTCTTCTGTGCATTGCCACCACTACTCGTTGCCTTATGCTCTCCTTCACTTTTTTTCTTCTTCTACTTTTGATTATACTTGGTAAGTGCGTCACTTCCACCTTCTGCGATAATTGCTTTTTCCAGAACTGTCGCGAATGAGTTCAGCTGAAACATCGAAACTCGACTGTAAAGTTAGGGCTTCAATCCCTGTTCGAACCTTCTCGCTTTTCTCTCGTTAGTGTTGACTTGATATGGTGCAAACCTAGCCAACTCATTACATCTTGCAGCATACTCAGATACTGTCATCGTTCCCTGCTTGAGTTCTAAAAACTAAACCTCCATTTGATTTTGCGTGCTAAGCAGAAAGTATGTTTCGAAGAACATTCTTTAAACCTTTCCCATGGAATCACTCCTTGACCATCTCTACAATTGTTAGCTTGCCACTAGAAGCTCGCTTTTCCTTTTAGTATAAAAGTAGCGCATGCAGTCTTTTGATCTTCCGCCACCTTAGCAACTTCGAACATCTTCTCCATTTCCATAACCCACGTTTGGGCTTCGATCGGATTGATAGTCCCTTTAAACTCTGGAAGTCCTATAATTTTAAAATCTTTGAAAGTCGTGGCCTGAGTTGTAGCTTGATTCATAAGTGTGCCTATTAATTAATAGATTCCCAAACTGCTGCATCGGATTAATGTCAGCTTCACCGTTAACATCAAAAGATCCCTCGGGGGTTGGTGAACGTGGTTGTCTCCTTCGAGGCGGCATCTTACTGTTAAGAGTTTAGATTATTAGCTCATTACTCATTTATTGAAACATTCAAGACTGAAACACTTTTAAATACCACATGGCATATCTAATGGTTATAGACATATATTCATTTTTCGCTTTAAAATATATCAAAGATAGCATAACTGCTAATTACATCATCTATCCTACTATAGCAAGATTCCAAGATTACATCATCATCATATCCCATTATTTCTATCAATAGTTAGGATTTACATCTTATTAACAACTCATAATTATTTATCATATCATTTTTCTTCTTGCAACCTAAAAAGACATTCCACGTCGCACCGCATCATTGCGCTCTTGCTCCATGATACGAATCATCGTCCTGCGATCCATAACATACCAAGGGCAATCTTCAAACTGTACTGGATAATGAAAGACTCGATCCTGAGCTCTCTCAATTGCTGTGTGAAAAGCGTAATCCATCTCGTCCATCCTTGCTTTCTTTGACCGAACTTCATTCTCAACACGATCAACGCTTCGAGCAGCATTCATCCACGCGTCTTCTGCTCTTGTTTGCTTTGTTGACCTTCTATTAAATCATCCTGCAAGTTCTCTTTCTCAACCACCAACTGTCCTCTCTGATACTCAGACTGTGCCAACTTCTGGTCAAGCTCTGCAACATGCGCGGTAAGATCTTGAACCACCATCTCTTTTTGTTCTAGGGCGGTTTGACGCTCTACAACTTAACCTTCTAACTCCTCGACTCTATCTTGTAACTCAATATTACGATCATACATTACATCAAACATCTCAGCTCCAAATGAGGAAAATGGTATCTCATCAGGCTCCTCCTCTTCTTCCTCCTCTACCCTAATTTCCTTAGACTCTTCCTCCGGATCAAACTCAGGCTCATACCCCGGTCCCATAACAGTAATCAATGAAGATGGCTCCTTCGGTACTAACTACTCCCAGACTGTGTGAATATCTTGGGGCTCCTCCTCCCCAATTTGATTGGGCTCTCCTATCTCAATCATCCTGCCAACAAAATGTATAAGTTTTGATTACTACTCGCGAAAACATAGGTCTATTAACAACCGATAATCACATAAGTCATTTAATTATTTATTTTCAATGAATTTCCTCAATCCATTTCTTAGAACTCAGTAAGAGTTTCATCATTTACTATATTCTTGATTTTCTGAAAGGCTATTTCCTAAGGTTTCCCCACCTAAGGTTCATAACCAAAAGCTTTGATACCAACCTATGACGCCCCCAAATCCGGGTACCTCAACCCACAGATTCGGTGCTCACGATACAAATAACATCTAACTACCCATTGAATATAATAATAAGCTCCAAACATGATAAACATTATTTAAAAGATTAATTACATCAACATATCCCAGGTCATCTAACCTTTACTATTACATCACAATTGTGGAAATATAACCAACACAACTCAGTATAAACAAAACAAATAAACTACGATCATCTACTCCTACATCTTGCCCTTGCCTTTGCTCGAAGAAGGCTTCTCAGGTTCCTCAATCTTAGCTGAAATAGTTATGTGATAAGTATAAAATATGTTATGTTTTTATCTCTTAATGTCTAGTCTTTTATACTTATTTGACACCTAAATGTACTCACTATTCTTATATTTTGATTTAGGTTGCAAATGGAGCCATTAAATGAAAACTGTGTTATTTCCGCACTTTTGGATTGTTTTAAAATCCGTCTGTTCGCTTGAGGCTCAATTTTATACTTGATCAGGCCTTATTCTCTCAAAGCTCAAAGAAGGAAAATTGTAGATTTATTTCTTAGCTTTCCGGATCATCTTGAAACGCCTAAATCGAAGCTCAGACGAGAGAGTTATGACCATTTTACCAACATACGTCAAAGTTGAAAATTTCAGGAAATTGAGCTTTTGGATAGATTGACCTTTGGGGCTTCGGTTGAGATTTGAATTATGTTAAAGTTTCCAAATAAAAATGTGGTCTTCTTGAAGTTTTTAGTACAATTCTCAAGCTTTCCAGAATGGTATGGTGAGCAAAAATCCGAGTTCATTTGGACCTCCAAATATTGCTTTTTAGACAACTGATCCGAATCCCGCATGGACTGGATTCTTGTTCGGACCAGTTGGAGTATTTGGGCCATAACTTAAGCTTCCCAACTCCAAATCAGGTGATTCAAAAGCCCAAATTCATTAGAAACTCCAAGGCTACAACTATTCTGCTTTGCTCAAGTCCAAAATCGGCGGTCTACTAATTCAAAATTAGCTTGCAAGGTGCTGATTAGTTTTGGTGTCAGATTTTGACTTCTCATGATGTGCACGTTTTTGGGTTTTTGATTGACTTAGATGGCTGATTCACATGACCAAGATTAGTTGTTGGATCTTGACATCTTGTACATTTGAGTGCCTATAACTACCAAGTGAAGCTAGGCTTGTATTTTGCTAATTCACACATTAATACACACCATCTTCTTCACCTTCTCCAAATTTTAGTGTAATTAGTAGGGAAAGAGGATCACCTCCATAGTGAGGTTGTTGTCCTCACCCCTTTTATAAATTAGTAGGGAAAGAGGATCACCTCCATAGTGAGGTTGTCGTCCTCACCCCTTTTATAATTCAAGAAAAAATTCATTGGACTTAATATGTTAGGCTAGTTCCCTTACTCAGTTCGAAGGGGATGTTGAACCTTGTTTACAGGTAATGATTTGATTAAGTATAAGCTATTTATTCCTTCTTACATGAAGTTCATTCTTGATAATCTATTTTAATTGTTGAATGATATTTATTCCAATTGGTTTAATGTGACCGGTTAAGTCAATTTGATTAATTTCATCTGCTAGATTAAGGGACAATATTACGTGTAATTAATATTGTTCTAAATCATAAGTAGCAATTAGTGATACATGATTGTGGTCAAGCTTTTGAGTATTGCTATGATTATCGGAAGACAAGTTAAATAATCCGAACTTGTGTGATTGTTGCTTGGATTAGTCTAAGTCCCTAGTTCTTAATACAACTATTATATTAAATCTAGAGAGCTTGTTCTAGGTTGTATAATGGTTAGAATCTTGTGAAGAGCTTGTTTCATTAAGTGATAATCTAAGGGGAGTTTTGGGTAATAGAGCTTGTTGCTACCTAGGGCTATTAATTTCATTGAAGGATAAATATTGCTTTACTTAATTATTCTATTGTTGTAAAAAGGTGATACTGAACCGGAAGAACTGAAATCTTTAATTAATTGGTTATTCTTATCACTTTAAATTTTGTTCTTGATAATTAGTGAAATCAAATTATAACCCCCCCCCTTTTTGGTAAACAAAGAATAATTTTAGACTAATCACTCTCTGTGGGATCGACTCTTACTTGCACCGCTACATTATTATCTTTCACAGTAAAGTTTTATTTTTGGTTGCTTGCGACAGCACACCAAATTTTTGGCGCCGTTGCCGAGGAGTGATTTTAGTTTATTTTTCTTTGTTATCATTATGTTTGTCTTTATTTTTTTATTTTTTTTGTTGTACTCAGGTAATTTGAATTTCCTTTGATTGTTTATGTCTAAAACTTGATCTACTAATCAAGGTGATTTAAAGTGTGATCCAGAAATAGGGAGAACCATTCGTAGATTAAGGAAGGTAGCTCAGAATAATTGTGAAGAGAAGGACACCATGGCAGAAACCCGAACCTTGAAGGAGCTTGCGGCCCCTGCTTGGAATCAACAACCTTTATGCATAACCTTCCCTAATTTAGATGCTAATACTCATTTTGAATTAAAATCTGGACTAATACATCTTTTACCTACTTTTCATAGTTTGGCAGGTGAAGACCCTCACAAACATTTGAAGGAATTTCATGTGGTATGCACAAGTATGAAGCCTACCGGAGTAACGGAAGAACAAATCAAGTTAAGAGTCTTTCCATTTTCTCTAAAAGATTTAGCTAAGGATTGGTTTTACTATTTACCCTCCGGAAGTATCACAAAATGGGAAGAGATGAAAAGATATTTCTTAGAAAAATATTTCCCCGCTTCAAGAGCAGCCAACATTCGAAAAGAAATTTGTGGTGTGAGGAAGAATAATGGAGAAACCCTTTACGAGTATTGGGAACGTTTTAAGAAACTATGTGCAAGTTGCCCACATCATCAAATTAGTGATCAACACCTCATCCAATACTACTATGAAGGTCTTTTATCTACAGATAGGAGCATGATTGATGCTGCTAGTGGAGGAGCTCTGGTGGACAAGACTCCCGAGGCTGCAAGAAATCTCATTGCAAATATGGCAGCTAATTCTCAACAATTTGGCAGTCGACTTGATTTCTCACCTAGGAATGTGAATGAGGTAAAAGTTTCTGCTATTGAACAACAAATTGCAAGTCTAACTTCTCTTGTTCGTCAAATGGCTACAGGAAACATATCAGCAGCAAAAGCTTGTGGTATTTATTTGTTAACAAATCACAATACAGATGCATGCCCAACACTGTAAGAGGATGATAATATGCAACAGGCAAATGCAGTGGGGAATTATCAAGGACAACCCCAGAGAAAATATGATCCTTACTCTAGCACTTACAATTCCGGATGGAGGGATCATCCCAATTTGAGCTATGGAGGTACTAGGCCACCAGTGCAAGGTGTTTTCCCAAATGGGCAGCAAAGTTTTCAACCAGCTCAACCACAGTACCAACCTAGACAAGTTGCTCCTGTTAATTCTGGAACATCTCTTGAGGACATGTTCAAGGCATTCATGAATCAAACACAATAATTCCAGCAAGAGACAAGGACTTCCATCCACAATCTAGAAAATCAGATGAGTCAACTTGCTATGACAGTTGGTCGATTGGACTCTCAAAGTTCAGGGAAGCTACCTTCTCAAACTATTGGGAATCCGAGAGAGAATGCATGTGCCATAACTTTGAGGAGTGGAAAACAATTGGAAGCACCAAAAGTTACTTGTGAACTTGAGGAAGATAAGGCTAAGGAGGATGCAGAAATATTAAAGGTAAAACCTAACACTCATGTTCAGCTAAAGACTAATCCTTTACCTTTTCCTCCCAGGAATCCTAAAACTTCAAAGAAGGATGAGCAAGAAAAAGAAATTCTAGAAACTTTCAGGAAGGTAGAGGTGAATATTCTTTTACTAGATGCAATTAAGCAAGTGCCCAGGTATGCAAAATTTTTGAAAGAATTATGCACTAACAAAAGAAAATTGAAAAATGATGAAAGAGTCATTATTGGTGAAAATGTATCAGCAGTCCTTTACAGAAAAATGCCCCCTAAATGTAAAGATCCAGGCATGTTTACAATTCCATGTAGAATAGGTAATACCAGATTTGAGAAAGCTATGCTAGATTTAGGAGCTTCAATTAATGTCATGCCATTATCTATTTTTGCTTCTTTAAATCTAGGTCCTTTGAAACAAACTGGTGTTATTATTCAATTGGCTGATCGTACTAACACTTACCCCCAAGGGGTAATTGAAGATATCTTGGTGCAGTTGAATGAACTAATCTTTCCCGCAGATTTTTACATAGTGGATATGGATGATGATAAATCCCCAAATCCTATACATATACTTTTAGGGATGCCATTTTTGAAAACAACAAGGACTATGATTGATGTGCACAATGGAACCTTAACCATGGAGTTTAATGGTGAAAAGATACAATTTAACATATATGAGGCCATGAGGTATCCTAGTGATATTCACCCTGTTTTTGTTATTGATGTACTTGACTCTTTAGTGCAGAAGTCTTTTGAACAAACACAAAGGGAAAGTTTGGAGGTCGCTATCACCAACAGTCTGGAATTAGATAAAGAAGAAGAGATTGAGCAAAATCAGGACTTGAAAGAGACTGTAGCTACATTACATTCTTTACCTAAAACCTTAGCTAAATATGCAGTTTATTCTATTCAATTGCCTAGTTCTCATCAAAAGTTATTACCATCTGTTGTGCAGGCCCCAACCTTAGAACTGAAACCATTACCTACACACTTGAAGTATGCATTCTTAGGGAAGAATGAGACGCTACCAGTGATTATTGCTAACAATCTAACCAAAGTACAAGAAGATAAACTGCTCAGAGTCCTAAGGGACCATATAACAGTCTTTGGTTGGACTATAGCAGATATCAAAGGTATCAGTCCTACTACGTGCATGCATAGAATCCTTTTGGAAGATGGAGCTAAGCCCACTAGAGACGCACAAAGAAGACTTAATCCACCCATGATGGAGGTAGTGAAGAAGGAGGTGCTGAAATTACTTGATGCAGGTATAATTTATCCCATCTCAGACAGTCAATGGGTAAGTCCAGTACAGGTAGTACCAAAGAAATCTGGAATCATAGTCATCAAAAATGATGATAATGAGTTGGTGCCTACACGTATACAGACAGGATGGAGAGTTTGTATTGATTACAGGAAGTTAAATGTTGTAACTAGAAAGGATCACTTTCCTCTTCCTTTTATTGATCAAATGTTGGAAAGATTAGCTGGGCATGCTTATTACTGTTTTCTAGATGGTTTTTCAGGTTATAACCAAATTGTGATTGCACCCGAAGACCAAGAAAAGACCACATTCACATGTCCTTTTGGTACATTTGCGTATCGTAGAATGTCCTTTGGACTGTGTAATGCACCAGGTACCTTCCAACGTTGTATGGTAAACATCTTTTCTGATTTTCTTGAAAATTGCATTGAAGTATTTATGGATGACTTCACAATATATGGTTATTCTTTAGATGTATGCCTCGATAATCTGACTCGTGTGCTAGATAGATGCTTAGAAACTAATCTTGTTCTTAATTGGGAAAAGTGTCACTTTATGGTGGAGCAAGGTATAGTACTTGTCCATGTAGTTTTAGCTAAAGGATTAGAAGTGGATAAAGCTAAGATAGAAATTGTTACTGCTTTGCCTTACCCCGTAAGTGTGCAGGAGATCCGTTCTTTCCTTGGTCATGCAGGTTTCTATCGTAGATTTATCAAGGACTTCTCAAAAATAGCTTTGCCATTGTGTAAGTTACTACAAAAGGATGTGGAATTTCAATTTGATGACGAGTGCAAGGAGGCGTTTGACAAATTAAAGAAGTTATTGACCTCGGCACCAGTGATACAACCACCAAATTGGAAGTTTCCGTTTGAGATCATGTGTGACGCAAGCAACTATGCAGTAGGGGCTGTCTTAGGCCAACGAGTTGACAAAGTTGTCCATGCCATTTACTATGCTTCTAGGACTCTAAATGCTGCTCAGATTAATTACACTACGACTGAAAAAGAACTCGTATCTGTTGTATTTGCGTTAGACAAGTTTAGATCGTATTTGCTTGGCACTAAAGTTGTAGTTTATTCTGACCACGTTGTTCTCAGGTATTTGCTAACCAAGAAGGAATCCAAACCAAGAATCATTAGATGGATTCTATTACTACAAGAAATTGACTTGGAGATCAAGGATAAGAAAGGAGCAGACAACTTGGTGGCGGATCACTTGAGCAGGCTGATTAAGGATGAAGAGGCGCTACCATTGCATGATTCTTTTCCAGATGAGAATTTATTTTCCATTGATGAGGCTATACCTTGGTATGCCAATATCGTGAATTACTTAGTGAGTGTCTATATTCCTAGAGAGTTCTTTAAATTCCAAAAAGAAAAGCTTAAGAGTGATGCCAAATATTATATATGGGATGATCCATACTTATGAAAATTTTGTGCTGACCAGATAGCTAGAAGGTGTGTGCCTGAAAGTGAGTTTTTATCTATTCTAACTTTTTGTCACTCTTATGCTTGTGGAGGCCATTTTGGACCTAAAAGAACAGCTCATAAGGTTTTGGAATGTGGTTTCTTTTGGCCGACTATTTTAGGGACTCCTATCAGTTCTGTAAGTCATGTGAAAATTGTCAAAAGACAGGAAATATATCAAGTAGGAATCAAATGCCACAAACACCTATTTTAATTGTTGAAATTTTTGATGTTTGGGGTATTGATTTTATGGGACCATTTCCTGCTTCTTATGGTAATGTTTACATTCTTTTGGCAGTTGATTATGTTTCTAAATGGGTGGAAGCTAAAGCCACCAGGACTGATGACTCTAAAGTTATTGCAGATTTTATCAAGTCTAACATATTTGTCAGGTTTGGAACACCAAGGGCCATAATCAGTGATAAGGGAACCCACTTCTGCAATAGGATGCTAGTGACACTATTCAAAAAATATAATGTGATGCATAAAGTTTCTACATCCTACCATCCACAGAGCAATGGGCAGGCTGAGGTATCCAACCGGGAGGTCAAGTCCATTTTGGAAAAAGTAGTCAAACCGAGTAGAAAAGATTGGAGTCTTAGGTTAGAAGATGCACTTTGGGCCTATAGAACAGCTTACAAAACTCCAATAAGTATGTCACCTTATAGGTTAGTGTTTGGGAAACCATGTCATCTACCAGTGGAGTTAGAACACAAGGCTTTTTGGGCAGTTAGACAATGTAATATGAGATTAGATTCAGCTTGAGTCCATAGGAAGTTGCAGTTGCAAGAGCTAGAGGAACTAAGGAATGATGCATACGAGAGCTCTAAAATTTACAAAGAGAAAACAAAAGCCTTTCATGACAAGAAAATTACTAGGAAGAACTTTGTTGTTGGACAGAAATTTCTCCTTTATCATTCAAGGCTAAAATTATTTCCAGGTAAGTTGCGCTCCCGTTGGGTCGGGCCTTTTATTATTACTGACATATTTAATCATGGTGCAGTGAAAATTCAAAGTCCAAGCACAGGGAAGATTTTTAAAGTGAATGGTCACAGGCTCAAACCCTTCTATGAAGGATATAAATGGAGAATATTGAGTTGCTGGATTTGGTGGATCCAGTTTATGAAGATTGAGAGGTTTAATGTCAAGCCAATGACAATAAACAAAGGCGCTGCTTGGGAGGCAACCCAAGGGGAGTTCATTTTTTTTTATTTTCGCATTTATATTTCGGTTATGTTGTTTTTCTTTTCTTTGCATTTTACTTTACATTAGGGACAATGTAAGTTTTAAGTGTGGGAGAAGGATTTAGGGTGTTTTAAAACAAAAATATAATAAAATAAAAAAAATTAAGTTTGTTTTTGTTAGTTTGAATTTTGAATTTTGTGAGTATATTCTTTGCAAACCCTCACAAGACAAAACTCGTCCACTTGGGGTAACCTTGGGGTTTAAAAGCTTGTTGTACATGCTAAGTGCAATCGTGTTTCCTACGAAAATGGAGTAATTTTTAAAATAAGTCACTTGAGCAATGAGTTAATTTGGATTTTGATTTTTGATCAATGATAAAATCTTGATTCTCGTTGATAACATTTTGAAAAATTGATAGACGTTGTGTAGTTTGAATTTGATTTTCTTTGTTGATTTTTACTTTATTTGAGACCCTTCAATTTTTTATTTTTTTGCACTTGTCCATTTGGCCAGCCTAGTTTTAACTTGGAAAGGATTTTATTTATTCATTTATTTCGATTGAATGTCGAGGGGAGAAATTCTTGAACTCTATCATTTGTTTGATCACAACTTGAAGTAAACATGAGGTTTTATTTAAGAAAGGGGAAATGATTTAGGCAAAAGTTAGATGTTTGATTTAACAAAAAAAAGAGAAGAAAAAGAAAAATTATGATTCATGTGGTGAATTGAGATGGAGCGTAAAATACACTCATTCATAAACACGTGACATGCGAGATGGAGCGTAAAACGCACTCTTTGGTAAGATGGGGTATAAAATGCACTTACCGAAGGAAGAAAAAGCCTATTAATCCTCTGTTATTATTTGCTTATGTTAACTGAGAGTAGTGTGAAAAAAGGTGTTTAGAGTTTTTCTTTCTCCTTAAAGGCTTTGATTTTGTAATTTTTTTTTGAGTTTTAATTGGTTTGATACATGTGGATTCACACACACACACACGAAGGGTTAGGAGTAGAGTAAGATTGATAAGTAAGCTTGAATTTTAGATGAAGCAGTGTTTTGAAGTTTTTCAAGAGTTACTGTTTTGAATCTTTGAGGTCAATGTTGAAGTTCATTTTAATTTGTGGCTCAAGGTTGTCAAGTTTGATTAGTTGAATTTTTTGTTATAGTTTATTTTTGTTTTGCCCGAGGACGTGCAAAAGATAAGTGTGGGGGAATTTGATAAGTATAAAATATGTTATGTTTTTATCTCTTAATATCTAGTCTTTTATACTTATTTGGCACCTAAATGTACTCACTATTCTTATATTTTGATTTAGGTTGCAAATGGAGCGAAAACTGTGTTATTTCCGCACTTTTGGATTGTTTTGAAATCCGTCTGTCCGCTTGAGGCTCAGTTTTATACTTGATCAGGCCTTATTCTCTCAAAGATCAAAGAAAGAAAATTGTAGATTTATTTCTTAGCTTTCCGGATCATCTTGAAACGCCTAAATCGAAGCTCGGATGAGAGAGTTATGACCATTTTACCAACATACGTCAAAGTTGAAAATTTCAGGAAATTGAGCTTTTGGATAGATTGACCTTTGGGGCTTCGGTTGAGATTTGAATTATGTTAAAGTTTCCAAATGAACATGTAGTCTTCTTGAAGTTTTTAGTAGACTTCTCAAGCTTTCCAGAATGGTATGGTGAGAAAAAATCCGAGTTCATTTGAGCCTCCAAATATTGCTTTTTAGACAGCTGATCCGAATCCCGCATGAAATGGATTCCTGTTCGAACCAGTTGGAGTATTTGGGCCATAACCTGAGCTTCCTAACTCCAAATCAGGTGATTCAAAAGCCCAAATTCATTATAAATTCCAGAGCTACAACTATTCATCTTTTCTCAAGTCCAAAATCGGCGGTCTACTAATTCAAAATTAGCTTGTAAGGTGCTGATCAGTTTTGGTGTCAGATTTTAACTTCTCATGATGTGCACGTTTTTGGGTTTTTGATTGCCTTAGATGGCTGATTCACATGACCAAGATTAGTTGTTGGATCTTGACATCTTGTACCCTTGAGTGCCTATAAATACCAAGTGAAGCTTGGCTTGTATTTTGCTAATTCACACATTAATACACACCATCTTCTTCATCTTCTCCATCTTCTCCAAATTTTAGTGTAATTAGTAGGGAAAGAGGATCACCTCCATAGTGAGGTTGTTGTCCTCACCCCTTTTATAAATTAGTAGGGAAAGAGGATCACCTCCATAGTGAGGTTGTCGTCCTCACCCCTTTTATAATTCAAGAAAAAATTCATTGGACTTAATATGTTAGGCTAGTTCCCTTACTCAGTTCGAAGGGGATGTTGAACCTTGTTTACAGGTAATGGTTTGATTAAGTATAAGCTATTTATTCATTCTTACATGAAGTTCATTCTTGATAATCTATTTTAATTGTTGAATGATATTTATTCCAATTGGTTTAATGTGATCGGTTAAGTCAATTTGATTAATTTCATCTGCTAGATTAAGGGACAGTATTACGTGTAATTGATATTGTTTCAAATCATAAGTAGCAATTAGTGATACATGATTATGGTCAAGCTTTTGAGTATTGCTATGATTATCGGAAGACAAGTTAAATAATCCGAACTTGTGTGATTGTTCCTTGGATTAGTCTAAGTCCCTAGTTCTTAATACAATTATTATATTAAATCTAGAGAGTTTGTTCTAGGTTGTATATTGGTTAGAATCTTGTGAAGAGCTTGTTTCATTAAGTGATAATCTAAGGGGAGTTTCGGGTAGTAGAGCTTGTTGCTACCTAGGGCTATTAATTTCATTGAAGGATAAATATTGCTTTACTTAATTATTCTATTGTTGTAAAAAGGTGATACTGAACCGGAAGAACTGAAATATTTAATTAATTGGTTATTCTTATAACTTTAAATTCTGTTCTTGATAATTAGTGAAATCAAATTATAAACCCTCCCCCCCTTTTTGGTAAACAAAGAATAATTTTAGACTAATCACTCTCCGTGGGATCGACTCTTACTTGCACTGCTACATTATTATCTTTCACAGTAAGGTTTTATTTTTGGTTGCTTGCGACAGCACACCATTATGCAAGGGTGAGCAAACGATTTGCCCACAAGTATAATAATGAACAATAAATAGTGTACGAGTGAAACAAATGTTTATTTCTCAAGTGAATAAGATATATTTCGTTAGAATTGATCAACAATAATCAATAACTGTGAATTCAACGGAATGGTCGATTCGAATCATATTTCAGGTATTGAGCTCAAATATATATACTAAGGGTCATCAGACCACGAACTGTGTCCTAGGTTAACAAGTATTTCCACTGTAACTTTTAACAGTCAAGAGACTATGGACTATCCATCCTCGTACTCCTAGTGATCAACCCTTCGTACTATGTATATATTGTGCACAAACATATTATTGCTTTCGCGTAGCTCAGAATTATAGTTTCCAATAACATTTACCCCTAATATAGGGTTATTTATCTCAGCTTTATCATAAGAATTTGCACCAAAGACAATTTGGTTTGGAATAACTTCAGAAAGAATTCTAAGCTTTAGAACGTTCATCAACTATGGACTAGTCGAATTAAAAGGGTTCGATAATCATTTAAGGATTTGATAACAATATCAGCTTGAACAAAAGTATATAAATAAGTCATGACTCAATAAGAAATAGAGCCACAATGATTCATAATTGAACAAGTGCTATTTATCAAAGTAATACTTTCGGAAAGAATTAGGAAGCATGCATATACATAGGAAATTCATACAAATGCAAAGGAGTGGTATAAGCTAGGAAACTTTGCTCAATATTGAAGTATAGCAAGAGTTAGGAAACTTGCCTTGCGCGTTTGCTATAAAATTATGATTCACGCCTTTCAAATATCTTATATAGTTCATTAAGATCATTGTGTTAGTTTCCAGAGGCACAAAAGATATCTAGAAGGGGGGGGGAGTTGAATAGATTCTTTTAAAACTTTTCCTTATTTCAGCTTTCAAAAGAATTACTTAATGGTTTAGTTAATAATTAAGCACAACGAAATATGATTTATAAAAACCCCTTTTAGAGATAGAACGGTAGTAGAGGATATATATAACAAAGTAGTGATAAAACAGTTATAGCAGTTATGACAGTTAAGAAGTGCAAAGAGATAGAGACAAGGTTTTAAGTGGTTCAGAGCACACAAGACTCCTACTCCACTGTTCTACTCCTCGAGTAGTAAATCCACTAAGGATATCGTTACAACTGAATCACAAAGATTCCTTCAAGACCCGCAGTCTTGGAACTCCAGTACACAACGTACTCTTCAAAGCCAGCAGCCTTGGAACTCTGTAAACTAAGACCAGCAACCTTAGAATCTCTCGTACCCTTTGGTACTCAGCAAGTCCAGCAGACTTGACTTAGGGTGGTCACCTATTGACCCTTTCACTTGATAGAGAGTGATTGTTTTGTTGCTACTGAGTTGCTTGAAGCATATGGGTTGATAAACTCAGCAGCGAAGCAAGATGTTTCCCTTCGGATTGTAGAATGATGATGTTTCAGATATTATATTATTTTCGTTGTACTTTCTTAATCTGAAACTTCAATCCGTTTGCCTTATGTAAATGCTTCTGAAAAATCTTTCCGTTGAGATGTGGTCGTTGCATCTAATCCTTTCGTTGAGATGTGTTGTTGAGCTTAGGAATAGTTTATTCCTTATTGACTGCAGTAGTGGGGTGAGTCAGCTTTCATTAGCCTGTACCAAGATAGTGGTAGGGATAGTGCTCTGAATATCTGCAGACTATAGTTGTTTGCTCTCCACTGATTTGTTTAATATTCAGCAACTGTCTTGGGCAGGTCATTCTACTGTTTAATCGTTATGGGCAACTTAGAATATTCATTCCAGATCTGAGTTGCTCGTCTGACGTGTTAACTCTATGATCTTGCTAGTCGTAGTGTCGCCAGTGTGTTTGTAGAGTTGCAGCTCGACAGTCGTTTGATGCCTGCTGTCGTTCAGTGTGATCTTCACACTTTATTTTGATCATAACATCAACACTTTTGTCTTTATGTTATTCATCAGAGGTGCTGATTTAGTCTGTAAGTACTGGCAGAAACTACTCTATGATTCTGAGAGTTTGTCTTGAGATGCAGAGACACCCCTACGTCCTGCCGAGAGAGAGCTCTACGTCCTGCCGAGGAAGCTCTACGTCCTGCCGAGTAAGCTCTACGACCTGCCGACGAAGCTCTACGACCTGCCGACGAAGCTCTACGACCTGCCGAGGAAGCTCTACGTCCGTATGACAAAACTTGCAATGACAAACTTTGACTCTGCGAAGTTGGCTGATTACTCTACGATCCTTTACTGGTATTATGGCAATACTCTACGATCAACACACAAGATCAACCTAACAAGTTTGATCTTTTCTATTCTAAGTCCTTTGTACATCACCTTCAATAAAGGACTTTACAATACTTTACAAATATGCTTAGATCTGATAGATATTCAATACAACTTAGATCATCCTAACACATTTGATCTTCTATATTCTAAGTCCTTGTACAAATGTCTTTTATTAAGGACTTTGCAATTCAGCTATTGATACACGTATACATTAAGAGTACAACATCAAATTTAAACCATGATTCCTAACACATTATACTAATTAGTAACATTAAAACTAAATTTACTGGTTTATTTCCTATTTTAGTTGAATTTATAACCTTGATTCAAGTTCTAAATATTTTATTATTCCTATACCATGGATCTGAACTCCCTGCTAAGATCATAACACAAGTCGTGGCGCTCGATCGACATATCTATTCTCAAGAACATTGCCTTAAAGGTTTTTACCAATTATTGACGTTGATTATATCATCATAACATTCAATTGATGATTAAGATTTGTTGTTACACCCCATTATCCGATTATTGATAAGTTATAATTATCATAATAGATTAGTTTAACATCCTCAGAACCCTACATTTAAAAGCTCTTCACTGTGCCTTATCTCCTACCAGCGCGGCCGCGCCACTTTTGTTCTTGGCATAAGCGCGACCGCGCCCAATCACAGCGTGACAACGCTTGACTGCAGAACCAGTTTTTCCACTACGCGAATGAGTCCTATGTTTTCATTCAAATCTCCTATTTCCTTCATCTAAGATCCAATTCAGCTAATTTTTACTCTATAAACTCATTAAACACAGAAGTATACTTCTACAGAACAATCACAATATTTTAGAAACTCTAACACGCCATTTTATTGACCCAATTCTAGTGTTCATGATTACTTTTCATACTTTGACATGGTTTACGTAATCTTCCACCACGAATTCGTTCTAGCTCCGTTTTGATTCATTCAAGTTGAGTTGTTTTCGTATTTCAAAGAAGAATAACACACTGTTACCAATTCAAGGCTTTAAACATCAAATCCCACCTATATTAACCTCTAAAACAGAACAAAATATTCACAGTCAGACCAAAAGTCTAATTCTTCCCTATTACACAGAAAGTCGAATTTATTCACTTTGATTTCACTTGAAAATGACACTAATCAGATTGTCTAACTCCCAACAACACATGATTAAACTTTTCATCATCCCATTCAACCAAAACAATTCTAACAGTGTAAAACTTAAGAAATTAAGACTAAAAATTTTAGAGTTCCTTCTCACCTCTTAGATCCTCTTAATTTGCTAGACAATTGCTAGAGTCCTTCATTCTCCTTCCCTGAATTCTCCTAAAGTTCCTCTCACTTTCACTGAGAACCAATCTCACTCTCTTTTTTTACATGTATATCCCAAATGAACTTAAGAATAAGACTGAGACAAATAAACTGAAAATAAATCTAGCGTTACAGAGACTAAAGGTTTGAGGGGTTTAATCTATTGAACACTTTCCCCTTTAATTTCCCTCCGATACGTTACATTCTCCTTTCTCTAAAATCACCAAAAAATATCCTGCTCAATTCTTATTGGTCAATGTATTTTTAATTACCTGATAAATTATTTAGCCTTCCCACTTCTCTTATTATATCCAATATTTACACACAAAATACATATAATTATATTTCATTCATCTAGACTTTATCAATTTAATTAGAATTTCATTTAGCCATTTATCAACTAAATTAAATTTAATTCTTTTAATTGGATCACTTATGTTTCTAATCCATTTTTGTACTAAAATTACACACTAAAATACATCAATAACCCACATATATTTGGGTAACATAAACACACCAGATAAATTATTCAAAAATAATTCCATCAAAATATTTATTTATTCGATAAATATTTATAACTCTTTCTACAAAATTTACAATCGTTACAAAGTGACTCGAAGGAACCTTAGTAGTTCAAGTTGTAAAGATTTGTATGATTAATATCCTTAGTGGATTTCCTACTCGCGGAGTAGAAGAGTTTCTAAACCACTTAAAATTTGTCTGTGTCATTTACTTTTCGACATTTTCTTTCTGTTACTTTATTATCTTGTCCGTGCGACTTAAATCCAAATACACTAAATTTAGAACTGAAATTTTTTCATTAATATTGATTAATAAACTATCTGGTAATATTTCTTAAACAATCAAAAATTTTAAAAATCTACTCAACCCCTTTCCCTTTCTAGATCTCTATTGTGTCTTTGGGAAACAACAGACTAAAATAACTACTGTCTCCATTCCATAATAATAGTCATTTTAACTTAATGCAAATGGATTATGAAAATCATTTAAGGCAATTAGTTAATGATTAAAACTTGCAAATTATTTCAATACTATCCCTTTATGGAAAATTGAAAACCACTGATATAAAATAAACTACTACTATAAGACATCATTATTTGTCGGTTTTTGTCCTTTTTATTTTTTCTTTTATTTTTGTTGTTTTTTCTACTTCTTAAATGTTTTATTTTCTCTGTCTTAAGAAATATGGTTAATAGTAAAAATCTAACAATGCAGTATACACTCGTTTATAATTGAGATCACAAAGTTTTAATCCTTTCTACCCATCCACAAGTGTCAACAAGTAACCGATAATGACTTTGAGAAAAAATCCAACACAAAAAATGACAAAATGTTCACAAGATCCACATGTGAGTATAAATACAGTTAACTGTACGAGCTCCGCACGTGTGAGTATAAATACAGTTGATAGCATAAAAATATTTAAATACTACTAAAAAAAACAATTCAAATACCGCTCACGTGTCAACAATTTCGATTGGTTAAATTGGACGGATTAATATTACTTAGTTAAGGTTCATCATTCCTAGTTAAGTTGTGTTTGATAAAAATGATAATTAAGATCTGAATGATTATGATATCTTAATAAATTAGATCATCTGAATGGTTATGAGGTATGAATTTAAAAAACTGTTTGATTACTAAAAAGTAAATTGTCTCTTAATGACACTATTTTACCATTTTAAAGGGTAAAATTTTATTTAATAGTTTTAAATATTCAATTTAATAAAAATGAGTGAATAATATTGTTGAATATATTTATATAAAAAAAATTTATCAAAAAAATTTCATTAAGAAGTACCTCTTAATTATTAAGATTTCATTTTCTATCTTACCGATTAAGAGGGATTCAGAGGTAACAAAAAAAAAACAAACAGCATCATGCCTCTTAGCGAATAAGAGACAGTCTATTAAGTGGCAATCAGATATAAACAAACAGCACCTTAGATTTACTTCGAGAAAGGAGTTGGGAGGATTTAAATTTCGTGCATGGTCCTATTTTTAACTTGTTATACAATTCGTGGTTAGATATGCTATTAATCCTAAAAAATTTTAATACAAACATAATTTATATTCATATAATGTTTTAATTATTTAGTTAATTCTAGAACCCAAGGGTGGACCAACCCTAGGGGTGCCATTTTCCAACAATTACCCAAAATTTAGACTTTTTTGGTTCCAGTTCAATCTATCGGGCTACGCGCCTTCAATAAATTCGTTTGATTTGTTCGCAGCTTTAATTTATACTCGGGGTCTTTGTTCAATCTTTGGGGCGTTAGATTTTTGCTGTTCTTTTTATCATTAGAGCCTCCAGGTCTTAAAATTTCAAATGGGAGTATATGACTCATTTTTGGGTGGAGTGGGTATATGTATTGTATACAGAAATAATATATAAGAAAAAAATCTTAAAATTTTATTAGCAGACGCAGGAAGAACAAAAAACAATCTATATATGGAGACAAGTAATTTAAAGACAAACTATTTTATTTTGGAATAATACTATGTACACAAAGTATAAGCAAAAAATTATACGTTAAAATTAGGATCCATGTATTGTACAATAATAAAAATATATAAAACATTCAATTCATAACTTTTTATATATATAGTTTATGTCTATTACATTACTCTTTATTCTAAATCCCTTTTTTCAGAGTCACCATTTATTCAGAAGCAAATTCATATTACACATACTTGATAACATATTTATTCACTTAACCAACTTAGTTAAAATTTTATTAGCAGACGCAGGAAGAACAAATTAAAAGACAATCTATATATGGAGACAAGCAATTCAAAGACAAACTATTTTATTTTAGAATAATATTTTGTGCACAAACTATACACAAAAAATTGGCGCTAAAAATAAGATCCATATATCATACAACAATAAAAATATATAAAATATACAATTGACAACTTTTATATATAGTTTATGTCTATTACATTACTCTTTATTGTGAATCCCTTTTTCAGAGAGAGCATTTATTCATATTACAAATACTTAATAACATATTTATTCACTTGAGCAACTTAGTTAAAACTAAGTTGGTACTTTGGCTGCTGACCTGGTGTGAAAAGACCAAAATGTTTTTCTGTTTCTACCCCAACCTTGATATTTTCATCAAACATTGCAAACAAATAGGTCTCTATTGCCCTTCCTGGTCGCTTTGGTGTCCCATTCCCTCCTCTAACATGATTAATCAAATTCTGAATATAAGTTTGTGCATTTTCCACACTCGCCGCATTCCCACCCGAAGAAGGCCACCCACTTTCCGATACAATAATCTGCACATTTCCGCCACCAGATTTCTCAATCGCCGCGTATTGAACATCTAGCAATGCATCAAATAAGTTTCGATATCCGAGATTTCCATCCTGGACAACCACGTTCGGGGCAGTAAATAACGCGTATCGAAGATCTATTTGAGTAGAACCGACATAGCTAAAATAAGGGTATATATTCACAAGCAATGGGAGATTATTTCTTGCTAAAAAGCCAATAATTGGAACGATAAACGACTTCACATTATCGCGAAAAGCACCTTGTGATGGGGGAAATGATGTTCCTATTAGGCCCGAGTATGTGGCTGTTGAAACCCTAATTTGGTTTTGTAGTCCAGCTGATACTACTGAATTGTATATGTTTTGCATGGCTGGGAGGAGGAAAGGAACGTATTGAGACGTTCCGATAGCATTGGGATCAATTTCATTGCCAACAGCAATGTATTTGAATCTGACGGATGGCGTGTAGTTTCTGATGTTCCTCTGGACCCATTCGGATGCGGTTGAGGGATTGGTGAGGGATTGGAGGTCGGTGTTTGGGACGTCGAGGATTATTTCTATGTTGGTTCCTCGAAGAGCGTTAAGTACTGCTGGAATTGGATCGTAGACTCTCATTCTTTTGATGCCGTTGGCGTTATAGAGGTTGATGACAGATTGTTCTGATGGTAAGTTGTTGCCGTTTCTTCCATAGCAGACGCCTATGGATTGTGCACCTGCAATATGGATTGGAATAATGTTAATTTGAAGGGTATTAGAAGTTAGAGAGCATACAGAGGGAGACAAGAAAATGAAAAATCTTCATTTTCCCTTGTTGTCATCAAATGAGGGGAACTAGGTTACATCAAGTAATGTCAGGTAAGAAGATATAAGTTGTCTAATTTATTAAGACAAAATTTTATAGGGTTGTATTATATAATTCTGTAGAAGTTTGTATAGATGAAATTGACTTTTTGCTTAGTTACATTGTATTTTCTAGTTATATTTTCGTTCACAAAATGGTAGTTAAATGATGGACTAAAATGCACAAATATCCCCAGTATTTGTGCCCGTGTGACATTTAGTCCTTAAGTTTAACTTGTTAGTATAACACCTTGATTGCAAAATAATAAAGCGTATCAAGGTGCTTGTTTTAAAGTTTTTGTCTACTGGACATTTTAGGTATTCATTTTCAGCTTATTTGTCATACATAATAACTTATTCCTGTATGTTTTAAAAAAGTTGTGCCCAACAAGATTCTCTAACTTATTAAATATATAAGATGTGCTTAAAATAAGGTAGTAAATAAGCTATGAGCTATTTTAAAATAAGCAGCGACATATAGGGGTGGGCAAAATTTTCGGTTTTTTCGGGTTTTGGGGTAAACCGGACCATACCGAACCGGTCGGTTCGGTACAAAAAAAACCGGTTCGGTACCGGTTCGGTAATTTACTTTTATACCGGTTTTCGGTTTCGGTTTCGGTTAGCTCTTTTTTTTGTCCGGTATGTACCGGACCGAACCGGTTGTACCGGTTAGCTTAAAAAAGGTAATATCTAGCCTTCATGTTGGACTTTAGACCTTCATGTCTAGCCTTAGAAAATACTTCAAGTCTCCTCTATTTATAAAATAGAGGGAAGACTAAAGAGGGCTTATTATTAGACAATGTGGGACTTGTTGTAATATGCAATGGTCTCCTTTATTTATGAAATAAAGGTAAGACAAGAGAAAACATATTAGACAATGTGGGACTTGTTGTAATATGCAATGGTCTCCTTATTTATAAAACAAATGTAAGACAAGAGAAGACATATTAGACAATGTGGGACTTAATGGAAATTTGGAATTCAGTAGCTCCCTCCCTTACCTTACATGCACTATCATGTGCAAGTCCCACATTGATTAGATGATAAAAGTCTAAGGAAGTTTCCTTATAAAATGACTACCAAATGAAGATAAGGTCTTCAAGTCCCACATTAGTTATTTGGTAAAAGTCTAAGGAAGTTTTCCTTATAAAATGACTACCAAATGAAGTTAAGGTCTTCAAGACCCACATTAGTTATTAGTTATTTGGTAAAAGTCTAAATGACTACCAAATGAAACTATAAGGTCTTCAAGTCCCACATTAGATATTTGGTAAAAGTCTAAGGAAGTTTTTTCCTTATAAAATGACTACCAAATGAAGCTAAGGTCTTGAAGTCCCACATTAGTTATTTGGTAAAAGTCTAAGGAAGTTTTCCTTATAAAATGACTACCAAATGAAGTTAAGGTCTTCAAGACCCACATTAGTTATTAGTTATTTGGTAAAAGTCTAAATGACTACCAAATGAAACTATAAGGTCTTCAAGTCCCACATTAGTTATTTGGTAAAAGTCTAAGGAAGTTTTTTCCTTATAAAATGACTACCAAATGAAGTTAAGTTCTAAGTCCCACATTAGTTATTTGGTAAAAGTCTAAGGAAGTTTTCCTTATAAAATGACTACCAAGTGAAGTTAAGGTCTTCAAGTCCCACATTAGTTATTTGGTAAAAGTCTTAAGGAAATTTTCCTTATAAAATGACTACCAAATTAATTAAGGGGTTAATATTTTAAAATATTTTATTTGGCAGTCGGTACAACCTGGTATAAACCGGTACCGAACCGGTTTCGAACCGGGTATTCGGTTCGGTATACCGGCCGAATCGGTTTCGGTTTCGGTATGCTTATTTGACCATTTTCGGTATTCGGTTCGGTACGGTTCGGACCGGTTCGGTTCGGTATTATACCGATGCACAGCCCTAGCGACATATCAGGTAATTTTCTTTTAGCAACGTGAGAACCTCGTGTATATGCTGAATTTTTTATTTTTTATTTTCCAAATAGCACTTCATAGTAAACCCCATATCAACTTATTGGGTTAAAAATACACATCAACTAAGTTTAACTTGAAAATTTAATATATATATATATATATATATATATATATATATATATATATTATATATATATATATATATATATATATATATATATATATATATAGTGAAAGGCCTCTTGACCTAGTGGTTTTAAGATGAATACTTCAACATGGTATCAGAATTAAGTTTTTAACTATTCGTGTAGCGTATTGGGTTAAAATCCTACATCCATTACGTTTGAATTGAAACTCATTATATATAATTGAGGAACATCTCCACTTAGTACTAATTCATTTTAAGATGGATGCTTAACACAACTAATACATATAAAAAATAAATGACCAATATATAGTTTATTGAAAGTGTGTGTGAGAGAGAGAGAGAGACAGAGAGAGAGATAGAGACCTGTCATTTTGAAGCTAGGCACCGAGAGAGCAATAAGCAGGAGCATAGCTGCCATAAAATGTTTGCTACTTACTTCTAAGTAGAATGTAGCCATGGAAATATACGAGATATAAGCTAACACTTTGATCTGTGTAAAACTTGTGTAGAAATGTTTAATCCAACTCTACTTAAATACTCAACCAAGTGCCTTGGAGTGGAAGACTTTGATAGACTTAGGCGCAGTGTCTACTGCCTAGTCAAGCAACCCATGGAAATTTAAGTCCCGTGATATTTGGTTCTAACTAGTGGCAAATCATTTCATTTTCTAAGTGCCAGAATCATGATGTTTATCCTTGAAAAGAATCGAGCTTGTGAAAGTGTCCTAACATGGCCTGAAATTTAAATGGCCCTTGTTTATACAAGTGGATATATTTATATATGGATTAATTTCTTATATTTAAAATTCCAAACAATTAATATTATTAAGAACCAGCTTTGTCCCTCCCCATTTTAATATTATGGTCGTTGGATGTTATATACGGCTAGAATTTTATTTTATTTTAAATTTTTTTTTGGGTTGAAGACATAATATTATAAAAGTGATGATTAAATTAGTAACTTCGGAGTCACCGCCCCCGCTCTAAAGTTTGAGCATAGTTTTATATTTTTTTGTTGAAATAAGATTATTTTGTATTGCAGTATGTATAAGTATAAGTAGGTGATATATATTTGGGTCAAATTGATAAAAAAAAAAAATTAGAATAACACTTATATTTAAAAAATCATTGGTACATGAATACTTGTGAATTCATTGTTTGAGATATTCCACTTTCCATCGTATTAATTGGTTGTCACAATTTCTATTGGAGAAGTGGATAACTCCTCCACAAATAAATCTCTAGTGTTAATTAATGACACAATGTCGAGCTTAATTGTTTGAGAAACATATTATTAGAAATATTTCTGAAGTTTGACGATTTTTTTTTCTAGTTACTAGAAACTGATGTGGCTTCACATCCGTCTGTCACTACAGTCTCTAATTATCATAAGGTTTTATTTCTCAAAATTCAAACACTTAAGATTCAATGTCTTAAAAATTAAACTTTATAATTCACTTTCCAAAATTATGAAATTAAAAGTGTTTCTAAGCCCTGTGGTAAGTAACTCCATATAAATATCAATTTGTTATCCTATTTTTTGTCTCATCTGTTATCCTATTCCATAAATCAGATAGACAACTAATTGTAAATAGAATGATAAGGATTAAGTGACATTAATACATGGAATTAAGATAACAGCTGGATGAGATAGATAATGTTAGAGCATAATTGAACTCATTTACCACGCGTGCCTCCGAAAATAAGAAAAATAAAACATGGTCCTTTGGGCGCCCCATGGATCCTCCTAAGAACAACGTAAAATATGGACCCAAAGTTTGATAGGTTGGGTGAGGTACTACTAGGTAAACTCACAGGAGAAAGACCGATGATTCGTTCTCTTCCCTTCAATATATTGTAAGTGGTAACTAAGGTCCTTGTGATGTGAAAGCTGCCTATGGTTGTAGTGACTTTATTTTATGCTACATTAAGTATAATTTTTCATGTTAATGTATTCTACCATTACTTTTGTGCCCAATCAAATTGTGCCCAAAATAGGATTCAATTTAAATGTTGTAATTTGCATCTTAGAATTGGAGGGGCGTAGCAAAAGTGATTTACTGTACCTTGCGTGCTTTTTGCAGTAAAATTTGGCTATGTTGTTGGACACCTCTAACAAACGAATTTCTTTTGACTTCTTGAAATAATTTTGAAAATGCTTAAATTTAAAATTGTCGTGGTTGATGTTAATTTTGAAAATAATAAAATTTATAATTAGTATTAAATTCTAGTATTTTTGATATTCCTAATTGTATTAACTAAAATATTGTGAATTTATACAAATTATGAATTTTATGATTTTGCTAAATGCTTTTTCAACAAATCAAAGTCGGACTTTTTTTTTTCTTTCTTTTTTTTTATAAAAAAAATACTCCCACAGTCCTACCTTGAAGGGTTCTAATTAATTTCCTTCAAACAGGCAACAAGCTCCTTTCAGAATAGTCTCCCACCCCCTACTCCTATCCCTACTCCAGCCATATCTTCTTTATTTTTTCCTCTTAACCGGTTGTGTGCCTGAATGCCGAGTTTCATTATATGTTATCGCTGCTAGACCATGTATCCTGATTATATGTATATTTTTTTATGGGATTATTGATGAGATAACTTAAATAATCTTATGTTATGTTTATTTTTTCAGAATTAATTAAAGAATTAAATAAAAAAAATATCGTTTGGACTATTATACCCTTACTAATAATAACATATTTTAAATTATAATTTAAACTTATTTATACATCAAAAATAATAAATAATAAATTATAAATTTTTAAATAATGATAAAATAAGTTGGTAATTTCATAGCGATTCACCACTGTGAACTTACTAACTTATTATGGTCATTTTATTGAAATACATTTTTATTGAAAAATATCATATATAATATTTTTTCTCAACGTGGCAACTGTTCATGTGACGCCCCCAAATCCAGGTACTTAATACCCGTACTTGGTGCTACACGATACAATTTATACCAACTGCTTATAATAAAAGATAATAATAGTTATTACATCAGAGGTAGCTATCCCAGGTACGACGACCTTTAATACCTTTATTACATAATAAATATTGTATTTATCACTACAAGAAAAATATAGGTCATTGCCGACGGCCATTGTCGTTGCCAATTAGAGCTGAGCAAGTAACCAAATCGCCTCCGAAACCGCACCAAAAACTGCACAAACCGCACCAATTAAAACCGCACCAATTAAAACCGCACCAACGGTTCCGGCGTACGTTGCGATTTTAGGTGGGTTAAAAACCAAATTTACGGTTCGATTTTGGTTACTGGTCAAAACCGCACGCATAAAACCGAAACCGCACCATGTGTGTTTATATATATATGTAGGGACAAATGGAATATAAGGGTAGCCTATGCTCACTTTTTTTTTATAGGTAAACTCAATGGGGCAGAGTTTATAAGTTAGTAAATTTAAGGTGGTAGATTAATAAAAGAGTTGAACTATACCAAGGAATTGAGTGGTGAACTATACATTCAGAATTGGTTTGTCCATTTGTCTAAGCCCATACCAAGAAAATGGTTGATTTAATTTCAAATAAGGAATACTAGAAATACTTTAAAAGATTGAGGAATTTATTTTTTATTGTTAATTTAAATTGTATAAAAATTTATTGTCTCAATTGGTTTTGTAACCGAAACCGCACCAAATAAAACCGCACCGCACATTTTAAAACCGCACCATGCGGTTTCATGTGCGGTTTTGGATTTGTGAAACCGCACCTAAGCGGTTTCGGGTGTGGTTTGACCTTTAAACCGCACCATGCTCACCCCTATTGCCAATGACCCCCTTGCCGCCGCCACTGGGTCATTGGCGACAGCAGTGGTCCGTCGCCATTCCCGTCGCCCCTGGTCCCCGTCAGGCGCTGTCGCTAATAAGGTCATTGGCGATGGCGTGCTGTCGGCACTATGTCATTGGCGACGGCATGCGTGACAGAAAAGTCCGTAGCCAATGTATGTACAAATTTTTTTTTAAAATGTCATTGGCGACGGGGATGCCGTCGCAAATGACTTATACGCCGTCGGTAATGAGTCGTGATATTTATTACTATTAGAAGCTCATTCCCAACGGCAGACCCGTCGCCAATTCTCCCGTCGCTAATGATAATTTTTAAAAAAAAATATTTTTTTTTGAAAATTAAAAATTCTCCTGTTCAATTACATATACATAATTGTACCTGTTATAGACTAATGAAAAATAAAATTTTTTTCATGAACGGATATCAATAACAATCAAATAGTTAGATATATTAAACCATCAACCTAAGTATATACAAAACTTTAGTTTGTACAACTCAAAAATTGTATAAGTTCATACATGAAAGTCAAAATATAAACATAAACTAACTATAGTCCCAGATCAGGAGTGTCACTACTATCATCACTGCCATCTATCATACGTCCGGTCCCATCGCCAGTCCCAGCGCCGGTCCCATCCTTCATCGTCTCATCAGCTCTGCGGTCATCACCATTTCCTCCACGATCATCGCTTGTGCCGCTGCCTTCACCCCTACGAGTCTCATCAACAAGATCCTACAAAATTAAAATATTAATAACGAAGTCGAAAAGAGAGCATATTTAAATTAGTTTAGTTTGTGTTCTTTAAGTTTTCTTAAATTAGGCGAACGGGCTGATAACTCGGCCTCCGGATATCGGAATCGAGTCCCGTAAGTTGTAACGCGTGCCTAATATTTATCAGGTGCTATGTCTAGGTTTGCGACTCGATTCGACGCCCAAGGCGGGTTTTGGTCTATTTTTCGACTATTTTTCTAAGTTTTCTTAAGTTTGGCGAACGGGTTGATAACTCGGCCTCCGGATATTGGAATCGAGTCTCGTAAGTTGTAACGCGTGCCTAATATCTATGAGGTGCTATGTCTAGGTTTGCGACTCATGTCGACGCCCGAGGCGGGTTTTGGTCTCTTTTTCGACTATTTTTTTAAGTTTTCTTAAATTAGGCGAGCGGGCTGATAACTCGGCCTCCGAATATCGGAATCGAGTCCCGTAAGTTATAACGTGTGCCTAATATCTATGAGGTGCTATGTCTCGGTTTACGACTCATTTCGACGCCCGAGGCGGGTTTTGGTCTTTTTTTCGACTATTTTTCTAAGTTTTCTTAAATTAGGCGAACGGGCTGATAACTCGGCCTCCGGATATCGGAATCGAGTCCCGTAAGTTGTAACGTGTGCCTAATATCTATGAGATGCTATGTCTAGGTTTGCGACTCGTTTCAACGCCCGAGGCGGGTTTTGGTCTCTTTTTCGACTATTTTTTTTAAGTTTTCTTAAGTTTGGCGAACGGGTTGATAACTCGGCCTCTGGATATCGGAATCGAGTCCCATAAGTTATAACGCGTGCCTAATATTTATGAAGTACTATGTCTCAGTTTGCGACTCGTTTCAACGCCCGAGACGGGTTTTGATCTCTTTTTCGACTATTTTTCTAAGTTTTCTTAAATTAAGTGAATGGGCTGATAACTCGGTCTCCGGATATCGGAATCGATTCCCGTAAATTGTAACGCGTGTCTAATATCTATGAAGTGCTATGTCTAGGTTTGCGACTTGTTTCGACGCCTGAGGCGGGTTTTGGTATCTTTTTTGACTATTTTTTTAAATTTTCTTAAGTTTGGCGAACGGGTTGATAACTCGGCCTCCGGATATCGAAATCGAGTCCCATAAGTTGTAACGCGTGCCTAATATCTATGAGGTGTTATGTCTAGGTTTGCGACTCGTTTCGACGCCCGAGGCGGGTTTTGGTCTCTTTTTCGACTATTTTTCCAAGTTTTCTTAAATTAGGCGAACGGACTGATAACTCGGTCTCCGGATATCGTAATCGAGTGCCGTAAGTTGTAATACGTGCCTAATATTTATGAGGTACTATGTCTAGGTTTGCGACTCGATTCGGCGCTCGAGGCAGGTTTTGGTCTCTTTTTCGACTATTTTTCTAAGTTTTCTTAAGTTTGGCGAACGGGCTATTGTTTTCTTAAGTGTTCTTTTTGTTTGACAATGTATATAAGCAATATAATTACAAATTACATGAATTAAATACAGACATACATCAATAAATGTATTAACCTCTCGAATATGTGGAGGAAAAATGTTGGCCAAGACAATAACGAATACACGAACGGCCTCCTCCCGGACTAGACCCATAAGTTGATTGGCAAATGTTGTCGGATCTATGAAGTCGTGGACAACCTCTTGAGAAAGCTTGTAGATCTGCTTGTATGATGGTGCACCTGATTGCACAACACTGCTCGTCATGCACCCCTCTACAATCCACCGGAAGAAATCATCGGATAATGAAGGGCCGGCACCCGATCCACTCGCACCACCTGCTCCGGTGGGTGGGCGACGCCGAGATCTCGCAGCAGGGACTAAGGTGTAGGCTGGGACTCATGGAATGCCCCCAACTCTACCCTTCTTTGGTCCCCCTGTAGCCTACAGCCAATCCTCCATCTCCTCATCCTCGCGCGTCGAGGCATCTACGTCACCATCAGCTCTCTGGCTGGTGCAGGCCACACTGAGGTCCTTAAACCGTCGCTAAAAAAATCAAATAAATATATGAAAAACAATTGTTTAAATAATATAAATGAATTTCATGCATTAAAATACAAAGTTAATAAAAAGATTAAATTACTTACAGCAATGCGCTCTGCCTCAGGTGAGATATAGCCACCATCACCTTTCCTCTGGTGGGCGTGCCACCAAAACTCTAAGCGGGAAGGTGGGTACTTTAGATTAACCTCGAGTCTCTCCCTGTAGAGGTCGTACGACTGAGACCCCGTGCAGTGTGGGAGACGACTCTGTCGCCGGGCAGCTGTACGATGTGCCAACATCTTCTAGAACGTCGCGCCCTCCCAAATGTTGCACATGTGTGTTAGGTTTGTATATAACGCAAGCATGCAATCAAATTATATAAATAGGGCGGACGCGTGATAAAACGGATTTTAAAATTTTAATGCAAACCATTACCATGATCTATCATTGTGTTAAATTATCAATTAAACGAAAGAGAAAAAGAATAAGAATTATACCCTCGTAGATCAAAGCTTCCTCGGGTACAAGTTCAACTCCTAGTCCTTCGTGTTCTCCTCGAATTCCACCGATGAGATTCCTTCCTTTGATCAACATTAGCCACCCAAGTGTTTGGCCTCTAGAGGTGATCCACCAAGAAAGAATAGGTATTCAAGAAGTTGGGTGTTGGGAAAACCCTAGTTTCTATCTGTATAGAAATTGTAAATACTCTCCACAATCTAATTGAAGAGTGTGTAACCCTAATCTATAATAAGACTTCTCTTATTTATAGATGTAAGAAAACCCTTCCCTAAACTATTTAGGATTAGGGTTTCTATTATAATTAAACTCCTTTAATTAATTATGCTCCTAATCTAATTAGGAATTCATGTGAGAGTACTTTTATTAATTAATTCTCAATCCCTATTAGGAATTAAATAATAGTAATAGTAATAATAATAATAAGACTCCTCTTATTAATTTATATTTAATATTTTCAAAATATTAAATAATAAATAGTAAGCTATTTAATTTATTCTATCTCCATAGACTAAATTAAATACACTTAACTTATTATTACAATTATGCCATTTACTTCTTAAATAAATATTTTTCCTTTTGCGGTGTGACCCTTTAGGTTCTCCATATTAAACCGGTTGTGAATAAATCAATTAAAACAATTCTAATTATATTTAAATAAATAAATTAAACTATTTAATTCATTTAAATAAATAATATTTATTCTACAATAAGGGTAAGCCCCCTTAGCGATCAATGACTTTTCAGATAATATAGATTTCAACATTAATCACAAAAGAACCTTTCAGTGCATAGTTACCGTACAATTAAATCCTTTTACTATACAATGTCCCAATTAAATATAAGATATAGATTTACTGTCAAGTCTTATTTTATTTAATTATATGTATTTCGATTCCCAAATGCACAACTCAAAATAATGCAAATTAGAAACTCCTTTCTAATTTTGTTCTGCCTTGGCCAAGGACTACTGAGTTGTCATTTATCGAATCTCATAGGACATTCACATCTTTTACTAGATGTGGTAGATTCTTTATTGATCATTCACCTATCTCCATGTATAACTTATTATACCCAATTATACCCTTTGATATACCCTAAAGGTCTTAAGGGACATGTCAAAGTATAACTCATCATACACAAGGTACTATGATGATCTCAAGTCCAAGGATCACTTGTACTACTATCACTAGAGGAATTCCTATTGACAGGCAAATAAAACTCCATTAAGTATTCCTTAGCGAGCCACGTTCAGTGAACTTATACTCCAATAAGCACCTACATACTTGCTATAGTGTCTCCACATAAATGATTATGAGATCAATCATCCTCTTCCTAAGAGCAAGCAATGTAATGTACTAATCTATCCGGATTGACTAATCCCCTTTTTAGTAATCCAATGATTAGGAACGATTTTAGTTTGTGAGCTATCTAAAATTTAGATCTCATTAGCATGATGACCATTATGATTCTAAAAGCATTGCTCAAAACTATGGGTTTATCACATTTAATATAACAACACCATGTAGATAATGTAAAATGCCTTTTAATAAAATCAATTCTTTTATTAATAAATAAATAAGATTATAAAGTATATGTTACATCATATCAAATATGATTGGCTTATGTGCATACTACTTTCAATCTCCCACTTGCACTAAAGTCAATCGCCATGGTATCTAATACCCTTCTTCTCTAAGTGACGATCATCCTACTGTTTGGATAAAGCTTCAATAAAAGGATTTGCAATGTTGTTCTTGAGAGTCCACTATCTCTATAGTGACTTCTCTTATTTCAATGATTCTACTAATCAAATGAAAGTGTCGCAACACATGTTTGAATTCAAGATGAGACTTAGGAACTATTCCTAGTTCTGTGATGAACTTTTCATCCAAACAATCAACTTGCAGCTTCACTTACAACTATATACTTTGTCTTTGTTACTAAATCAACAACTTTTTGTTGTTTGGAACCTTTCCAATTTCACTGCACCACCATTCAAGGTAACGATTTACCCTAAAGTGGATTTGTTATCGTCTTGGTCATTCTGAAAAACTTGAGTCTGTTTAATCCTCTAGTTTTAATTCAGACCCACCATGAATCATGATCACATCTTCAATACTGGTTAAGTACTTAAAGATGTTTATCACTGTCTTACAGTGATCTTCTCCAGAATCTGACTGATCAACATTATACCTTGTATATTCATTGCATTCATGATAGTAACTCATGTGATCTCTTTTTTTATTGAGGACAATTTAAAGAGATACACTCCATGTCTCATCATCATGAGACCTCTCTTGGAGTTTGCCATGATAAACACCTTTAGCATCGAATGAATATACGTTCATTGGGTCAAGCCGAACATCCTTTTAAATCTATCTATATAGATTTATATCCCCAATTTATAGGATGCTCCTCCCAAGTTATTCATAGAGGAAAATTTAGACAATTTTATCTTTACTGATTGTAGCATTGGTGTGTTATTCCTTATCAATAGTATATCAATATATAATACTAGGAATGTCACAGTGCTCCCACTGACCCTTTTTGTACACACCAGGTTCATTCTTATTTTTGATAAAATCAAACTCTTTTGATTGTCTCATCAAAACGAATGTTCCATCTTTGAGAAGCTTGCTTCAATCCATAAATGGATCATTGTAGCTTACACACACGATTTGCTTCAATCTTTGAAACAAATTCCTCTGGCTGTATGATACATACATTCTCCTCAAGTCTTCATTGAGGAAGGACGTCTCCACATCTATTTTGCCAGATTTCGTAATAAGCTGTAATCACAAGCAAAATCCAAATGGACTTGAGCATTACCCGGTAATAAGGTTTTATCACAGTCAACTCCTTGACTTTATTTGAAACCTTTTAAACAGGTCTGGTCTTATAGGTCTCTACCTTGCCATTTGCCCTAGTCTTTCTCTTAAAGACCCATATACACCCTTTAGGCACTATGCCTTTCAGTGGAGTAACCAGAGTCTATACTTGGTTCTCATACATGGAGTCCATTTCAGATTTCATGGCCATCTGTCATTTCTCTGAGTGTCTACTACTCATAACCTTATCGTATATAACTGGATCATCATCCTCTATGATGCGTACCTCATCATCATCCTCTATAATGAATCTATACCTCCCAGGTATCTTCGGTACTCTTCCAGATTTACGATTCGGTTGTGGTACAATAAGTCTATCTACAGGTTCCTCGGTTTGACTTGTAGTACTTTGTGGTTCTTGAACTCCTTCAAGATCTATTACCCTCCCACTAGCTCGTTCAATGATAAACACCTTTATCCAAGAAGACAACATGTAGGATTATAGTAATAATACCCTAAACTTTCTTTAGGATATCCCACAACTCTGCACTTGTCAGATTTTGTCCCAAACTTATCTTTTGAAACCTTTTTCACATAAGTTGGACAACCCCTTATCTTAACATACTTAAGATTAGGAATCCTCCCTATCCATAACTTTTATGGAGTCTTGGGGCCGAATTTTGAGGTTACCTTATTTTGTAGATATGCAGCCGCTTCTAGGGCATAACCCCAGATGGATACTAGAATGTTGATAAAAATCATTATGGACCGCATCATATCCAACAAGGTACAATTTCTCCTTTTTAGATACACCAATCAATTATTACGTATCAAGAGGTGTCCATTATGAGAAAATACCATTTTGAGATGATCTAGATACTTATTGCACAATTATTCCTTCCTCGATCTGGTCAAAGAATCTTAATACTTTGTCAATTTATTTCACTTCTGAATTCTTTCAACCTTTCAAATGATTCAGACTTGTATTTCATCAAATACACATATTCAACACTTTGAATGATCATCTCCTTTTCTTTTACTAGTTTGTTCAATTTGCAAAATTATTTTTCATGTAAGTCAAGTTAGAAAGTCCATCAAGTGATCTTCCAGTTTCAAACAAAATATTATCATTATAAATAGAACAACAATTGTTCTTAAATATAATACCAGAACCTTCCTTGTCCAACAACGGAAGTAATAATGTTTCTAAAGAGAACTGGAACATAATAACAACTTATTAACTTAATAGACTTGCCCGTAGGCAACGCTAAACTATAAGTTCTTACGGCTAATTAGCAACCATTGCTCCATTCTCCACACGTAAGATTACTTACTCTTTGTTTAGCTTTCTACTTCTGCTTAGTCTCTGCATTTGATTGCATATGTGAGAACTATAGCCGGTATCCAATACCCAAGTAGAACCTTGACTTACAGAAAAATGATTTATTTCAATCATGAACAAACCTATATCTGTAACCGAAGCTTCACTAAGCTTCTTCTGGTTAGCCTCTGCAAGATGCTCCTTATAGTTTCCTTTTCAGTGTCCAGGCTTATTGTAGTGGAAGCAAACTACTTTGCTATCTGCATCAGTTTTGTTCTTAGTGTCCTTAGTTATTGCCTCTCCTTATACCTTCTTTGAATTATTCTTCTTTTAAGAAGATCCTTTGGCCCTCTTCCGCTTCCTGAAAGAATTATCTACCAGTAAGACTTGGTCTTTCTTGGTTGAAAAGTGATTCTCTACAGTTTTCAACATGTTTAAGCAACTCAGGCAGGCTGACATATAGCTTATTCATGTGGAAATTCACAACAAATTGTGAGAAAGAGTCTAGAAGTGATTGCAAGATCAAATCTTGGATCATCTCTCCATCCATTACTAAACCCAGTTATCCCAATTGTTCAATCAAATTAATCATTTTTGAGGATAGTTGTCTATACTATAGTGCCATTGGTTATTCTAGATTGGAAGAGCTCCTTAGATATCTAATATCTAGCAGTCCTACTTTCCTCACCATTCAACTCCTTGAAGGTGCAGGAGTACAGTAGGAGCATCCATAGTTTCATGTTGACGCTGAAGCTCGTTACTCATGGATGCCAGCATGATGCATTGAGCCAACTGTGCATCATCTTGCCACTTTCTAAAAGTAGCAATCTCTTCCTCTGAGGCATTGTCTGCAACCATTGCAGGGATAGGCATATTAAGGACATAAGATAGCTTTTCAGCCTTGAGAACTATTCTCAAATTCTTTAACCAGTCCTTTTAATTTGGTCCGGTTAATTAGCATCTAATATGCTCCGCAGTGATAGTAAATTAGACATTGTAAAATTATGTAAATGAATTTATAATTTAACAATACTTTAGCATACATTCATTTCTTAATTAATTACCAAAATAAATTAGGTCTTTATTTTAAATTGGTATCTCTCACTTTTTCATCAAACTATATTAACCTCATTATATAGTTCGGTAATTCTAATTAAAGATTTGCTAGTGAGAATAAGGATCCCATTTCAAATGTATATAGCCTTGTGTGTGCACAACAAACTATATATAAATAAATAGGTAGACAACTATTGTTGATTACATCACTATGTAACTCCTTGTATTTTGCCTCTTAGATTATAATGGTTAAGTGTGTGCACATCTGAACTAAAATAATCTAAGTTAAGTCTAACCTAGCACTTCCATATATGTGAAGAAAAAAAGACTGCCCTTGTGTGTGCACAACAAAGCAGTAATGTTCAATTCCTTAATAAGCATCAAATGTGATAAAATATCATCTTAAATATTTAATAATCGCCTTGTGTGTGCACAACAAACTCATATTAAATATTTAATACTCTATTACTTTACCATGCTAGAAGGCGACGTTCGATATTTCGAATATCTTTGAACGCTTAGGACTTAATATGATTTTCTTTGAGGGGTTTATTATTAATAGTCTCATCGTGTTTAGCGCGCATGCACACACACACACACACACACACACACATATATATATATATATATATAAAATACGCGTCATATTATTTGACATGCGAAGCATGTTGAATAATATAAAATATATATATAGTAAGCATGCACATATAGAATACTATATTCTACTCGGATTGATTATGGATTTTTATTTTAGTTTGGTTTACTAGAGCCACCAAGTGAACCAAAAGGTCAAACCTAGGGTGCATGAATTAAATTTAAATATAACTATTATATTTAAACCCGGACCCCATTACAAACGGGTCTTCAAGTGCTCCTTGCTCCTTTGTCTCTAATTCTTCAAAATATAATTCTAACTAGTCCTATTACATAAACTATTTACAATAAATAGAAACCTTGATCAGCAGTCAAGGGGAAGTACATAGGAGGGAGATATAATTTACATTAAGAAAAATTAGAGAAGACGAGGTACACAGACCCCATTTATAAAAACCCATTCATTCAAGCATCCTCTAAAATAATTCCAATCACACATTGGTCAATAGTCCATAATCAATCCCTGTTTATTATCATACATATCTCCATATGCATCAATAAATAACATTCATCTCATGAATAATAAAACCATTTCATATATGCATTGATATCATTTAATGGGCAATTAAAAGTTTACTAGAAATCCAATTTTGAAACAAAAATAAACTCCTTTATTTTAATCAAAATTTAAATCATAATAAACTTCTTTATTTTATTTTATCCAATTTTGAATAAAAATAAACTCCTTTATTTTTAATCAAATTTCAAATCAAAATAAACTCCTTTATTTTAATTAACATGGAATTCAATTTCAAGTTCAAAATAAACTCCTTTATTTTAACTTAAAATTACTGAAAAATAAAATATGTTGAATCATACTCCTTATCAAAATAAACATCTTTATTTTTAAGGAAATATGGAATCCTATTCCATATGTGAATAAACTCCTTTATTCTAGGAAACATGGAATCCTATTCCAAAATAGAATAAACTCTTTTATTCTAGTTAACATGGAATCCAATTCCAAGTCAAAATAAAACTTTTAATTTTAATCATATTCCAATTCAAAATAAACCTTTTATCTTAATTGAAAATAAATAAAATCAAAATAAAAAAAATTTCAAATTCTGTAGACCGGCGCGACCGCGCTCCAAATTGAACTAGGAGCGGCGCGGCTGCGCTGCACCCCCAGAAACAGTTTCTTGGTTCGGGCGCGGCCGCCCTCTAGAATGAACTGGAACCGGCGCGACCGCGTGGCAGAGTTCGAATTTTTTTTCTTTGCCCAGAAAATCGATCCAATCGCATACCCATACATACATGGAATCATAATAATCGATAATTAGCACAAGGTTAGGCTTTGATACCACTGTTAGGTTTGTATATAACGCAAACATGCAATCAAATTACATAAATAGGGCGGAAGCGTGATAAAACGGATTTTAAAATTTTAATACAAACCATCACTATGATCTATCCTTGTGTTCAATTATCAATTAAACGAAAGAGAAAAAGAATAAGAATTATACCCTCGTAGATCAAAGCTTCATCGGGCACAAGTTCAACTCCTAATCCTTCGTGTTCTCCTCGAATTCCACCGATGAGATTGCTTCCTTTGATCAACGTTAGCCACCCAAGTGTTTGGCCTCTAGAGGTGATCCACCAAAAAAGAATAGGTATTCAAGAAGTTGGGTGTTAGCAAAATCCTAGTTTCTATCTGTATAGAAATTGCAAGTACTCTCCACAATCTAATGCAAGAGTGTATAAACCCTAATCTATGATAAGATTTCTCTTATTTATAGATGTAAGAAAACCCTTCCCTAAACTATTTAGGATTAGGGTTTCTATTATAATTAAACTCCTTTAATTAATTATGCTCCTAATCTAATTAGGAATTCATGTGAGAGTACTTTTATTAATTAATTCTCAATCCCTATTAGGAATTAAATAATAGTAATAGTAATAATAATAATAAGACTCCTCTTATTAATTTATATTTAATATTTTCAAAATATTAAATAATAAATATTAAGCTATTTAATTTATTCTATCTCCATAGACTAAATTAAATAGACTTAACTTATTATTACAATTATGCCATTTACTTCTTAAATAAATATTTTTCCTTTTGCGGTGTGACCCTTTAGGTTCTCCATATTAAACCGGTTGTGAATAAATCAATTAGAACAATTGTAATTATATTTAAATAAATAAATTAAACTATTTAATTCATTTAAATAAATAATATTTATTCTACAATAAGGGTAAGCCCCCTTAGCGATCAACGACTTTTCAGATAATATAGATTTCAACATTAATCACAAAAGAACCTTTCAGTGCATAGTTACCGTACAATTCAATCCTTCTACCATACAATGTCCTAATTAAATATAAGACATGGATTTACTGTCAAGTCTTATTTTATTTAATTATATATATTTCGATTCCCAAATGCACAACTCAAAATAATACAAATTAGAAACTCCTTTCTAATTTTGTTCTGCCTTGGCCAAGGACTACTGAGTTGTCATTTATCGAATCACATAGGTCATTCACATCTTTTACTAGACGTGATAGATTCTTTGTTGATCATTCACCTATCTCCATGTACAACTTATTATACCCAATCATACTATTTGATATACCCTAAAGGTCTTAAGGGACATGTCAAAGTATAACTCATCATACAAAAGATACTATGATGATCTCAAGTCTAAGGATCACTTGTACTACTATCACTAGAGGAATTCCTATTGACAGGCGAGTGAAACTCTATTAGGTATACCTTAGCGAGCCACGTTCAGTGAACTTATTCTCCAATAAGCACCTACATACTTGCTATAGTGTCTCCACACAAATAATTATGAGATCAATCATCCTCTTCCTAAGAGCAAGCAACGTATGTACTAATCTATCCAGATTTACTAATCCCCTTTTTAGCAATCCAACGATTAGGAACGATTTTAGTTTGTGAGCTATCTAGAATTTAGATCTCATTAGCATGATCACCATCATGATTCTAAAAGCATTGCTCAAAACTATTGGTTTATCACATTTAATATAACAACACCATGTAGATAATGTAAAATGCCTTTTAAGAAAATTAATTCTTTTATTAATAAATGAATAAGATTACAAAGTATATGCTACATCATATCAAATATAATTGGCTTGTGTGCATACTACTTTCAATCTGGTCCCATACTGTTGTACCAATAAAATCTGGTCAGACATCTTTAAGTGTCTGTCCATCAACCATCTTGGTTTGCGCCTTCTTCTTCCAATCGTGGACCCATTTATGCCAATTCATCTTGAGATACCCCTGAAGAACAGTCATGTCGTGGGCTTCCTGCCAGTCCTCAAAGCGGTAATATCTCTGCACATTACACATTAGCAAGCTTAGTAGATAACATAAACCGTCATGTAAAAAAAACATTCAAATGGAATAGAAAACTAACATACGAATGACATCTTACCTGAAACTCATTGATAATCAACTGGCATGTGCGGTCATCCACATCCGCCCACCTCATCCACGGGCTTAAGAATCGGTTGCAGACGATCCCAAACAACGTGTTCCTTGGCGTCGCGTCGAGGATACTGCAATTGAAAGTAATACGTTTGACAATTCTAAAGAATACATACATGTAAGATTTTATATAAAACAAATGTTAAATGCTACACACAAATTATGAAAATACCTGTTAGTCCCAACGAGACATATAAGCGACGCCTACAGGGGATTCCCTAGTAAGCCACGTGCTAGTCCCCGCAGAGGCCTACGCCGATCACCTATGTAGTGAAATACATCAATATTTATATAAACGAATATCATGATAATACTATATAAAATTAAATCCAGAAAGATGTATATATAATAACTTAATTAACATGTATTTATACTTGATGATCTGGCCTGATCATCATCACCACTACCTCCACGGCCCCCACGACCTGTACTACCAGCACGCCCACCACGATCTCCGTGTGGTGTACAGGCCATATATAAGTATAGATACTGTAAAGAAATCAACAGAATATTAGAAGACATTCGTAATCACAATAATTTTGCAACTTAATTAGTATAATAATATAATTTACACCATAATGAGTGCACTACTATAAACTATTACATTTGAATAATTACTACATTTGAATAGAAAGCTAAAACATAAATACACTAAAAAAACATAGATAGAAACCTAAAACTATTACATTTGAATACACTACTACAAGTTGTAACATTTGAATAATTAGTAGAATAATATACGTTTCAAATAATGATTGCACTATTACAAACTATTACATTTGAATACAACTAAAAAGACATAAATAGTACATACTCCTAATCATTTATATCATCAAAGCCATCAATATCAGAATCGTCATCTTCGAGCAGTAGCTCTTCAATCTCGCTGTCATCACCATATTCGTCATCATCAACGATTTCTTCATTTATATCTTCCTCCTCAACAACATCGTCTTCACTTTCGACAGTGACGACATCGTCCTCATCTTCATTAGACTCAGTAATAATTGTCATATCAGCAGGTGCGATGCTAGTAGACTCGACTTGTAAAGGTTCATCATCGGGACGAGGAGCTATTCCTTGAAAACCATTAGCTTTGGTGGTTATAACAGCATACCATGAGCTTGCGGGGTTCTTAACACTCCGTGCGTAGTACACCTGCGTTACTTGACTTGCTAAAATAAAAGGCTCGTTTGAGTTTAGTTTTGACTTAACATTTACTGTCACCAATCCTGAATTTTTATCTACTCTAACTCCATTTTCAACATCAAACCAATGACAATTGAAGCAAACTAACTCTTTTTGACCCCAATATTTGAGAACGACTACTTCTAGCAAGCGTCCATACCAATCATCCCAAAGGTTATCGTAGCAACTACCTTTAACCACAACACCAGAATCAGATGAAGCGACTTCCCCAATATCGCAACACTTAAATCTATAACCGTTGACATTGCAACATGTATAAGTATCTACAGATCTTTCAGGGCCGTCGGCTATAAGCTTTAGCCGAATGTCAGCTTTATCATTTATGAGGACCTAATGTACAGTATCACAACATATTTTAACGTTAATTACGCCATAATTAAGATTCATTCATTAGGGTAAATGCATTTAGCTCTTAATTAGTTAGACTTACATGATCTTTAAACCATTGCACAAATTCTTTATTTCTCAAATTTTGCAAATCCCTGTCCGATATAATCGGATTCGCTTCACGTATCTCAACATTATATTGACCGTAGTACAGTTATATACTTAATGTGTATGCAAAGAACTTATAACAATTACAGAAGACATATTTATGGGTACTTACTTAATGTATGTCGCTACTTCATTCATGTTTACAAGTGCATACAATGTGGCAGCTGCATACTCACTATCAGTCAAGAATCGCCTTTTTTTCTCGCCGAATGGGTGTACAGGATGACTAAAGGCCGTTAATTCTCCATTTTCCTCGTGCGCAACAGCCTCATTCTGTCGTAAGCGATTGTGCCTCGTCTGAACATTGGACTCAAAGTACAACGACTAGAAATTAACAAGTTCCTCTATAACATAACTTTCAGCAATTGACCCCTCTACACGGGCTCTATTCTTCACCTTCTGCTTTAGATGTCGCATATACCTATGTGATATATATGCATGTATACATTAGCAAACAAGAATGAATATTTTAGCGTATTAAAAACATTAATGTCATTACCTCTCGAATGGATACATCCATTTATACTGCACGGGACCGCCAAACTTGGCTTCGTATGGCAAGTGAATAGGCAAATGCTCTATTGAATCAAAAAACGATGGATGGAAAATCATTTCTAACTTGCACATTATTTCCACTATCTACATCTCCATTTTCTCTGTCTCTGAGCTGAAGCTCCATCAAGCATAAATCTCTGAAGAAATTAGAAAGCTCTGTCAGTGCTTCAACCACACGTTTCGGCAACAAGTCGATAAATGTCACGGGTATCAACTTCTGTATGAATACATGACAATCATGACTTTTTAGACCCTGAAACTTCAGCTCTTCGACTTTACAACACCTTGCGATATTTAAAGAATATCCATCTGGGAGCTTCAGTCCACTGATCCAATTACACATCAATTTCAATTGTTCTCTGGTTACTGTATAATCAGCTTTAGGCGTTACCGTCTCACTACCCTCTTGATACAGCCATAAATGTTCCCTAATGTTCATTTCGACCAAATCAAGCCTCGACTTATTGTTGTCCTTTGTTCTACCACTGGCATCTAGGACTATGTAAAAAATGTTATCAAATACGTTCTTCTCAGTATGCATCGGATCTAAACAATGACGAATGCAAAGCGTAGCCCAATAAGGCAAGTCGAAGAACATGCAATGGTGTGTCAAGTTGTGAACCTTACCGTAACCATTAGCTCGCTCTACTCTGTGATTCTTCCCTGGAGGTGGAAAATTCAAGTGACTAATCCAACTCAACACTGCTATCCCAGAAAGATGGTCAGGTACTTGACGTTTCTCTATTTTTCGATTGAATTGTCTACTCATCCGTCGATAACGATGTTCAATCGGCAAAAATTGTCTGGAAGTTGCAAAGAAACTCATTTTCCCCCCATGTTTGAGCCGCATAGCTTTAACTGACCCCATGCACACGGGACATGACAAGCCCCCATGAGTCGACCATCCACTTATCATTCCTAATGCCGGAAAGTCATTTATGGTCCACAGTAAAGCTGCCCTCATGTCGAAGTTCTGTTTAAGAGATACATCATAAGTTTGAACCCCTTTATCCCACAACATCTTCAACTCATCAACTAATGGCTTGAGGTAGACATTGATGTCTTTACTTGGACTCTTATCACCCGAAATCAGTAAAGGCATGAACATGTAGGAATCTTTCATGCACATCGAAGGTGGGAGGTTATATATAACAATAATCACTGGCCAAGTTGAGTAGGGCTTGGTGTAAGGCCCATTAAACGGATTAAACCCATCTGTAGCAAGTCCAAGCCTAACATTGCGAACCTCCTGAGCGAACGAGGGGTACTTTCTGTCGAAATTTTTCCACTCAAGCCCATCTGCCGAGTGCGTCAGTTGACTTTCCACTATGTCCCGAGTTGAGTGCCACCTCATATACTCGGCGAACAACCGCTGAAGTCTCGGTGCAATGGGAAAGTAACATAAAATCTTTCTCGGCACGTCTGTTCCCTTTTTCTTGCGTTGTTCGTAGTATCTACTTGTATCGCAGATATCACATGACCTCTTATCTTTATTGACATCACCGTAATACAACATACAGTCATTCTCACAAGCATCAATCTTCTCATACCCTAGATTGAGCCTTTTGACCATTTTCTTCACATCATAGTATGATTCCAGTAACTTATTACCTGCTGGTAAGAAGTCCTTCACAATGTTGAGTAGTTCATTAAAACCTCTCTGGCTGCAGTCATGCTCGTTCTTGAAGTGTAAAAGCTTAGTCATTGCGGATAAGACGGTGTACTTTTCGTGACCATCACACAGTGGCGTCGCTGATTCTTGCAATAAATGATAGAAACCCTTAGCCCGGTCGTTCGGCTCTTGCTCGATGCTACCGTCAACCCTGTCTGTATTCCACTAGAAGAATGAACCAGCAGCTTCGACTATCATGTTAGTATAGTTAAAGGTTTTGTCACCTCTGGATTCCGGTTCGGATTCATGTTCATCCAACCAGGTTTCCCCATGATAGATCCATGTCGTATAACCTTGCTTGAACCTATACGTAAATAAGTCGCACATGACATCACTCCTTTCCTTCCACACTTCATTCACACACCTCTTACAAGGACATCTGATCTCATCGCCGCTGACTTACTCATGCAAAATTCAGAAACTGTTCAACCCCATTAAGGTACTCAGAGCTAAGCCCACTCTTATCATTGGCTACCCTACGTTCCATCCAACTTCGATCAATAGAGATCTTGGTCTATGCACTACGGGCTGCTATATTTGAGGAAAAACAAAACAAAAATAGGAGGGTTAATGTCTACGCATACATATGAGTATCCTAACTTCATCTCCACTCTAACGGGTCAGGCTTCTATCCCAATTCTTCATGTTTTTAAACAAAAAGGACTATTATGACACTAGTAAATGTTTCCCCTTGTAATAGTGTTATTCATATTTTTCTTCTTTCTGCATTGTGTGTTCTTGAAAGATTTGATAATTATAAGTTATATACATGCATATCTTCTTCACAAATTTCAGATTTTTATTTAGTAGTAAAAGCTCAAATAACAAAACAAGGGGTTGGGACTTTTCATACTATATAAATGTTAAAATTGAAATTTCAGATTTCTCACCCCATGTTAAGGCTACTAATCTCATGAACCTAAATCAAAGATAACAATTTATCGGTATTGAGGTGATATTATCATCAATCACCACCATAACTAAAATCAACCCAATATTTCTTAACTTAACTTTTATCTGAGCTACGTGCGTCAAAGAAATGGCAAACAAGGGAAAACCGCTCAGAGACCACATGACTAATCTTTCATTGTGAGCTTCCTATTATAGTTACCTTTATAGGTTAATTTGACTCTCAACCAACTGATCATGCCAATCTAAGTATGAAATATGGGTGCATAAATGTTTTTTCTAGTTTAAAAGTTGTAATCCACTCTAAAAATGTGTACAGACTTGCCCCATTTTTTTAATTTCTAATTATGAGTTAAACATTTGAAATTAATAAATTCCTTTATTTGTACACAGGAAGATATTGACCTCATGGAAGTGGGAAAGTAAACTAGAAGGGAGTTGCTTACTATAACAGGTTGATAAATTACATGCTCAAAAGAGGTAATTTTAATGATTACTTTTCAGTCCAAGTTTTTCTTCAATACACTCCTATTGTGCCAGTTTTGCAGCATTAGTTGGTCGGTCTATTAGCTTAACTTCATTCAAACATTCTTAATTCTGAAAACTAAGGATTTTCATTTGCCAGATAATTTCTAAAACTTATAGCATTGTCTTGCAGACATTACCTCCATAAGGCCGGACGAAATCAACCCATTCAGCAGAACATAAAAAATCATGCAGAATGAAATCATACCTTTTGTAATTTAGGGAAAACCAGGAGTAAATAAGAAGAAAGAAGAAGAGGGGGAGCAGTGGTGGCCGGAGGTACTTGCTGTTACTGGACTTTGTGCAGCAGGAAGCAGGATGATTGATTGGGCTCACATTGATTTGAGTTAATGGGGCGAACCAGGATTAATGATTGTATTTTAGAGTCTGGGATAATCAATTCAGTGATTTGAGCAAATGGGGCGAACTGGAATTAAGGGAAAAACCCAAATCAGCTAGCCGAGGGAAAATAAAAAGGAGGCGTTGCCGTCGCAAGTAGGGCTTTAAAAAGGACTCATTCTCGACGACATGTTCGTCGATATTAACCCCGTCGATATTGAGTCAATCTCGATGGGAACCCCGTCGCCAATGACATTTTTATCCCTTCGCTTATGCCTTTTCCCTCCACCGCGAAAATTTTGCACCAAATTCTACCCGGGGATATGTCATTGTCGACGACACACATTGGCGACGATGTCCCCGTCGGTATTGATGCTATTCTCGACGGGACTCATGCCGTCGGTAATGCCCCCGTCACCAATGACCTGTTTTTTTGTAGTGTATAAAATAAAAGTCTATCTATTACAACATCCATTTTTAACTACTCATGTAGTTTTCCCTTGCTTTTATCCTTTCCGGACCCTTCTATGCGTTCTGGCTTAGCTGAAAATATTTATATTCAAAGTAAGAATGAGCATTCAATTACTCAGCAAGTAATAATAGTTAATCAACAACGTATACCAAGAAATAAATGTTTTCTCTGAGATATGCTTTGATAGCATAATAAATATTGTAAAATAACTGAACAATTTTTAAACAACAGTATGGCTCGTTAATATTTTTGAAACGATATACTGACTTTTGATACTGAGTGGTCACAAGACCATGAACTTTTATTTTTCTTTTCTTGAAAAGGTTCTATCAGAAATCCATCTGTGAACCGTCTGGTCTTACGGGCACGGTGGGTGATCAGCCCGTTATGCCCTGTATTGATCAATACTATCTAATAGAACAGTATTTGTGTTCATCGTCACCGTCCCCAGGACGCAACATAAAATTTCCCAAGTTAGGGATGTTCTACTCAGTCTAAAGTTCAACCCAAAAACAAAAGGAATGAACAACTTATCAATTCTAAAAATATTTCAAGACTTAATGCGAAAGAATTGAAATAGTCAAATCTTGTATCTAGCCGGAACAAATGGCTTAGACCTTCATTAAACTGTAAATGTAGACCGAATTTCATCAAGTACACATATTCTTACCTTCATCATTTTTTGAAGCTGATTGGAATAAAATTATATAACCTTATATTATTCATAAATAATTGCGAAACATTTGCTCAAGGTAAGTGAACTTGTTTGAAAGTAAAGGAATTTGAGATACTTACCTTGTCCGTTGACTATTGTAATAATATTCAGCTATATTTGCTTTTTACATATCCTACACAATTATAATTACATGAATACATTAGCCACGTATCATAACATATAACTTATATAGTTATATATTAAATATTCACATTGGTTACCTCATTAGCCATGCATTATCATTATCAATGATAACCATGTTATGCTATTTTTCTTTCTTATTCATATTATTGGTAGACCTTTTATTGATTGGTTGTATTGGAATGTATCGTTATTCTTGTTTATAACTCACTTGTAACGTAACATATAAGTATATCAAAATTCTTCTAACTTAAGTGTACACGGTGAATTCTTAACGTATTTTATGTTATAAGTGTTATTATAACTTGTGTGGATAACTTATAATTAATAGCTTCATTTTTGTATACTAACGCGTTAAATACTATCGCGTTTCAATAGCTTGTTACAACAACCCACTAAAAGCAATTTCAACCTCTTGCTTAGTTTAACAATCCCAAGCTTAAATGCTTATCTTGTTAGTTTTATTTTGTACTTTATTATAAATTCTATACGTTCATTCGTTTGGAATTAAGAAATTAACTTTATGGGTAATTAGCGAATCAACCCATGACGCTAGGTTGGGTAGAGCAGCCATAGCTTCTGTTGGTTTAATTGCTGCTACTAGGCAGCAACTCCTTGCAGTCCCTTGTCCCTTTATTATTATTATTATTTTTAGATGTGAATCTTAACACAAACCAACCTAGCCAAGCTGCTGCAGTAGCAGTCAGCACAGCGTATGCGCTGCTGCTGCTGGTGGTCAGCTTGATGCTGCTGTTGTATTCTCTGCTGCTGCTGGTTTGTTGAGTGCTGCTGTGCACGATGCGGCTGTTGTTGGCATCTGCTTGATGCTGCTGCACATTGCTGTTCACGCAACTGCTGCTACACGCAGCAACCTCCCTTGCGACGTAGCTATTTTGCAAACTTATAACTTCTAGTTCGTTTATCGGATGGGGTTCATCTTTGAATATAGTATTCTTGATATATAAAATTATTTCTAAAAATTGTTAGCCACCTATTTCAGGTACGTTATGCAGATCAAATAGCTTGTCGAAAATGGTCGTGCGTTCTAACTTTTTAAGTTCTTGTATCTCGACAAAACTCATTCCGACTTAGTTAAACACCATAAGGCTCTTAGATTGTCTACTTTTAGGACGTACAAATCTATCTCAGGTTTTGGCTTTGCCAAATTATATAGTTTTAATCAATTTAACTTATTATGGCATTTTATCAAACAAGGTACTACGTGCATTCAATTTGAGGACTGATTTCTATAGACTGGGGTTATGTAATCAAACCAAATTTTTTTTGCCAACCTTATATCACCGCACAACAACAACTAAACGCCAACATTCTATATCAGTTCACAAGAATTCATTTATATATAACAGATTGTACATAAACAACTAATTACATCTAACTATCAAGCTTTTAATTAAGTCTTTGATTTACTTTAAACTAACCATTACACCAGGAATTCAATTACCATAATTGATTCATATGTATAAAACTATAACTCGTACCTCCAAGCTTGCTTTAATGTCGAATTAATTCCCTTTTTCTTCTTTTCTTTTAACCGAGCAAAGATGGGGTAGGAGGGAACTAGAACTGAAATTAGGGATGGAGGTGGAGCTGCCGTGTGGAGTTTTGGGCTGAGAGGAGATCGGATGGATTGAAGTAGAGAAGAAAGGCAAAACTTATACTACCCTTGCTTTCAGTTTTGCTCAATACATAATATAGTTTAGACTAGTAAGAAGACTATTATTCTAAGAATGAAACATCTCCAGCTTAATTCTCCCAACGCAACTTTTTATTTACTTGGTCCATACTCATTTTTCAGCTCCTACTTAGTCTTATTACACGACCGAGATATATACTTGAAAGTTACTCAATTCCTATAGCTTACTTATATAACATATTTACTAATTTCCCAGTATGCCCCCTTCATATGTATATTTTATACATTAACTATATTGTTTTATCACACTGATAAATTTATCATACTGATAAAAAGAAGGTTTAGTGTGATAATTACCACTCTATTAAAATAATTTACCTTTATTAAATTATTTTAATATTTTCTATTTATATTATCTGATTTCCAATTAGAATAAGATAATATAATAAATGCATTAATTTTCTTATATTAAAACAATTTATAAACAATGTATCCTCATAAATTATTTTAATATCTTGTAAGGTATACCATAATTTTTGTATACCACATTATTTGCTTAACTTCATTTTCCATCTATTTTTAAACAGTTTATTCATAATAGTAAGTATATATTTTTATTATATTTACTATTACCACGGATATTCACACCACACTACACATATACAAAATCAATAATATTAAAATAAAAATTTAAATTACTAAATTTCTATTTTAATATTAACTTGATAATTCAATCTATTACAGTTCAGGCATATATGTGTTGTATTTTTCAATAAAGAAAGCAAAAACCACTGTGTTGTATATAATATAGTAAATAAACTGTGGCATATCTGTGTCAATAAATAAATAGTGGCATATCTGTGTTGTATATAATATAGTAAATCTCCACGTGGCAACTGTTCAGGCATATATGGGTTATATTTTTCAATATAAATATTCTGATTGATATATACAAAATATAAATGTACATATGTATATATGCATAAATGTGGGCGTGACAAGTAAAAGCTTACAGACTGATTAGATGTGGTTTAAAAATGGTATATTCAGGCTCATAAATAAATAGAATATGATATTATGGTCATTTTAGAAAAAAGTTGAGGTTAATTTTGTTTAGAAATTTTTAGTCCCAAATGGTGGGGATTATAATACTTGGTTGAACATGGTATTAAATAATTCTTCATGTTAAGTTATTTTATAATCCCTAGACTAATAGTCTTAAGTTCAAATTTGAAAACAAATATGATACTTGTGATTAATAGTCTTATTTCAAGTATAATCCTTACAAACAAACATAACTCTATTTAATTAATGTTTGGTTTCTTAGGGCCTAAATTCAATTAATTTTCGAATGAAAGGGAAAGGCACGAAAATGGGCCATATGCTACAGACCTTTTGTTTGGAATGACAGTGCCGTGCAATAAAATGGGTAGTAGGCGACAGACCTTTTTTCGCGATTAAATGCCGTTAATATTGAGGTCACTCAAGACTGCAAATGCCTTGTTTATGAATGTTAAGGATCCGTTTAGGGTTAAGTTGATACCAACTTCACCCTAGTAAATTTATATAACTTTTCATTGCATGTGTTATAAAAAATATTGCATTAACTAATACATTAAAAAGATATAGAACTTATCAATGTAATATTTTCTATAACTTATACAATAAAAAGCTATAGAACTTATTATGGTAAAGTTAGCGTCAACTTCATCGTAACTGGATCCGAATGTTAATATTGAGGGCACACGCACACTTGAAACTCTATTCATTTTATACATGTATGCGTAATACCCGGTTATGTTAAAATTTTAAGTACTGCAAGTGCACAGTACTGTTAAATTGAAGAACCGACAAGTATATGTCGAACCCGCAGAGACTACTTATTTTTAATTATCTTTAGTATTAATTTAGGCGAACTAGAAATTAAGATGGAGAAAATGATTAACTAAAACAAAAACAAAAGTAAACCAATTAATTAAAATAATTAAAGAGGTAACTAATGAAGGAGAAAACGGTCTAAGAACTCGAATCCACTAAGGAACATTTATAACAAATAACCTTAACTCTTCTTTTTATAACTCAAACTATGTTTATGGTTTGGTGCACAAAGTTCGGAAAATAAATCAATTAAAATTCAAAATTAATTAACTATACATTTAATCTATCTTCCCTTTAATTTAGCAATTTAATAATTAACTTGGGTAATCATAAATTATGAAAAATTAAGGATTAACTATATATCGCATCAAAACTTCTTCGAGTAAGCATGAACTATGAAAGCCTCACATTTTAACAATAATCTTTCAAAACATCTTCATTAATTTAAAATCACATAAGAACTAGGCATGAAGTTATTCCACTAATAAAATGTGAAGACGAAACCATTAATTCATTAAAGCACAAAATATTAGAAGAGGTATATAATATTTGTGAAGCCCCGAAAATCCACTTGCTTGTTTGGTCGGACTTCGTGCTCACGTGTACAACTTTTGCATAATGCTGTAGAAATTTTAACTTCTAATAATCAGAGTAAAATGCGAAAAAGTGATAATATTTACAATATCATTCTTTCGTGTTGCATCATTCCCAAGTTACTTGTTCTTATTACAAATAAGTCCTAAAAGACTTAAAAACAAATCTCCATTTATCTATCCGAGACTTGCAGTATTAGCAACCAGTTAGTTCCCAGGAAAGAGGGGGCTTTCCGTTAAAACGACACGCAATTAAATGACCTAACCCCTTTCCTCGTTAGAACTTTCTAGACATTGCCAATAATGTTAATCTAGCATAGTTAAAATGACTTTACATCTTTAACTTTCTTTGTACCGCCAGAATCGTCTGGTAATTCTTCCTTAGCTGTAATTGTTTTAAGATAATTGCAAGAATGAGCATAAGAATGCCCAACAAATCTAGGATATATATATATATATATATATATATATGAGAAGAGAATCACCTTTTCAAGATATATATATACAGAATAAGCTGATACAAGATTTCAGCGATTATCAATATAGTCAACTGAGTGGTTCCCCACCCACGAACTAATAAATTAGTTCCCCGTCTCATCACCACTGCTACAATTGTATCAACAGTGTATATCGCTTCTACGATACCTCTATACTGCGACAAATATTACCTCAGTGAGTTAGATCGGTTTCCTAACACATCTTAAACTCTTGTCCATACAAGAGAGTTGTCCAACTCAGATACTAACATGGTTTTCAATTGAAATTCAACAATCACTATCACGTTGCACATAAAAGATAACAAGCATGTTAATGCACGAGGTGCAAAAGAAATAATACTTGCATAACAATAAACCTCATAAATAAGACACATTATTGCACGAAGAGGATTTCAAAAATTAAGTAGACTTGCCTGAATATGGATAATATGTTAACGCTAATGTTTCATTCCTCGTTCAATCTCTTGAAGTGTAAGCTTTAAAACTTTTATCCTCTAAGCTTTTCCTTTCTTTGGATTATGCTAGGCTAATTAAGCATTTTAACGATTAAATCTTTTAAGTTTTATTTCGGGTATTATAACCGCTTATAAATAAGACTCCTTCTAATATACATGAAATAATTTCAGCATTATAACTGCATATAAAATGAATATTCATCAACTATATTTAAAATAAATTGAGCATTATAACTGCTTATAAAATGAATATTCGGCTATTATATTTGAAATAATTTCAACATTATAACTGCTTATAAAATGAATATTCTTACTAAATACTTGAAGAAAATCGGACAAAGTAACAGCTTATAAAAGTATATATTTTCTAATATATAAGAGAAATAAATCGGATATTATAACTGCTTGAAAATAGGACTTTTGTACTATATACTTAAAATAATTTGAGCATTATAACTACTTATAAATAGGACTTTTGTACTATATATACTTAAAATAATTTGAGCATTATAACTGCTTATAAATAAGACTTTTGTACTACATAATTAAAATAATTTGGGGATTATAACTGTTTATAAAAGTATATTTTTACTAAATATATAAAGAAGAATTAAAATAATAACCACTAGAGTATATCTCTTGTAGTTGCTAGCTTACTTCCAATCGCATAGCGCTTCGATGCTTCGAAAGTAATTTTTATCTCACAATATCTCTCAGAATATAAATATAGAGTGTTGTTGCTCTTGAACTGCTCTTGAAAAATAGTAAGAAATGAATGAACTGAGCTTGCTATTTATAGAAAAATCAAGTTTCACTAATTGCACGTTAGGGGCTCGGCTTATTACACTTTGCACCCAAGTATATTCTTAGAATATTCTTCTAAGCTCCTCAATGAAAATATCTTCCAAGCTCGACAATGCAGCTTGCAATTGAACCTATCTTCTAAGCTCCTCAATGAAAATATCTTTAAGCTCGACAATGCAGCTTGCAATCTAAGCTCCTCAATGAAAATATCTTCCAAGCTCGACAATGCAGTTTGCAATTGAACCTATCTTCTAAGCTCCTCAATGAAAATATCTTACAAGCTCCACAATGCAGCTTGTTACCTTAAGCACGACAAATCACTTTGTCATTTTTAAGCACGACACAACAACTTGTCAAAAATAATTTGTCCAGATACTTCTTAGTGAAATCGTGGAAAGCACGACCAATCATTTTGTCAATGTAAGCACGACTAAGCAGCTTAACCAAAATTTTTTATTTGACATAATTCATCGTTTACACTATATAATCACAAAATACCTGCTTCGAAATATCATTTCGGTCTTTATTAAGCACAAAATTCTAATCTCATTAGGGCTTAAGGTTTTAAACTTCTCGATACCTAATTTTAGGTTACTAAATTAACCTTTAACCATATATAATCATATTTATAAGCCTCATAAATATTCGAGGTATTACATTCACCCCTACTTCAAAGAATTTCGTCCTCGAAATTATCTTTACAGCTAACTTTAGTTATTCAATATTATATTTATATGTTTTATAAATATTCAGGATATTACATTCTCTCCTCCTTATAAGAATTTCGTCGTCAAAATTCTAGAATAAGCATTGTTAACCTTCTTTTTTTTGAGTATGTCAAATCCTAGTTTTGCTATCTAACAGATTATATGCTAAGGCACTTCCTACCTTAGAGCTAAAATCTACAGCTCTAATACCATAATGTGAAGCCCTAAAAATCCACCTGCTTGTTTGGTCGGACTTTGTGCTCACGTGTACAACCTTTACATAATGCTATAGAAATTTTAACTTACAATATCATTCTTTCGTGTTACATCATTCCCAAGTTACTTGTTCTTATTACAAATAAATCCTAAAAGACTTAAAAATAAATCTCCATTTATCTATCCAAGAGTTGCAGTATTAGCAACTAGTTAGTTCCCAGGAAAAAGGGGGCTTTCCGTTAAAACGACGCGCAATTAAATGACCTAACCCCTTTCCTCGTTAGAACTTTCTAGACATTGCCAATAATGTTAATCTAGCATAGTTAAAATGACTTTACATCTTTAACTTTCTTTGTACCGCCAGAATCGTCTGGTAATTCTTCCTTAGCTGTAATAGTTTTAAGATAATTGCAAGAATGAGCATAAGAATGCCCAACAAATCTAAGATATATATATATATATATATATATATATATATATATATGAGAAGAGAATCACCTTTTCAAGATATATATACAGAATAAGTTGATACAAGATTTCAGCGATTATCAATATAGTGAACTGAGTGGTTCCCCACCCACGAACTAATGAATTAGTTCCCCGTCTCATCACCACTGCTACAATTGTATCAACAGTGTATATCGCTTCTATGATACCTCTACACTGCGACAAATATTACCTCAATGAGTTAGATCGGTTTCCTAACACATCTTAAACTCTTGCCCATACAAGAGAGTTGTTCAACTCAGATACTGTGACACCCCCAAATCCGAGTACTTCGTTTCCACAAGATTTGGTGTTCACTATCCAAATACATCACATCACATCTAACTACCCATTCAAATATAAATAAAAACTTTTAAATAAAATAAAAATCTCCCATTAAAGGGTTACAACATCATTAGTAAATAAATTCCAGGTCATCTAACCTTAACATAACATCAATGCGGAAAACATACTTAAGTTTATTACATAAACATCAATTAAGCAAATACAACACGTCTTCATCACTTTTTTGCTTTTCCTTTGCCCTTACTAGTGGACGGCTCATCAGTTCTTTTCAACTTTAGCTGCAATGTTATTATGCAAGGGTGAACAATGATTGCCCAACAAGTACAACACAACAATAATAATAACATGCAAAATAATCAGCGGATATTGAATAATCGAAGATTTAGCTTTTGAGTCAAGAATATAAGACAAGATTCAAAAGAACGTCTGAGGGTCTTAAGACCACGAACTATGTCCCAGGTTATCAAGTATTTCTACTTTAAACCTTTAACAGTCGTAAGATTATATGGACCTTACTTCTCGTACTCAGGGGGATCAACCATTCGTACCATGTATGTGCACAACATCTTAACGCTAACGCGTAATAAAATCCCATGTATAAGGGTTGTTCATCTCAGTTTGACATCGGAGTCCGCACCAAAGGAAGTTTGGTTTGGATTTACTTCAATAACGTTTCTAGAACTTAGAACGCTCATCAACTATGGACTAGTCGAATCAATAAGGGTTCGCTAGTCAATCAAGGTTCAAAAGGTGTAATTTGAGAATCAAAAATTAAATCTCACAAAAGGTACAATTGAATAAGTTCTGTATAACTGAAGCATTACAAAGAGGAATTTAAAAGGTCTCATTGAATCTATGAAATTGAATGGAACAGGAATAGTAACTTGCTCAAGTAAGTAATAGCATTATGAAACTTGCATTCTAGGATAATGAAATTTAGGAACTTACGTAATTGAAATCAAGGTAGTATTAGCTAGCTTGCTTTCAACGAAATAATAGATCAAGATAGAAACTTGCATAAACGTAACAGTAAGGATAAGATACTTGCTTTCAATGAAATAAAAAGATTAGGAGTAGTAAACTTGCTTCGTGCGTAGATTACAAATAAAATTCACGTTCTTTAATCAACCTATACATTACGTTTATAAAACAGTAACAATAATTAGTTACAGTATTATAAACACCTCAGGATTCGTTCTCATCAAATTTTCATTTTAATATCTCAATTGTCACCGAAAAACCAATGGGTATAAGCTCACCACCCATTGCAGTATCTTAATGTTCATTTAATACATTAGTCTAAACTTTAGGTATGTCTACGATAACATAACATGATCACAAAGAAAGAAGAAAATTTTTACTCTCGTCTTTTTACTCTTTTTTTTTTCCACCGTCGGGGCGGCGGGTTTCTTCACAAAATTATCGCCGGGGCGAGCCTACCGCCGGGGCGGGAAATGTAGTTCATTTCAATCGGGGCAAGACTACCGCCGGGGCGCTACTTCTAGTACATTTCCACCGCCGGGGCGGTGGACCAAAACGTCAGTTCCTGCAGTTCGCGAAGAACACAGGAAAATGCCAAATTTGGCCAAACTTTTTCATAATTCACCAATTAAATTACCACCCATTCATCATATATGTTATGAAATCAAAATCCATAACAAACACAGTGATTTTAACATTACAGACAACTTAAACAAATCAATTAAAGGCTAAAAAATCCACTGTTCATGTTCTGTATTTACATATTGATACAGTTAACGCAATTACTCACTGTGAATTCGTTTATTAACCAAATTAATCCGTTAAACTCTTGTTTTCTTCGTTTTTACAAGCATAAACAAAATAAGTCATCAATTTAACCAATTAACATGCAAAACAAGTATTAATTCCATACATTTAAGCCATGCTCGTAACTAACTACTATGTAACTTTTCAGAACTTCAATTAAAACATGATTTCATAGATTTAATTACTCTTAATCACATATACATCATATAAAAGACTCTTATACATGCTTTCTAACATCTAATCATCATTGTATAAAAATTTAGCCATAGAACTTAGTTTACAGAGAACTCAAAACATGCATTCATGGAGAAAATTAAGAAAACATAATTTTAAAGGTTAAAATCTAAGAATTACCTTTGATTTGATGCTAGATTATGCACTAGATGAAAGGATTTCCTTCTTCAATTCTTTAATTCCTCTCAATTCTCTCTCTTTTCTCTCTGTGTTCTCTCTTAGAAACTGATGAATAATGATTGTACGTGAAAATAAACTGGCATATCATGGTGTCAGTTAATAACTGGCACCAACTCCCCCTAAGGTCTCGTTTGGCTAATCATTTATTCTCCCTTTCTAATTTATTTTAATAAACTACTTATTATATAGTTTAATGTCACATATTTAATCAATTAAATAATCTCGTTTAAATCAATTAAATAAAATAAAATAATACCACATTAAATCACATAGTCACATGATTAAAATTCTCCTTTACTAATAATGACAAATTATTAACTCTCTAATTAATATTAAATAATTAGAAATAATATTATGCTTATTTAAATAATGCATTTAATCAAATAATTTCAATTAAACACATACTTTAAATATAAAAATTCTCCACGCCAATTTAATTAATGTAACACATATAATTAAATTAATCTACCACAAATTCATCAATTAATCAATTAATTCAACAATCAAATCATCGAAAAATATTTATTCAATCAATAAATATTCAAATTAAGTTACAAAATTCTCGTTTGTCACAGATACTAACATGCTTTTCAATTGAAATTCAACAATCACTATCACGTTGCACATAAAAGATAACAAACATGTTAATGCACGGGGTGCAAAAGAAACAATACTTGCATAACAATAAACCTCATAAATAAGACACGTTATTGCACGAAGTGCATTTCAACAATTAAGTAGACTTGCCTAAATATGGATAATATGTTAAAGCTAATGTTTCATTCCTCGCTCAATCTCTTGAAGTGTAAGCTCTAGAACTTTTATCCTCTAAGCTTTTCCTTTCCTTGGATTATGCTAGGCTAATTAATCATTTTAAAGATTAAATCTTTTACGTTTTATTTCGGGTATATTATAACCGCTTATAAATAAGACTCCTTCTAATATACATGAAATAATTTCAGCATTATAACTGCATATAAAATGAATATTCATCAACTATATTTAAAATAAATTGAGCATTATAACTACTTATAAAATGAATATTCGGCTATTATATTTGAAATAATTTCAGCATTATAACTGCTTATAAAATGAATATTCTTACTAAATACTTGAAGAAAATCGGACGTAATAACTGTTTATAAAAGTATATTTTCTAATATATGAGAGAAATAAATCGGACATTATAACTACTTGAAAATAGGACTGTTGTACTATATACTTAAAATAATTTGAGCATTATAACTGCTTATAAATAGAACTTTTGTACTATATACTTAAAATAATTTGGGCATTATAACTGCTTATAAAAGTATATTTTTACTAAATATATAAAGAAGAATGAAAATAATAACCACTAGAGTATACCTCTTGTAGTTGCTAGCTTTACTTCCAATCGCATAGCGCTTCGATGCTTCGAGAGTAATTTTTATCTCATAATATCTCTCAGAATATAAATATAGAGTGTTTTTGCTCTTGAACTGCTCTTGAAAAATAGTAAGGAATGAATGAACTGAACTTGCTTTTTATAGAAAAACTAAGTTTCACTAATTGCACGTTAGGGGCTCGACTTATTACACTTTGTACCCTAGCATATTCTTAGAATATTCTTCTAAGCTCCTCAATGAAAATATCTTCCAAGCTCGACAATGCAGTTTGCAATTGAACCTAACTTCTAAGCTCTTCAATGAAAATATCTTTAAGCTCGACAATGCAGCTTGCAATCTAAACTCCTCAATGAAAATATCTTCCAAGCTCGACAATGTAGCTTGCAATTGAACCTATCTTCTAAGCTCCTCAATGAATATATCTTACAAGCTCGACAATGCAGCTTGTTACCTTAAGCACGACAAATCACTTTGTCATTCTTAAGCACGACACAACAACTTGTCAAAAATAATTTGTCAAGATACTTCTTGGTGAAATCGTGGAAAGCACGACCAATCATTTTGTCAATGTAAGCACGACTAAGCAGCTTAACCAAAGTTTTTTATTTGACATAATTCATCGTTTACATTATATAATCACAAAACACCTGTTTCGAAATATCATTTCGATCTTTATTAAGCACAAAATTCTAATCTCATTAGGGCTTAAGGTTTTAAACTTCTTGATACCTAATTTTAGGTTACTAAATTAACCTCTAACCATATATGATCATATTTATAAGCCTCATAAATATTCGAGGTATTACATTCACCCCTACTTCAAAGAATTTCGTCCTCGAAATTATCTTTACAACTAACTTTAGTTATTCAATATTATATTTATATGTTTTATAAATATTCAGGATATTACATTCTCTCCTCCTTATAAGAATTTCGTCCTCGAAATTATAGTATAAGCATTGTTAACCTTTTTTTTTTTGAGTATGTCAATTCCTAGTTTTGCTATCTAACAGACTATATCCTAAGGCAGTTCCTACCTTAGAGCTATAATCTACAACTCTGATACCATAATGTGAAGCCCCGATAATCCACATGCTTGTTTGGTCGAACTTCGTGCTCACGTGTACAACCTTTACATAATGCTATAGAAATTTTAACTTCTAATAGACAGAGTAAAATCTGGAAAAGTGATAATATTTACAATATCATTCTTTCGTGTTACATCATTCCTAGGTTACTTGTTCTTATTACAAATAAGTCCTAAAAGACTTAAAAATAAATATCCATTTATCTATCCGAGACTTACAGTATTAGCAACCAATTAGTTCCTAGGAAAGAGGGGGCTTTCCGTTAAAACGACGCGTAATTAAATGACCTAACCCCTTTTCTCGTCAGAACTTTCTAGACATTGCCAATAATATTAATCTAGCATAGTTAAAATGACTTCTATATCTTCAACTTTCTTTGTACCGCCAGAATCGTCTGGTAATTCTTCCTTAGCTGTAATTATTTTAAGATAATTGCAAGAATGAGCATAAGAATGCCCAACAAATCTAACAGATATATATGAGAAGAGAATCACCTTTTCAAGATATATATACAGAATAAGCTGACACAAGATTTCAACGATTATTAATATAGTGAACTGAATGGTTCCCCACCCACGAACTAATGAATTAGTTCCCCGTCTCATCACCACTACTACAATTGTATCAACAGTGTATATCGCTTCTACGATACCTCTACATTGCGACAAATGTTACCTCAGTGAGTTAGATCGGTTTCCTAATACATCTTAAACTCTGCCCATACAAGAGAGTTGTTCAACTCAGATATTAACATGGTTTTCAATTAAAATTCAACAATCACTATCACGTTGCACATAAAAGATAACAAGCATGTTAATACACGGAGTGCAAAAGAAACGATACTTGCATAACAATAAACCTCATAAATAAGACACTTTATTGCACGAAGTGTATTTCAACAATTAAGTTAACTTGCCTGAATATGGATAATATGTTGACGCTAATGTTTCATTCCTCGCTCAATCTCTTGAAGTGTAAGCTCTAGAACTTTTATCCTCCAAGCTTTTTCTTTCCTTGGATTATGCTAGGCTAATTAAGCATTTTAACGATTAAATCTTTTAAGTTTTATTTCGGGTATATTATAACCGCTTATAAATAAGACTCCTTCTAATATACATGAAATAATTTCAGCATTATAACTGCATATAAAATGAATATTCTTACTAAATACTTGAAGAAAATCGGACATAGTAACTGCTTATAAAAGTATATTTTCTAATATATAAGAGAAATAAATCGGACATTATAACTGCTTGAAAATAGGACTTTTGTATTATATACTTAAAATAATTTGGGCATTATAACTGCTGAAAAATAAGACTTTTGTACTATATATACTTAAAATAATTTGGGCATTATAACTGCTTGTAAATAGGACTTTTGTACTATATACTTAAAATAATTTGGGCATTATAACTGCATATAAAAGTATATTTTTACTAAATATATAAAGAAGAATGACAATAATAACCATTAGAGTATATCTCTTGTAGTTGCTAGCTTTACTTCCAATCGCATAACGCTTCGATGCTTCGAAAGTAATTTTTATCTCATAATATCTCTCAGAATATAAATATAGAGTGTTTTTGCTCTTGAACTACTCTTGAAAATTAGTAAGGAATGAATGAACTGAGCTTGCTATTTATAGAAAAACCAAGTTTCACTAATTGCACGTTAGGGGCTCGACTTATTACACTTTGCACCCAAGCATATTCTTAGAATATTCTTCTAAGCTCCTCAATGAAAATATCTTTAAGCTCGACAATGCAGCTTGCAATCTAAGCTCCTCAATTAAAATATCTTCCAAGCTCGACAATGCATTTTGCAATTGAACCTATGTTTTAAGCTCCTCCATGAAAATATCTTACAAGCTCGACAATGCAGCTTGTTACCTTTAGCACGACAAATCACTTTGTCATTCTTAAGCACGGCATAATAACTTGTCAAAAATAATTTATCAAGATACTTCTTGGTGAAATTGTGGAAAGCACGACAAATCATTTTGTCAATGTAAGCACGACTGAACAGCTTGACCAAAAATTTTTATTTGACATAATTCATCGTTTACACTATATAATCACAAAACACCTGCTTCGAAATATCATTTCGATCTTTATTAAGCACAAAATTCTAATCTCATTAGGGCTTAAGGTTTTAAACTTCTCGATACCTAATTTTAGGTTACTAAATTAACCTCTAACCATATATGATCGTATTTATAAGCCTCATAAATATTCGAGGTATTATATTCACCCCTAGTTCAAAGAATTTCGTCCTCGAAATTATCTTTACAGCTAACTTTAGTTATTCAATATTATATTTATATGTTCTATAAATATTCAGGATATTACAATATTACTCATGAGATATTACTTTGCTTCATCATCATCCTAGATCTAATAATTTAGCTAGCCATGAAAACAAATAAAATATCTATTATTAATTGCATGAAATTAAATAACAAGAATTGAGCAACTAAATAAAACTAAAAAGAACTTGCAAGAAGAAGAAGAGTATTCAACATAAAAATAAAATACAAACTTTCGGCAATGAAAACGGTAGCAAGAAATATTCTAACTCTACCCACTTGCATAAAATTTAAGGAATTGTTAAATCCATAATAAAAAATATTATTTCCACAATAAAAGTGTCGCTGTAGATGTATAGGGACGATTAAAACCGTCGCTATATATCTATAGCGACACTTTTATTGTGAAAATAACAAAAAGTGTTGTGGATTTAACATTTCTCAAAATTTACCCTCTACTAGCTCATCTCATATTTATAGGCATGACATCAATATTTGATTTTTTTTCCTATTAGGTTTTAATTTCCTAGTGACAATCCACTTCTTTCAAAAAACATTTCTAGATGAACTTTTCTTTCTTTCATTAGATTTGACTTACACACTATGATTGTTCCACCTCCTTCCTTTTTATTGTAAGAATGTTTATGGCCTTTCCTTTCATGAATAGGAGTATTAAACCTTGCTTGATCACCAAAATTTTGACTTTATGACAACAAAATATAAAATCCAACAAAATAAAATAAAATATATTATTTAAATAATCTAATATAAAAAGGAATAAATTAGAGATATTAAAATGCATTAGTTATTAGTCTATCACTTGATAAAAGGATATTTATGATTGTTAGAGATAATTAAAATGTTATATTCCCTTTGTTTCAAAATATAAAAATAAAACGATTTATAATTTTATTTTAAACTATACGAGTAATATGAGTACCTTCTGAAAGGATAAATATACAACTAAGTGCATTATTTTTCAAGAGTATTAAGTTACTCTCTTCTTTTTAGTAAGTTTCTCTTATATTTTTGAACCGAGATTATTTAAATATTTGATTTTCATCAAGTATTTATTGTCAAAACAATTAATTAACATTAAGGTGAAAATTCAATTTGTTAACTTTTACACCCCACGAGTTCGTTTGCTAACTGTTGGGGTATGATTTTGTGGGCCTAACAGTTGTGGTGGGACTTATCCCACGTGGCGGTACAGTCTGACCGGGTGATTTGATTCTAGGGGGATCTACAATCTTGATTATGGTTGACTTCTTACTTTATGGGAATAGTCCGGATTGACTTCGACTTCCTATTTTTAAGGAGATTAAGTCCAATTATTTATGGTAACTGGTGTGATAATGAGTCCTATTCCAACTCGGGGAAGGGCGTTTTGAGGCGGTGTGAGCAACTATAAATACATGACTATACCCTAACTCACATGGAATGACAGTTTGAGCACTAAAACATTAAATCTCTATTGTTAACTTTTTTCTTCAGCCTGTACTTATTCTCACACCGGAGCTATCCCCCGACGGCCCAAGCCGACAGCCTCTTTAGTGTGATCTCGTTTCTGTGCAGGATTGAAAGCGTTGTTTGGTGATTGGACACGTAGACGGATCTTGGCGTTAACATTGGCGCTAGAAGGAGGGTAGTTTTAGTGTTGTTCCACAATCACCCGTTAGTTTTAAGTTGGAATCATGGCGAGTAAGGTGAATACAGTTTCTGACCAGGAGAGATCTTTGGTCAATCCCATATCACAAGTTAGAGGTTCGGTCAAAGATCGACTCGGGCCCAAAAAATATGTCAAGGATAGGCTAGGGCCCCAGAACCTTTCTATGGGCCCAATATAGGCTTAGTCGGCTCCAACCTGGCGTCAATTATTTTCGACAAGCCAAAGGACTCCTAACTCCCACGATCGCACCATGGACAGTCAATCTCGGATGCGCACGCATTAGGAGCAGAATTGGGAGTATGACAGTCAGGACAAACGTGAGTTGATTCAGAATCATAAAATTCAACAGACCAAGGAAGCTATGGAAGCCCTCCGCCTCCAACAGAGGGAGTTAGATGCACAGTTGACTGAGGTGGAAGGCAAAAGGGAGGCCTCCTCCAGTCCCGCTATTAGGAGGTCATGTCACAAAACTAATCCAGGACACATCGTTCTGATGGTTCTCGGCATGACAGGAGCCAGCGTAGATCGCGTTCCAGAGGCAATGACGAAGTGCAATCGAGGTCTGGACAAAGGCAACGAATGGTCTCTCCAGACCACGCGAGGGATAGGCGTAGGAAACCCCCCCCCCCCCCAAGAAGGAGAAATCTGATCCCTTTACACAAAAGGTGGCAGAGTTGGAACAGAAATTGGCTGTTGTCACTCAGGTTAAAGAGTTGCTTGTGGACCCGATGTCACCCTTTACCCTTGAGATTGATCGGGTTCGAGTCGATCCTAACAAAAAGATGTCGTTAATGGAGAGCTATGAAGGAACTGGAGACCCCTATGATCTTATATGATCGGCTGATGCGCTATTATGACCACTTTGATACTGCCAAATGTCATATGTTTGTCACGACTTTGAAGAAGGGTGCTGAGTTATAGATGACATCATTAACGCTAAACTCTATCGGGTCATCGAAAGAGCTATACGATAAATTTCATGATCTGTTCGGAAGTAATAATAGGAAGGGGAAGTCGATGGCGTCCCTTATGCAAATTAAGCAGTAAAGAATGAGAGCCTGAGCCAGTATATGAAAAGGTTCAGGGAGGCAGTTGGCACTATGACCGAAATCGATGGTTTATAGGCCCTCGGATTCTTCACTATGGGGTTGGGCGTGGTCAAATCAAAAAAGTTGATGAAAGATATAATGTTTAATCCACCAAAGGACTTGTCGGAAGCATATAGAAGGGCAGAGAATTTTATTGCTATTGAGGAGGCTATGGGGAGCCTGAAGCCACAAACACATACGATAGATAGGCCTAGAGATCGGGAGAGGAATAATAATCCCAGGTTAAAAGGATAGCCGAAAATAAGCTTCAATAATAGGGGTTCAGGAGGTGGTCGCCCACCCTTCTTGAATCGGGGCGTCAACAGGATCTATACCCCTCTCAACATAGATTGGGCCAAGATATTAGAGGAGATCAAAGACAAACCCTTCTTTGAGCCGTGCGTAACCGATAGACATCTGTAGAGGGGAGATCAGATTCGGCACTGCAACTACCACCAAACTACGGGGCACATAATTGAAGATTGTTGGCATCTTAAAAACTTGATCGAGAAGAATTTTTTGAATGGAGAGTTGGTCTGGCTAAGGAGGTTCAGGAAAGAAACAAGAAGTTGTAAGTAAGGAACAACCCAAAGACCAAAAATCTGAGCAGAACCTGCCTCCTCGATATGTAGTGGACGTTATCACCGGAGGATCGGTCAGACGCGTGACTGGGAGAAGCGTCGAGGCCTCTTGGATTCAGTTCTAACAATATCCGAACAACCTACAAGGAATGATCGGGTTTATCCTAGCACGGTTATCTCTTTCACTGACAAAGATTATCCATCCGAGTCGGTACAGCCACACAAGGGGGCATTGGTGATTACGACTCAGGTTGGACCGGTGGATATGAGGAGGATGATGATCGACAATGGTTTCTCGGCAGACATCTTGTATCGTTATGCATACCAAAGGTTGGATCTAGAAGGTCGAAAGATGGAAGTGGGTCAGGAAGCTCCTCTATATGGGTTCAGTAATGACTCGGTACATGTGGCGGGAACCATCACGCTGACGGTCATCTTCGGCACGACTCCTCAGCAGGTCAAAGTGAACATTAAGTTTTTTATGGTGCAAGTGGATTCGACCTACAATGCCATCTTGGGTCATCCAACGTTGGCAGCTTTGAAGGCTGTGACTTCCATACCCTACTTTAAACTCTAGTTTCCTACACCAAACGGGGTCAGCGAAGTTAAAGAGGATCTGGACATCGCCCTCACACGTTACCGCAACACGTTAATTTTGTCAGGGGTTGGGATCAGTAAGCAGAAACAGAATATGGTAATTGTGATGGAACCTTTCAAAGAGGGTGCTACCGAACCCCTTGCCCTTCCGGTTGAGGAGATAGAAGATGTGGAGTTAGTCCCGGGGAATCCAAAGAAGTTAGTGAAGATCTGATCGGGGTTGCAGGAACTTCTACGAACGAACCTAATAGAACTGCTGAGAGTGTACGCAAATATTTTTACTTGGGTACCATGTGACATGCTGGGTATTGACGAAAAGATAGTCGTTTATAAGTTGTGTGTGGATCCTGCCCAGAAACTTGTTCGACATAAGAAAAATCATTGCCCTGGAGCATTAGAAGATTATTGATGACGAAGTGGCTAAGTTGCTAGAGGCAGACTTTATCTTCGAAATTGATTATCCTGAATGCTTGGCGAACGTAGACTTTGTTAGAAAATAAAACAGAAAGTGGAGAATGTGCATCAACTATATGGATCTGAACAAGGCCTGTCTGAAGGACTTTTACCCCCTACCGAAAATTGATTAGCTCATTGATGCGACCTCAGGGTATTCTTTGCTGAGTTTTCTGGATGCCTTTTTGGGATATAATCAAATTTTGATGTGTAAGGAGGATAGCTCGAAGAAGCATTCATCATGCATTGGGCAATTTATGCTTACAGGAAAATGATGTTTGGGTTGATCAATGTGGGGGCTACCTACCAACGGATGATGAACTATGTTTTCAAAAAGTAGCTTGGTCGTAACATGGAAGTTTATGTAGACGATATGATCGTCAAGAGTGCTGCAGTTCGGGATCACTTGGATGAGTTGGAGGAGTGCTTTTAGACTGTTCAGGAACATAATTTGCGATTAAATCTGACCAAATGCACCTTCGGTCTTGGATCGGGCAAATTCCTGGGGTATCTGGTTAGTAAGAGGGGGATTGAGGCTAATTCGGAGAAGATCAAAGCGATACTAGATATGAAGTCTTTGCAAACTTTTAAAGATGTTCAACGGTTGTCCGGGCGGATTGCTGCACTTAGGAGATTCATGTCTAAGTCGGCAGAACGGCAGTTCTTTAACACTTTGAAGGGGTCGGAGAATGAAAAGACCTTCCAATGGAATTCTGAGTGTGAAGATGCGTTCCAAGGGATCAAGAGGAATCTGTCTTTGGTGTCGTTGTTGATGAAGTCGATCCCCAAAACCCTTGTATCTTTATTTAGGGGCGATCACATTAGCAGTTGGTACAATTTTGGTCAGAAAATTGGGCAGAAAATAGTTCCCTATTTACTATGTTACCATGCGCTTCAGAACACAGAGACTCGGTATCCGAATCTAGAAAAGTTTGCATATGCACTGATAATGGCTAGTCGTAAGCTTCGACATTACTTTCAAGGTCGAGTGATAGTGATATATATAGATCAGCCTCTCAATAAGGTGTTACACAAGCTAGAGATATCGAGTCGACTTGTTCCGTGGGTTATGGAGTTAGGGCAGTACGCTCTGAAGTATTATCTGCGGATGGCTAATAAAGGTCAAGCATTAGTCGACTTTGTCGTGGAATGTCCGTTCTCAGAGTCGGACTCCGTGGATCAGCCTGGTAAGGTGGTGGGCTCGGTTACCGACACTTCATCGACGCAAACTTCGTGGACTCTTTACGTTGAAGGGTCTTCAAGTTCGGATGTTAGCGGGGCGGGGGTGATCCTGACAAGTCCAGAGGGGTTTAGGATTCAACAGGCAATCCGTTTTCGGTTCAAGGTAACTAACAACGAAGTAGAGTACGAGGCGATATTGGTCAGGTTGCAACTAGCCCGAAGTTTAGAAGTTTAGTGCTTGGTCGTCTTCAGTGACTCCCAGCTGGTGGTTAAGCAAATTTCAAGAGAATATGAGGCCTGGGGGTCAAAGATGACTAAGTACTTCGAGGTCAAGGATTGGCTTTATTACTTCGGTTATTATTCCTTTTAGGGGTAGATCGGACTGACAACACGGTGGTGGATACATTATCTAAATTAGCCACGACGGAGGCTAGCTCTTTTGGTTGTTCAATATATTTGGAAGTTCTAGATGCTCCAAGTATTCGTCGAATGGAGGTCATGTGTATAGAAAGGTCTAACTGTTGGCTCACGCCTTACTTAGACTATTTTAGTGATGGAAAGCTATGTCTACACTATGATTGATGGAGATTTGTATCGAAGGGCCTTCTCTTCTCCACTGATGAAGTGTTTGGTGCCTTCCGAGGTGGCTTATGTCATTCGGGAGGTACATGAAGGGATTTGCGGTGATCAAATGGGGACCAAGGCATTGACTTATAAAGTGTTGAGGAAAGGGTATTATTGGCCAACTATATTCCAAGAATTTAGGGAGTACGTGAAGAAATGTCCCAGGTGCCAGCTGAATAGTCCCGTTTCTCACCAACCTCCCGAGGAGTTATCTTCGGTCTAGTCCTCAATCCCATTCGCAGTTTGGGAAATTGATGTGACATCCCGAATTTTTCGAAAAATATTTTAATAAATTAAAATAAAAATTTAATAAATAAAATTCTTATTATGAGACGTGTCGGGTTTGAATGTATAAATGTATATGTGTTATATATATTTTGAAATATATAATTTTGTGTGAAGGGTTAAATGTGTATATAAATGTGAAATATATACATATATTGGGAAAATGAGATTTAATAGTTAATTAAACTATTAAAGAAAGTGGATGAAATTAATTACGAAATGAAATATGGAGGCGAAGAAAATTAATTAATTAATATTAATTAATTGAGATCAAAATTGAAATTATATTAAGAAATAATATCATTTCAATATTAAGCTTTAAACGACAATAAAATTATTATGAATTAAATTTCATAAAACGAGTTAGTTAATTCACTTACTTAAAAATTAGTAAATTAATGCATGTATTTTGTTTTAATAAAATGAGGGAGTTAATTAAACTCATTATTTTAATATATTACATATAAATGTAATACATTTATGTAATGACTTAATATATTATATTATGCCAAACAAGTATAAATTAAATATGGAATCGGAAATTAATTCACTATTTGAAAATTGGTGGATTAAAAGATTCGTTTTCATTAATTGAATAAAGAAAGTTATTTTCTTTTAGTTAGTTAATGATGAGAATTATGTTACCATAATAAAATGTAACATATAATGGTATAATATTTAATATTATACTAAATGAATGTGAATTAAAAATATGAGATGAGGGACCAATATATATATAAATAAATATTGGCTTCAAATTGGTAAATTAAGGTAATATTTAATTTATAGTTAAATATATTAAAGTAATATATTTAATGAATATAAATAAATTGTTGAAAATAATTTATGGAAGGAAGGAGATAATTAAATTTAATTATACAAAACTAGTTGTATACATTAAATAAGTGAATCAAAATAACTAAATATTAATTATTTTAAATAGTTAGTTCGTTTCACTAAATGTGTTATTTTATTAAATGGATTAATTCCATTCCTATTGGAAGGAATTTATACATGTACGTAATTATAATATATAAATTAATATGTGTATTGGAAGTATAATATATGTAATGTATGTATTATGTAATATATGTAGTAAGTATTCATTCTGAGAATTAAAAGTTAACACATGGCCGAGTCATTAGCTTAAGCTGGAGGTGTCATTTTATTAGGCCATCAACAATACACTAAGCTAAGCATATGTTTGATAAATGAAAGAGAGGCTAAGAAGCTCACACCTCAATTCTCAACTTTCTCATCCTTACTCCATCTGTTCCGAACAAAATCCTTGTCTAAGTCTTCATGCTCTCATACTACCAAAGCAAGAAATTCATCAATTCTTGCCAAAAACATCACCAAATTTTCTAAGGACTGAACTGTTAACTAAAATTGAAGAAGAGTTAGAGCAAAGAATTAAAGAATTGGCAAAGAAAGGATTTAAATCAGCCCAACCAAGCTTAAAAGCAAGAACATATCAAACAAAGAGGTTATACGACGAATGAAAACATAAGAATTATGTTAACTGACGAGCAAGGTTACACATCGAACATTTGATTTACGTAAACAACGAACGAGGCAAGTTCTTTCAGTCTTGTGTATATTATTTGCTCAACATGTGAACGTGTTCTATGTTCTATGATTTGATGGAGAGCATAACTGAAGTGTGCACATTGTACAATTATATGAATTTAACTGTTGACGTGCAGTTGATAAAGTTGATAAATTATTTTGTGTTGAACTTATAAACTGAAAAATAGATGACATGATCTAAATGATGCACCACATGAATGTATGAGTATATAGAGTTGCATACCATAAAACATTGGATGTGTGTATAAAATGCATTGTATGTAATACATCATGCATGGATAAAATGTAAGTATGTAGGCTACGTGAAACATGAAACGTGTTAACTGTTAGTTTTGTTGGGCCGTCGCGCTCATACTTGCAAATAACTTTATTTGCAGATTAAGAATGTAACTCTCTCGTGACCATGGCAATAAAGACTTGAGACATGTTAAGAAGAAGATTTTTATTGTTTTATTTAGTTAGACTTATATTAAGTCAGGATGACTCTTATAATGTACATGAGCTGAGTTGTGTAAACCTTGAGTTATAAAATAAAGGTTGTTCGTTTTAAATTTGAAATGTAGCTTTACAATTACTTTGTAAAGTAAATTGATATGATGACAATAATGTATGAGAGATGGTTTATAGTTTATGGATTGTAGTTATGGAGGTTTAGAAGAATAAATTTAATATCAAAAGTTGAATTTTATATTCACAACTGACGTTTGAGATGAATCATAGAATATATATGATTTTGGGATATAAGTATGAATTGTAAAGGTTACGATTTCGGGGACGGAGAACGATAAAAAATGTTTTGGGAATTTATGGTTTTTATTAAATTATGAGAAAAGTTTTAAATATCTAAATTTTATATCTTTATTAATATTAAAGGTTATAAAGTTTTAAATTTATATGCATTTTACCAATAATAATATTGATTCATGATGTAGAATTAAAATGAGATTATATTTTAAAGCACAGGATCAGGATTGAAAATAGGCCGGATTTTGGGGGCGTTACAATTGACATCCTGGGTCCATTACCGAAAACGAAGGGCCAGATGAGTTTTGTGATCGTGGCAGTCGATTATATGACCAAGTGGGCAAAGGCCAAACCTCTTCAGACGATTACTGAACAGGAGTGCTTAAAGTTTTTAAAGGAATCCATGGTGTTTCGGTTCGGTATCTCCAAGGTTTTAATATTTGATAATGGAAGACAATTTGTAGGAAAAAAGAAAAAAGAGATTGCGGAATGGGTTAGTAAATGTCTTACGTGTTAATGCATTAAGGCAGAACATCAACGCCCATGCAATCAAATTACATAAATAGTGTGGAAGCGCGATAAAAAACGGATTTTAAAATTTTTCTTACAAACCATCACCATGATCATCCTTATGCTCAATTATCAATTAAACGAAAGAGATAGAGAATCAGATTCATACCCTCGTAGATCAAAACTTCCTCAGGTACAAGTTCAACTCCAAATCCTTCGCCTTCTCCTTGAATTCCACCGATTAGATTCCTTCTTTTGATTAATGCAAGCCACCCAAGTGTTTGGCCTCTAGAGGTGATCCACCAAGTAATAATACGTATTCAAGAAGAGGGGTGTTGACAAAATTCTAGTTTCTATCTCTATAGAAATTGTAAGTACTCTCTCTCCAATTCTGATGGAAGAGTGTCATGTAACCCTAAATCATAATAAGACTCCTCTTATTTATAGATATAGGGAACCCTCCTAAAACTATTTAGGATTAGGATTTCTATTCTAATTAAAATCCTTTAATTAATTAAACTCCTAATCCAATTAGGAATTTATGAGAGCACTTCTATTAATTAATTCCCAAACCTTTTTTAGGAATTAAATAATAATAATAGTAATAATATTAATAATACTCCGCTTATTAATTTATATTTAATATTTCCAAAATATAAAATAATAAGTATTAAGTTATTTAATTTATTCTATCACCATAGCATAAATTAAATATATTTAACATATTATTACGATTATGTCATTTACTTCTTAAATAAATATTTTCTTTTTACGGTGTGACTCTTTTGGTTCTCCATATTAAACCGGTTGTGAATAAATCAATTAGAACAATTCTAATCTTATTTAAATAAATAAATTAAACTATTTAATTTATTTAAATAAATAATATTTATTCTATAATAAGAGTAAGTCCCCTTAGCGATCAACGACTTTCCAGATAATATAGATTTCAACATTAATCATAAAAGAACATTTCAGTGACTAGTTACCGTACAATTCAATCCTTCTACCATACAATGTCTCAATCAAATATAAGACATGAAATTACTGTCAAGTCTTATTTTATTTGATTATATGTATTTCGATTCTTAAATGCACAATTCTAAATAATGCAAATTAGAAACACCTTTCTATATTCATTCTGCTTTGGCCAAAAACTACTGAGTTGTCTTTTATCGAATCACATAAGACATTCTCTCCTTTTACTAGAAGTGGTAGATTCTTTGTTGACCATTCACCTATCTTCATGTATAACTTATTATAGCCAATCATACCCTTTGATATACCCTAAAAGTTTTAAGGACATGTCAAAGTATAACTCATCATACACAAGATACTATGATGATCTCAAGTTTAAGGATCACTTGTACTACTATCACTTAAGGAATTCCTATTGGCAGACAAGTAAAATTCCATTAGGTATTCCTTTTAGTGAGCCACGTTCAATGAACTTATTCTCTAATAAGCACCTACATACTTGCTTTAGTGTCTCCACACAAATGATTATGAGATCAATCATCCTCTTCCTAAGAGCAAGCAAAGTATGTACTAATCTATCCGGATTCACTTGTCCCCTTTTTAGTAATCCAATGATTAGGAACGATTTTAGTTTGTGAGCTATCTAGAATTTAGATATCATTAGTACGATCATCATCATGATTCTAAAAGCATTGCTCAAAACTATGGGTTTATCACATTTAATATAACAACATCATGTAGATAATGAAAATGTCTTTAATAAATTAATTAATTTTTATTAATAACCGAATAAGATTACAAAATATATGTTACATCATATCAAATATGATTGGCTTGTGTGCATACTACTTTCATTTACAACCCTTAAAAATTTCGAAATGAAAGTGGGAGCACATTACAATGGATTTTGTGGTGGGACTCCCAACAACACCAAAGGGTTTTAATGCTATCTACGTGATCATAGAACGACTTACAAAATTTGCTCACTTCTTACCGATAAAAATAAAATTTAATTTATAGCAAGCAAAGCTTTATATTAAGAAAATTGTCCCTCGACACGAAGTTTCGGTATCGACTGTATCCGATCAAGATCTATACTTTACATCAAATTTCTAGAAAAGTCTCCAAGAGTAACTAGGAACTCAAATGAAGTTAAACACTGCGTACCATCCTCAAATGGATGGACAAAGCAAGAGAAAGATTCAAACCTTAAAGGTTGGTGATCATCTACCGTTAGTACAGTTCGCATACAACAACAGTTATCACGCTAGCATTGGAATGCCGCCTTACGAAGCGTTGTACAGAAGAAAATGCTGAACTGCACTATGTTAGGATGAGGTTGGTGAACGACAACTGCTCGGACCAGAATTGGTGCTGTAGACGGTAGATATCGTCAAAACCATACGAGGAAGACTCGTAGCGGCTTAAGATCGCCAAAAAAAGTACACAAACCAAAAGTGTCAAGCTCGAGAATTCGACATGGGCGGTTACGTATTTCAAAAAGTATCTCCATAGAAAGGAAAAATACGATTCGGGAAAAGGAGAAACTTAGTCCTCGTTTTATAGGACCATTTGAGGCACTTAAACGAGTAAGCTAAGTAGCTTATGAAATATATAGCGTTACCTCCAGAACTAGAATATATATATAATGTGTTTCACGTTTCTGTTTTGCATCCTTACATATAAATCGGACTATAAATATGTGATAGATTACGAGCTAATACAAGTCGAGAAAGAATAGAAAAGAGCAAGGTCTAAGGAACAAAGTAATACCTTCAATGAAGATAATATGGAGAAATCACTTCGTGGAAGAAGCTATATGTTAGCTAGAGGATAAAATAAAAAAAAGTTACCCACATATTTTTGAGCAAGTACTTGTGATTCTGGGGACAAAATCCTTATAAGGGACAAAATGTAAAATTTTAAAAACCCTTGTAACAAATTTTGTGATTATAAATGCAATTACTATTAAAGTCTAAATTATAATTCTTGATTATTGTGTAGAATGTATATAAATACATATATTATTTGAGTAAGTTTAATAAAAGGGAAAGTAACTAAAAAATGTAACACTTTAAAAATATCAAGTAACAATACTAAATATAATGCAAATATACATACATGTTTAATTAATACAAGTATACTTACATATATATAACTAATACAAGTATACATACATAATTCACATGTGTACATAAATACATATGTTTGTATGTTATCTATATATATAGCCGAAATCTCAATAGTTTATGTAGATACAAAGCTAGCAAGCAAGCAAACAAGACAAATGGTCAAAAAGTCAACAAATCTAGAGAATTTTTGCAAGTTGCCAACAAAGCTAGAAAATAAAAAATAATAATAAATATGGGAAGCACTATTGAGATTTTGGCTAGGTAAGGATAATGGAGGGTAAGCTTCCTTGAGAAGCCTTGTGACGCCCCCAAATCCGTGTACTAGTTACAACAGACTTGGTACATCACTATTCATCCACATACTTGCTAACTAGCTATTATTATAAGCTAGGCTACACATTACATTAATTATTTACATTATTTACACATACATATCTAGGTCTTACTTACACAATATGAACTAATACATTAGTTCTAAAATATTACGTCATTAATTATTTATTTAACTAATACATTATTATTTACTGCTTTTCTTCACTTTCTTTGCCCTTTCCCTTGTCTTTTATACCCAACCCCTCGGGTTCCTCTGTCTTAGCTGCCAACATAAAGTTTTATGCAAGAGTAAACAACTAATTTGCTTAGCAAGTATAGTAGTTTAAAATAAAATAAAAATGACTGGAAGCAAATCAATATTCAATGATTTTGAAAAAATTAAGATTATCAACAATTCGAGGAAGTCAACAAAAATCTCTTTATAGAATAATGAACAGTTGTGTGAGCGGTACGCATTGTTTCGAGTGCGAGAATGATAGGATTGCCCCTTTTAATGCTAAAAAAATGGAACAAAATAATTGGTCTCTAAATCACCACTTTGTTTGTAAATTTGAAGGAACTCATGAAACAATTAGTATGTTTTGCTAAATGAATACTTGTATGAATTGTACGCATTATTTTGAGTGCGAAAGTAATATAATTGCTCCTTTTGATGCTAAACAAAGTAGAATGAAGTAGTAGGACTCTATGTGACGTCCCCAAATCCGGGTACTTCAAACCCGCATTTGGTGCAACACGATACTATTCATTCAACCTGCTAATACTGATATTAAAACCAAAATAGGTCATTACACCAAGTTAAACTTGTCTAACCCAGGTTCGCAGACCTTTAAGTACTTCATTACATGATAGATAAAGTATTATCATATTACAAATTCTAATTATTACAAGCAACGACTTCCGACTACTCATTTAGCTTCCATTTGCCCTTATCCTGGTCGGATCCTTCTGTACGATCTTGCCTAGCTGAAAACATTTAATTTCAAAGCAAGAATGAGCATTCAATAACTCAACAAGTAGTAACAGTTAATAAACATCATATAGAGGGATTAAATGTTTTCTATGAGTATACTTCTATAACGAATCAATAGTTGTGAAGCAACTGAAACAATTCTGAATAATTTATCAAATCGTTTATATTTTCGAAACGACATACTAACTATAGATGATGAGTGGTCAAAAGACCACGAACTTATATTTTCAAGTTTATGTTAAGGTTTGAACAAAAATTCATCTATAAACCGACATGCTTACGGGCATGGTGGGCGATCAGCCCATTATGCCCTGCGTTGATCAACAATAATGTAACGCCCTCGAAACTTGGGTCTTACCTTAACCCAATTCCGGCGCGTCACGGTACGTCCCATGGAATATAGGCTTACTACAAATAAGTAATCACAATAATATTACAACATATTCTCATCTAATCCCAGGCACGAAGACCTTAAATAATACACTTATGATCAAGGTTGAATAAATACCATGATCATTTACAAAATCTCCTATGTGAACGCAAGGTTTAGATTCTGACTTTATTCAATCCCTGAATATACGCAAAGTTATTCAACAACTATACATTCGTTATAAAAACAAATGTGTCCTTTGTACATCATTGTCATCCTTCTAGTTTTACTATAACAAGTAACTAACATAATCACATCATAAATACTATAATGGATAACCTTCATTTCTAACTCAAGGTTTACATAGACAAATTCCAGTACATCATATACTGTCATCATAGCTAAATAATTTCAATAAAGGAATATTTAGCAACCTTCCTGTATCCATGCGCCGTTAATCTTTATCATCACGATGTTAAGATAATTGCATTGCATCGTAAAATCTGCAAAAGTTTTATTTTGCAAGAATGAGCACGACGGCTCAGCAAGAACTAACAGTTTTCACATTTCATGCTTCACGTAACACATAAGTTTGCATTTTATTCATGCATCATGATCCTCATACTATGCATCTTACTCATGCATTATAAATCTTATGCAATTCATCAATATATATGCATCATGCATCTCATAGCATACCTCATGTATCTCACATTGTATATTTACAATAATTTAAGTTCCACATAGAACAATATAGTCACATAGTTGCACATTGTGCACACTTTAATCATGTTCGCATACAATCCACATATTAGTGAAAGATATAGTAATTTAATCATGTACGTCAATACATTTAAAGAAGTCAACAAGTTACTTAAAGAACTTGCCTTAAGCTTTCCTTGCCAAATTATGATGGCTCGTCCTTCAAATATCCTACACAATTTATTTTAACAATAAAATACCAATTAGCCACTAAAAAGGTTTCATATAATGGTTTACAATATAACAACTCTTATCTCATATTGTTCGCACATTATAAATTAATAAACGCGATTAACTCTAAAACGTTACTCGGTGTCGCGTTGTTTGAAAATGTTATGACCCTTATCATCATCAATACTTATTGGTTACATTAACCCCATTCCATATCTTATAATGTTCGTTTCATTTGAATCGAAACATTATTTAAGTTCATTAACACTTACACGACGTTTCGACGTTTACACGATACACGCCTAATTCGCTTATTTTGCGTGTGCTTAGCATGCTCATACATTGGGTTATAACACTCTATCATGTTTCATTATTATTAGAAACAAAATATTAAACAAGGTTATATATACACTTGTTACGGCGTTATGACGTTTGCATGTCCGTATGCCACACTTGCCTATTCGAACGTTGATAGACTCATAATTCATACATTTTATTATCCCTAATTTTTTCCTTTTTCTTATATTAGTTTATTAAATTAATATGTTTTATTTTATTTTGTAGGATTTTATATTTTGTTGTGATAAAGTCAAAATCTTGGTGATGAAGCAGTATTTAATGCTCTTATTCATGTAAAGAAATATGCAAGAAGAATTCTATAAGGAAAAGGAAGGAGGTGGAACAATCTTGGTGTGCAAGTCAAATCCAATGAGAGAAAGGAAAGACAATCTAGAAGATATCTTTGAGAAGTTGATTGCCACTAGGAAGTTGAAACCTATATGGAAAGGGACTAAGAGAAAGAAAGGGAATAAAAGAGACCAAGTTCAATGAATGTAAATTAGGGCACAAATTTATTTTCCCTATAAATAGGTCTCTTATTTTAGAGAGAGTATGATATTTTCTTTTAGGTATCAGTTTAGGTTAGGAGTAGAAGTAAATTAAATTATTTTTCATTGTACACTTGTTGGAGGATCGTTAATTAAAGGGAGTTTTTTATTTTTAATTTTCTACTTCTTCTTCTTTATTTTAGTTAGTTTATTTATTTTCATGTCTAGTTAATTTCTTTAATCTAGGATGAAGATGAAATTAAATAATTATTCATGATAATATTTTTTTTATCTCTTCTATTATTTATGCTTTTATGTTTAATTGATTTCGCCTTCATGTTTCGATATTGAAATACCTTCGTTTTATAGTTCTTATGTGATTTTAAATTAATTAAGAGGTTTTGATAGATTATTGTTAAGATATGAGTTTTTCATAATCCATGCTTGCTCAAAGAAGTTTTGATGGGTTATAGTTAATCCTTAAATTTTCATAGTCTATGCTTGCCCACGTTAATTATAAAATTACTAAATTAAAGGGAAGGGAGATCAAAATCATAATTAAGTTATAAAAATAGAAGAGATTGAATTACTTGTTATGTTTATTATTTAATGGATTCGAATTCCTAGATTGCTTCCTTATTATTAGTTAGTTTAATTATAGTTAATTGATTCTTAATCTTTATTTCTAATTCGCCTAAAATAGATATTAAGGATACAATAAAATTAATCTAGTCTCTGTGGATGCGACCTGTACTTGCCAGTTCTTCAATTTGACACTGTGCACTTGCAGTTACATATTTTTATCACATCAAGTTTTTGGCGCCGTTGCCGGGGACTAGAATTAATTTTTTTTATCCCTTAATATTTATTTATTCGAATTAGTTTTTCAACTCTAATTTTTATTTTTTTTTCTTTTCAGGATTATCGAAGCAGATCGAAGGAGCGAAAAGATAAAGATTTTATTGTTGCGCTATTCCTGGTATTTTGTATCTTAACTCAAAAAAAAAATAGTAGCTTAGTTTTATTTTTTTTATTTTTTATTTTTTTTAGTTTTTATTGTTAATTAGAAAACTAATTGCCGCATTCATGCATTCACTCACGTAGAACACATCCTATTTAGGTTTTTATTTTATTTATTTTTTGTCAATTATAAACTGTGGTGATTGCTGGAGGATTGAGGTACGTCAAATTTCTCCTTCTTTCGTAATTCACATAGTTTTAGGACACTTTATTTGTTTACAGTTTTTTTTTATTTGTGCATTCTCATTTGTAATTTAACTTAAGGGCACAATCCATAACAAGATAAGGTGGGGATTTCATCACCCTTCCTTGGCCCACAAACAACCCAACTTGCATTTTGCATAACCTTGACCTAATAAAATCAAGTAGACGTTAGCCCCTAGGACTCTTGAGCTCAATTAGGACAAGAAACTCCAAGAGGAGGCTGAATTTTTAATTAATCAAACTACTAGTGTCTAGGCAAGTGGTTCAAAAGGTAAACGCCTAAAGAACGTGTGGTTATTTAATTAGTCACCGTACCCACGGAGAGACTCCCACCGTTCTTACACTTACCTGGCTAGTGGCTTGATTAATTTTGAATTTTGTGGACCTTAAGGTGTAACTTGGAACAGTTAGGAGCTGTCTAGATTTTATTTAGGTTAACCGTAGAATTAGGATATTTAATTTTAATTTTTTTTCCTTTTGTGTGACTTTCGTGGCTAGTTGTTTATTTGTCTTGTGATTTGTGGAAAGATGGACTCCTATTATAGTTGGAATAATAATTTTACTTGGAATCAAGAACCTTATGAAAATTTTAATGCACACCAAGTAAATCAATTTTTTCCAACTTATGAAAATCCTTATCTAAGTTCATATCCATATCCATATTCGGATCCAGAACCTCAATATCCACAAGAATTTTCAAATGAAGAAGAGGAAAGATTCAACACCTTAGAAAAAACTATGGAAGCTTTAATGGAAACTCATTTTAATTTCATACAAAGCACGAATCAAGCTATATCTCGTCTAGAAATTCAAATGAGTCGGTTAGCCACCATAATAAATGAACAAGAGGTGGATAAATTTTCTAGTGACTCTGAGGTTAATTTTGAAAATCATGATGATTGTGGAAATGATGAAAAAAATAAAAATTTTGGATTTAATTCTACACACTTTGAGTCAAACCAATTTGAGGAGTCTAAAAATTATGAGTCTATACCTAAAATTGATCATGTCGCATTTAATGAATCGGTTGAAAAAGTCTATAAGCCTAAAGTTCCATATCCTGAAAGACTTATTCCTAGAAAACAACCGAGTGATTTTGTGGACCAACCCATTAAAGTAAACATGATTCAAGAGTTGTCCATGACCAAAGAAATAATTGAAAATAGACTCATGATTGAAGATAATCCAATTGATTTTTTTTAAATCACCTTGACCAAAAGTGGAATGAATCTGAATATTTAGATAAGGTCAACGAGTTGCTGAGATCCATTTCACATAAGTCACCCAAATTGGAACCTATATTTGAACCAATTCGTCCACACTTTGAGCATATTCGTAAATATTTTCCCGAGGTAAACTTTAAGCATAACTGTGATGGAAATTCTGACTATTTTCAATTTCTTAGACCTCCGGAAAATCATGAAAAGTTCACACTCACTTATCCATTTGCATCATTCATTTGCAGTCATATACTTTTTAGGATATATGAAATTCGTAGGTATGTACATTTGTTTTCTTTTTCACCGCATTTATTGTAGCACGACGGCCCCACATACAAGGTACAATTCTTTCATTTCTTTGTTCTCTATTTTTCATTTGCATACATTGAGGACAATGCATGATTTAGGTATGGGGGGAGTTTGTATTATAGTATTAGATTTTTTTTTCTTTTTAGGAATTTAGTAAAAAAATAGGATTTTTTTTTTCTTTTTAGGAAAAATTTTTAAGATTTGTTAAAAAAATAAAAAATAAAAAATTTTGTTTGACTTTTTGTGAGTTGGATCAATTCTAATAAGTATCTGTGGAGCAGAACTCATGAGTAAGATTAAAAGATTTAAAACTCTTGAATCTTTGATGAGATACAAAATCTTAGTTCAATGCACCATCTTGAGTAAAATAAAGTTCCTATGTATTTTTGGCACTTCACGTTCGCACTAACTCTTAGTTGTGGGGTATAAACTATGATTTGAGCAAATTGAAAAAAAAAGAAAAAAATTTGAAGAAAAAAGAAAAAGAAAAGTTGGAAAAAAGTTGAAAAGAAATAAATAACTGCTTCAATGTCCATTGAACGAAATAACTGGGTATCCAAGCCTCAGGAAGCATCGATATTCACGCTGAAAAGTGTGATGGATATAAGCAGCTTGACTAGTCTAGTTTTGTGGCCTTTGTTACTCGAGTTAGTAAGCCCTTAGGGGTGTCTTTACACCTAGTGCCCTAAAGCCAACTGGTTTGGGAGTCATTGGTCCAACACTCGCTACATGGGTAACTCTGAATAGCCTAAGAAAACGAGACATTGCACAAGTCAAGAAAAAAAATTCAAAAAAAAAAAAAGGAAAAAAAAGGAATGAAAAAAAATGAAAAAAAAGAGGAAAAAAAATGAATTTCCTTGATTTTCATGGTAATAATCCCTACTAAGAGTTACATCACATACACAATGCATGCATCACATGGAATAAATTTTATGAAGGATGGTGTCTAGAATGAAAATAGAGTATTTTTGATAAGGTGAAAGTGTGATTTTGAATTTGATTTTGCTTATGTATATTGCCCGTGTATACTTAGAAGTTTTTTTTTCCAATTTCGTAATTTGTTGAGCCCAAAAATATTTTATTTTGAATTTTGTGGGTATATTCACTGCAAACCCTCACGAGACACAACTCGTCCACTTGGGGGTAACCTTGGGGTTTAAAGGCTTGTTGCACATGCTAAGTGCAATCGTGTTTCCTACGAAAATGGGGTAGTATAGTTTTTGTTTTTATTTTATTTTCTTTTTATTTTACTCAAGGACGAGCAAAAGCTAGGTATGGGGGTATTTGATAGACTCATAATTCATACATTTTATTATCCCTAATTTTGTCCTTTTTCTTATATTAGTTTATTAAATTAATATGTTTTATTTTATTTTGTAGGATTTTATATTTTGTTGTGATAAAGTCAAAATCTTGGTGATGAAGCAGTATTTAATGCTCTTATTCATGTAAAGAAATATGCAAGAAGAATTCTACAAGGAAAAGGAAGGAGGTGGAACAATCTTGGTGTGCAAGTCAAATCCAATGAGAGAAAGGAAAGACGATCTAGAAGATATCTTTGAGAAGTTGATTGCCACTAGGAAGTTGAAACCTATATGGAAAGGGACTAAGAGAAAGAAAGGGAATAAAAGAGACCAAGTTCAATGAATGTAAATTAGGGCACAAATTTATTTTCCCTATAAATAGGTCTCTTATTTTAGAGAGAGTATGATATTTTCTTTTATGTATCAGTTTAGGTTAGGAGTAGGAGTAAATTAAATTATTTTTCATTGTACGTTTGTTGGAGGATCGTTAATTAAAGGGAGTTTTCTTATTTTATTTTTAATTTTCTATTTCTTCTTTATTTTAGTTAGTTTATTTTTTTTTTAATGTCTAGCTAGTTTCTTTAATCTAGGATGAAGATGAAATTAAATAATTATTCATGATAATATTTTATCTCTTCTATTATTTATGCTTTTATGTTTAATTGATTTCGCCTTCATGTTTCGTTATTGAAATACTTTCGTTTTATAGTTCTTATGTGATTTTAAATTAATTAAGAGGTTTTGATAGATTATTATTAAGATATGAGTTTTTCATAATCCATGCTTGCTCAAAGAAGTTTTGATGGGTTATAGTTAATCCTTAAATTTTCATAGTCTATGCTTGCCCACGTTAATTATAAAATTATTAAATTAAAGGGAAGGGAGATCAAAATCATAATTAAGTTATAAAAATAGAAGAGATTGAATTACTTGTTATGTTTATTATTTAATGGATTCGGATTCCTAGATTGCTTTCTTATTATTAGTTAGTTTAATTATATTTAATTGATTCTTAATCTTTATTTCTAATTCGCCTAAAATAGATATTAAGGATACAATAAAATTAATCTAGTCTCTGTGGATTCGACCTGTACTTGCCAGTTCTTCAATTTGACACTGTGCACTTGCAGTTACATATTTTTATCACATCAAGTTTTTGAAAAAGTTGAAAAGAAAATAACTGCTTCAATGTCCATTGAACGAAATAACTGGGTATCCAAGCCTCAGGAAGCATCGATATTCACGCTGAAAAGTGTGATGGATATAAGCAGCTTGACTAGTCTAGTTTTGTGGCCTTTGTTACTCGAGTTAGTAAGCCCTTAGGGGTGTCTCTACACCTAGTGCCCTAAAGCCAATTGGTTTGGGAGTCATTGGTCCAACGCTCGTTACATGGGTAACTCTGAAAAGCCTAAGAAAATGAGACAGTGCACAAGTCAAGGAAAAAAAAAGAAAAAAGAAACGAAAAAAAAATGAAAAAAAAAGGAAAAAAGAAAAAAAATGAATTTCCTTGATTTTCATGGTAATAATCCCTACTAAGAGTTACATCACATACACAATGCATGCATCATATGAAATTAATTTTATGAAGGATGGTGTCTAGAATGAAGATTGAGTATTTTTGATAAGGTGAAAGTGTGATTTTGAATTTGATTTTGCTTGTGTATATTGCCCATGTATACTTAGAAGTTTTTTTTTCCAATTTCGTAATTTGTTGAGCCCAAAAATATTTTATTTTGAATTTTGTGGGTATATTCACTGCAAACCCTCACGAGACACAACTCGTCCACTTGGGGGTAACCTTGGGGTTTAAAGGCTTGTTGCACATGCTAAGTGCAATCGTGTTTCCTACGAAAATGGGGTAGTATAGTTTTTGTTTTTATTTTATTTTCTTTTTATTTTACTCAAGGACGAGCAAAAGCTAGGTATGGGGGTATTTGATAGACTCATAATTCATACATTTTATTATCCCTAATTTTGTCCTTTTTCTTATATTAGTTTATTAAATTAATATGTTTTATTTTATTTTGTAGGATTTTATATTTTGTTGTGATAAAGTCAAAATCTTGGTGATGAAGCAGTATTTAATGCTCTTATTCATGTAAAGAAATATGCAAGAAGAATTCTACAAGGAAAAGGAAGGAGGTGGAACAATCTTGGTGTGCAAGTCAAATCCAATGAGAGAAAGGAAAGACAATCTAGAAGATATCTTTGAGAAGTTGATTGCCACTAGGAAGTTGAAACCTATATGGAAAGGGACTAAGAGAAAGAAAGGGAATAAAAGAGACCAAGTTCAATGAATGTAAATGAGGGCACAAATTTATTTTCCCTATAAATAGGTCTCTTATTTTAGAGAGAGTATGATATTTTCTTTTATGTATCAGTTTAGGTTAGGAGTAGAAGTAAATTAAATTATTTTTCATTGTACACTTGTTGGAGGATCGTTAATTAAAGGGAGTTTTTTATTTTTAATTTTCTACTTCTTCTTCTTTATTTTAGTTAGTTTATTTATTTTCATGTCTAGTTAATTTCTTTAATCTAGGATGAAGATGAAATTAAATAATTATTCATGATAATATTTTTTGTATCTCTTCTATTATTTATGCTTTTATGTTTAATTGATTTCGCCTTCATGTTTCGATATTGAAATACCTTCGTTTTATAGTTCTTATGTGATTTTAAATTAATTAAGAGGTTTTGATAGATTATTGTTAAGATATGAGTTTTTCATAATCCATGCTTGCTCAAAGAAGTTTTGATGGGTTATAGTTAATCCTTAAATTTTCATAGTCTATGCTTGCCCACGTTAATTATAAAATTACTAAATTAAAGGGAAGGGAGATCAAAATCATAATTAAGTTATAAAAATAGAAGAGATTGAATTACTTGTTATGTTTATTATTTAATGGATTCGGATTCCTAGATTGCTTTCTTATTATTAGTTAGTTTAATTATATTTAATTGATTCTTAATCTTTATTTCTAATTCGCCTAAAATAGATATTAAGGATACAATAAAATTAATCTAGTCTCTGTGGATTCGACCTGTACTTGCCAGTTATTCAATTTGACACTGTGCACTTGCAGTTACATATTTTTATCACATCAAGTTTTTGGCGCCGTTGCCGGGGACTAGAATTAATTTTTTTTTATCCCTTAATATTTATTTATTCGAATTAGTTTTTCAACTCTAATTTTTTTTTTCTTTTCAGGATTATCGAAGCAGATCGAAGGAGCGAAAAGATAAAGATTTTATTGTTGCGCTATTCCTGGTATTTTGTATCTTAACTCAAAAAAAAAATAGTAGCTTAGTTTTATTTTTTTTATTTTTTATTTTTTTTAGTTTTTATTGTTAATTAGAAAACTAATTGCCGCATTCATGCATTCACTCACGTAGAACACATCCTATTTAGGTTTTTATTTTATTTATTTTTTGTCAATTATAAACTGTGGTGATTGCTGGAGGATTGAGGTACGTCAAATTTCTCCTTCTTTCGTAATTCACATAGTTTTAGGACACTTTATTTGTTTACAGTTTTTTTTTATTTGTGCATTCTCATTTGTAATTTAACTTAAGGGCACAACCCATAACAAGATAAGGTGGGGATTTAATCACCCTTCCTTGGCCCACAAACAACCCAACTTGCATTTTGCATAACCTTGACCTAAAAAATCAAGTAGACGTTAGCCCCTAGGACTCTTGAGCTCAATTAGGACAAGAAACTCCAAGAGGAGGCTGAATTTTTAATTAATCAAACTACTAATGTCTAGGCAAGTGGTTCAAAAGGTAAACGCCTAAAGAACGTGTGGTTATTTAATTAGTCACCGTACCCACGGAGAGACTCCCACCGTTCTTACACTTACCTGGCTAGTGGCTTGATTAATTTTGAATTTTGTGGACCTTAAGGTGTAACTTGGAACAGTTAGGAGCTGTCTAGATTTTATTTAGGTTAACCGTAGAATTAGGATATTTAATTTTAATTTTTTTTCCTTTTGTGTGACTTTCGTGGCTAGTTGTTTATTTGTCTTGTGATTTGTGGAAAGATGGACTCCTATTATAGTTGGAATAATAATTTTACTTGGAATCAAGAACCTTATGAAAATTTTAATGCATACCAAGTAAATCAATTTTTTCCAACTTATGAAAATCCTTATCTAAGTTCATATCCATATCCATATTCGGATCCAGAACCTCAATATCCACAAGAATTTTCAAATGAAGAAGAGGAAAGATTCAACACCTTAGAAAAAACTATGGAAGCTTTAATGGAAACTCATTTTAATTTCATACAAAGCACGAATCAAGCTATATCTCGTCTAGAAATTCAAATGAGTCGGTTAGCCACCATAATAAATGAACAAGAGGTGGATAAATTTTCTAGTGACTCTGAGGTTAATTTTGAAAATCATGATGATTGTGGAAATGATGAAAAAAATAAAAATTTTGGATTTAATTCTACACACTTTGAGTCAAACCAATTTGAGGAGTCTAAAAATTATGAGTCTATACCTAAAATTGATCATGTCGCATTTAATGAATCGGTTGAAAAAGTCTATAAGCCTAAAGTTCCATATCCTGAAAGACTTATTCCTAGAAAACAACCGAGTGATTTTGTAGACCAACCCATTAAAGTAAACATGATTCAAGAGTTGTCCATGACCAAAGAAATAATTGAAAATAGACTCATGATTGAAGATAATCCAATTGATTTTTTTTTAAATCACCTTGACCAAAAGTGGAATGAATCTGAATATTTAGATAAGGTCAACGAGTTGCTGAGATCCATTTCACATAAGTCACCCAAATTGGAACCTACATTTGAACCAATTCGTCCACACTTTGAGCATATTCGTAAATATTTTTCCGAGGTAGACTTTAAGTACAATCCTGATGAAAATTCTGACTATTTTCATTTTCCTAGACCTCCTGAAAATCATGAAAAGTTCACATTCGCTTGCCCATTTGTATCATTTATTTATAATCACATACTTTTTAGGATATATGAAATTCGTAGGTATGTACATTTGTTTTCTTTTTCACCGCATTTATTGTAGCACGACGGCCCCACATACAAGGTACAATTCTTTCACATCTTTGTTCTCTATTTTTCATTTGCATACATTGAGGACAATGCATGATTTAGGTATGGGGGGAGTTTGTATTATAGTATTAGATTTTTTTTTTTGAATTTAGGAAAAATTAAAAAATTTATAGTATTAGATATTTATTTTATTTTATTTTTTTTCCTTTTGTTTTATTTTTTTTATTTTTAGGAAAATTTTTAAGATTTTTTTTTTTTTGTTTTAAAAAAAATATAAAAAAAAATTGTTTGACTTTTTGCGAGTTGGATTAATTCTAATAAGTATCTGTGGAGCAGAACTCATGCGTAAGATTAAAAGATTTAGCACTCTTGAAACTTTGATAAGATACAAAATCTTAGTTCGGAACACCATCTTGAGTAAAATAAAGTTCCTATGTATTTTTGGCACTTCACGTTCGCACTAACTCTTAGTTGTGGGGTATAAACTATGATTTGAGCAAATTGAAAAAAAAAGGAAAAAATTTGAAGAAAAAAAAAACAAAAAAAGTTGGAAAAAAAGTTGAAAAGAAAATAACTGCTTCAATGTCCATTGAACGAAATAACTGGGTATCCAAGCCTCAGGAAGCATCGATATTCACGCTGAAAAGTGTGATGGATATAAGCAGCTTGACTAGTCTAGTTTTTGTGGCCTTTGTTACTCGAGTTAGTAAGCCCTTAGGGGTGTCTCTACACCTAGTGCCCTAAAGCCAACTGGTTTGGGAGTCATTGGTCCAACGCTCGCTACATGGGTAACTCTGAAAAGCCTAAGAAAATGAGACAGTGCACAAGTCAAGGAAAAAAAAAGAAAAAAGAAACGAAAAAAAATGAAAAAAAAAAGGAAAAAAGAAAAAAAATGAATTTCCTTGATTTTCATGGTAATAATCCCTACTAAGAGTTACATCACATACACAATGCATGCATCATATGAAATTAATTTTATGAAGGATGGTGTCTAGAATGAAGATTGAGTATTTTTGATAAGGTGAAAGTGTGATTTTGAATTTGATTTTGCTTGTGTATATTGCCCATGTATACTTAGAAGTTTTTTTTTCCAATTTCGTAATTTGTTGAGCCCAAAAATATTTTATTTTGAATTTTGTGGGTATATTCACTGCAAACCCTCACGAGACACAACTCGTCCACTTGGGGGTAACCTTGGGGTTTAAAGGCTTGTTGCACATGCTAAGTGCAATCGTGTTTCCTACGAAAATGGGGTAGTATAGTTTTTGTTTTTATTTTATTTTCTTTTTATTTTACTCAAGGACGAGCAAAAGCTAGGTATGGGGGTATTTGATAGACTCATAATTCATACATTTTATTATCCCTAATTTTGTCCTTTTTCTTATATTAGTTTATTAAATTAATATGTTTTATTTTATTTTGTAGGATTTTATATTTTGTTGTGATAAAGTCAAAATCTTGGTGATGAAGCAGTATTTAATGCTCTTATTCATGTAAAAAAATATGCAAGAAGAATTCTACAAGGAAAAGGAAGGAGGTGGAACAATCTTGGTGTGCAAGTCAAATCCAATGAGAGAAAGGAAAGACAATCTAGAAGATATCTTTGAGAAGTTGATTGCCACTAGGAAGTTGAAACCTATATGGAAAGGGACTAAGAGAAAGAAAGGGAATAAAAGAGACCAAGTTCAATGAATGTAAATTAGGGCACAAATTTATTTTCCCTATAAATAGGTCTCTTATTTTAGAGAGAGTATGATATTTTCTTTTATGTATCAGTTTAGGTTAGGAGTAGGAGTAAATTAAATTATTTTTCATTGTACGTTTGTTGGAGGATCGTTAATTAAAGGGAGTTTTCTTATTTTATTTTTAATTTTCTATTTCTTCTTTATTTTAGTTAGTTTATTTTTTTTTAATGTCTAGCTAGTTTCTTTAATCTAGGATGAAGATGAAATTAAATAATTATTCATGATAATATTTTATCTCTTCTATTATTTATGCTTTTATGTTTAATTGATTTCGCCTTCATGTTTCGTTATTGAAATACCTTCGTTTTATAGTTCTTATGTGATTTTAAATTAATTAAGAGGTTTTGATAGATTATTTGTTAAAAAAATAAAAAATAAAAAATTTTGTTTGACTTTTTGTGAGTTGGATCAATTCTAATAAGTATTTGTGGAGCAGAACTCATGAGTAAGATTAAAAGATTTAAAACTCTTGAATCTTTGATGAGATACAAAATCTTAGTTCAATGCACCATCTTGAGTAAAATAAAGTTCCTATGCATTTTCGGCACTTCACGTTCGCGCTAACTCTTAGTTGTGGGGTATAAACTATGATTTGAGCAAATTGAAAAAAAAAGGAAAAAATTTGAAGAAAAAAGAAAAAGAAAAGTTGGAAAAAAGTTGAAAAGAAATAAATAACTGCTTCAATGTCCATTGAACGAAATAACTGGGTATCCAAGCCTCAGGAAGCATCGATATTCACGCTAAAAAGTGTGATGGATAAAAGCAGTTTGACTAGTCAAATTTTGTGGCCTTTGTTACTCGAGTTAGTAAGCCCTTAGGGGTGTCTTTACACCTAGTGCCCTAAAGCCAACTGGTTTGGGAGTCATTGGTCCAACACTCGCTACATGGGTAACTCTGAATAGCCTAAGAAAACGAGACATTGCACAAGTCAAGAAAAACAATTCAAAAAAGAAAAAGAAAAAAAAGGAATGAAAAAAAATGAAAAAAAAGAGGAAAAAAAATGAATTTGCTTGATTTTCATGGTAATAATCCCTACTAAGAGTTACATCACATACACAATGCATGCATCACATGGAATAAATTTTATGAAGGATGGTGTCTAGAATGAAAATAGAGTATTTTTGATAAGGTGAAAGTGTGATTTTGAATTTGATTTTGCTTATGTATATTGCCCGTGTATACTTAGAAGATTTCTTTCGATTTCGTAATTTGTTGAACCCAAAAATATTTTATTTTGAATTTTGAATTTTGAATTTTGTGGGTATATTCACTGCAAACCCTCACGAGACACAACTCGTCCACTTGGGGTAACCTTGGGGTTTAAAGGCTTGTTGCACATGCTAAGTGCAATCGTGTTTCCTACGAAAATGGGGTAGTATAGTTTTTGTTTTTATTTTATTTTCTTTTTATTTTACTCGAGGACGAGCAAAAGCTAGGTATGGGGGTATTTGATAGACTCATAATTCATACATTTTATTATCCCTAATTTTGTCCTTTTTCTTATATTAGTTTATTAAATTAATATGTTTTATTTTATTTTGTAGGATTTTATATTTTGTTGTGATAAAGTCAAAATCTTGGTGATGAAGCAGTATTTAATGCTCTTATTCATGTAAAAAAATATGCAAGAAGAATTCTACAAGGAAAAGGAAGGAGGTGGAACAATCTTGGTGTGCAAGTCAAATCCAATGAGAGAAAGGAAAGACAATCTAGAAGATATCTTTGAGAAGTTGATTGCCACTAGGAAGTTGAAACCTATATGGAAAGGGACTAAGAGAAAGAAAGGGAATAAAAGAGACCAAGTTCAATGAATGTAAATTAGGGCACAAATTTATTTTCCCTATAAATAGGTCTCTTATTTTAGAGAGAGTATGATATTTTCTTTTAGGTATCAGTTTAGGTTAGGAGTAGAAGTAAATTAAATTATTTTTCATTGTACACTTGTTGGAGGATCGTTAATTAAAGGGAGTTTTTTATTTTTAATTTTCTATTTCTTCTTCTTTATTTTAGTTAGTTTATTTATTTTCATGTCTAGTTAATTTCTTTAATCTAGGATGAAGATGAAATTAAATAATTATTCATGATAATATTTTTTTTATCTCTTCTATTATTTATGCTTTTATGTTTAATTGATTTCGCCTTCATGTTTCGATATTGAAATACCTTCGTTTTATAGTTCTTATGTGATTTTAAATTAATTAAGAGGTTTTGATAGATTATTGTTAAGATATGAGTTTTTCATAATCCATGCTTGCTCAAAGAAGTTTTGATGGGTTATAGTTAATCCTTAAATTTTCATAGTCTATGCTTGCCCACGTTAATTATAAAATTACTAAATTAAAGGGAAGGGAGATCAAAATCATAATTAAGTTATAAAAATAGAAGAGATTGAATTACTTGTTATGTTTATTATTTAATGGATTCGAATTCCTAGATTGCTTCCTTATTATTAGTTAGTTTAATTATAGTTAATTGATTCTTAATCTTTATTTCTAATTCTCCTAAAATAGATATTAAGGATACAATAAAATTAATCTAGTCTCTGTGGATTCGACCTGTACTTGCCAGTTCTTCAATTTGACACTGTGCACTTGCAGTTACATATTTTTATCACATCAAACGTCCAAGTGACACGCGATTGCGTACGCTTAGCACGCTCACTCGAATTGTCTAATACTCAATGGTTAATATTAAGTATCATTATATATCATAATAAATCATGTTTTAGAACTTAGAACATCATTTAACATTGTCGGAAGCATTACGCGCATGCCCGACACTCTCCGATTGCCCCCAAAAACACATAAGTCATACAAATGGTCAATTTGGGAATTGATCCCAACCTCAAATGGAAAAATGTAAAGAACAAAAGTTGTAGGTCTACTCGTCCTCTTTCTGAATCATCTTGAATCAACTCAATCCAAGTTCGTATGAGAAAGTTATGCCCGTTTTACTAAAGTACGTCAAAACTGACTTTTACCACCTGAGGCCTAGCGCCCCGGCTGTGAAACTAAGTCTAATACCAGCGCCCCGGCGCTGTATGCAGGAGATTATGGTGCTCGTTTGCCCAGCTTCATGATTTTTGGCCCTCCTTCACTCCAATCCTCATAACTCCTTCTATACACGTTCAAATTGGTCCGTTCCGGACTCTATGGACTCCTAAGACATAGGGCTGCAATATATCAAAAATTCAGAGCTATCCATTAACATTAACATGGCCAAATATTAGGCTAAAGTATCAACTCATGCTATATTTTCGTGTTCTTGGTGTTCTTTGTGTTCTTCACTAGAATCATCACCAAATCTTCGTTTTAACTTCTTTTTACTCCATTCCAACTAGGTTAACTTTGTAACCCATGGAAGTATAACATCATACCAACAAACAAATTAAACAAACAAGAAATCATAGCTACATGTCCTCTAAAATTCGTCCAAATGTTCATATCGTCCAAAAATGTCCAAAGTTCATCCTTTAAGCCAAGGTTCGGATTTCTCTTCGTTCTTGTTCCACTTTCATGTTATTAATGGTTTATATAACCTCTTATCAACATATAAAACCGTTCACAACCAACAACAATACAAGAAAATTTCCAAAAAATCAAAACCCATTACGAAAGCTTGAAAAACTCAAAAATGGAGGAAATGAGTTTGAGGTTGGGATTTTACCTCTTGTTAATCCGTTCGAAAGTTAGAGAAGATGCAATAGAGCTTGCTTGAAGGTTCTTCTTCCTCCTTGGGCTCACCCGTACACTCCTCTTCTTCTCTTTTTTTTTGTTCTTCTTCTTCTTCCTCTTCATTTCCTGCAACTTTCTCTCTCTCTCTCTCTCTCTCTAAAATCTGCAACACCAACTTTGGAGAAAGAAAATGAAATGGAATGGTATGAGAGGGAGGGAGGGAGGGAGGAAATGAGGGAGTTGAGGGCTCAAGGCATTATTGCCGGCTCCTCTCTCCTCTCTCTATCAGCTGAAGCAATTAGGAATGGAATGGGAGGGAATGAATTATTTGGAGGAAGTGGAGGAGTGAATTAGGGAGAAGTGGGAGAAATGGGTTAGTAGCTCAATGTGGCTTGCCGACAACTCCCCCTCCATGCTCTCATTTGATTGGTCTAAAGTGGTTGGGTGGTTCCCACTTGGAGTAACAAGCCAAAATAAATACCCAAATACACAAAAATATATCCAAAAACTCCCACTTTTGTACCAAAACTAGTAAATAACTCCACCCAAAATTAAAATGGGTACTCCCATAAATTATTGGGACGCATAAAGATAATTATTATGGGATTTGTCCAATTATTCAGGACACCCATATAATACATTTCGGATATGGATAAAATCACGTATCAGCTCAAATAAAATTTCCAACACTTGGAAAAATTATTCTTTCGCGCACACGTCTTAACAAAATTAATAGAAATCGAAAATGACGTAAAAATATTTGGGCATGAATAGTGTCTCGGGAAACGTGCCCCGTAAATAGTTATTTTGCGATATTTTATAAAATCAATTATTCACTCCTACGGTTCAATAACGCATAAAACTTCATACGTTGACATCATCCGGGTTATAAAAAAACCTTTAAATATGTCACATAAAAAAATAATATTTAATCCATTTAATAATATTAACAAACCCAAATTACAAGAGTATTCACGATTCGAGATCGCTGCTTTTCACGATTAAATCCCCATAATCATATACATCATCGCACATACATCTCGCCTATAATTCGGGTTAGCGTCTTTACAGCACATAATTCGTTCAATAATATTATCTTCTAACTATTTATTTAATCCAATAAATAGTACTCTAGCGATATTTCTCGAAACCACCAAATAAGCTTATACGAAAACTTTCATACTTACTAATCATCGTCTACACACAATCTAGGTCATAATATAACCTTTAAACGCTTAACACATAATATTATTTGTAAACACCCAAATTTTGCACTTCGTATACTAACCCTGACAGGAGGGCAAAATCGTCAATTAACCCAGCCTACGAGAACGAAAGGTGGACATAAGTACGAACACTCAAAGCCACCACAACGACTTGCGGTCAAAGCCGACACGATAACGAGTGGATATCAGGAATCGACTAATGACCACTACGCTTGCCTGCTCGCCCGTGAGCTGGTAGGGGTCGGAGGGGGGGCAACGCCCCTGGAAACCAAGCTCCAAATACAAATCCTGTGTTATGTCGCAGCCATTCGAAACGAGCATTCCTGAATGATATGGCACGTTTCCCAGCGGTTCCCGGACTGCAAAATACAAGCCTTTCAACGAAAACCAACAGTACGACACGAGAATTGAGGTACGGTACAAAAATTGAGAAAATCATCCCAGCTAGCCGCAGATCAATCTGCGGCCAATGATGGGACGACTGACGACACGACACTCGAGCGCGACGCGGGGGAACCGAGGCTCGGCGCGGGGGAACCGAGGCTAGCCGCAGATCAATTTACGGCCAAGCCGCGGATCAATCAGCGGCTGCCTCTGGCAGCCTTTATCAATACAGTTCTTCATTTTCATCCGGGGGATACAGGGAGAAGCAGTTTGAAAAAAAGAAGAAAGAAAGCAGCAGCAGGCAGTTGCGGGACAGGAGAAAAAGAGAGAAAAAAGTGAGGATTTATACCCCTTTTGTTAGATTGTATCACATACACTTTCTACTCTATTTAATATACGAGTTTATACGCATCGTGGTGTCATTTGTAAGGTGAAAAGCCCTTTTTTATAGCATTTTTGTTATATCATATTGTGATGTGTTAGGCAACCCGGTGTTATTTAATTTTTTTGTAGTATCCATTTTGTGGGTATATAGCAATTTTGAATGTGAGCCTAGGAACGCGACCCCGTGGTCCATCCGATGATGGACATTTTTGGGTGTATGAAGTAGAGTCGATGTACCCTTTATTGTAAATATGTAATTGTCGGGCCTTAAAATGATATCAAGTTGAAAATCGGGTTTAAGGCCCCGTAATAGTGAAATATGTGATTATGGGCGTTTGTGGTTATTTTGATGGCTTACATGCCCATCAATAGCCCCCACGCATTTTAATGCTTGATTTGATTTATGACACAAAAATTGATTTCAAAGCTAAACGATGAAGATTTTCATAAAATCAATCAAATTAGGTTATTAGCACCACGAGGCTTAAATTTGGAAGTGCTAACGAATGTCGATTCCTATTTAAACGAGAAGGCTAAAGAAAAAATCGTGTTCAAATATCACAAAAATGGTTTTATAAAAATAAATAACGTTTTATTAAACCTTTGTGCATAGGGTTAAAGAGATCCTAGAAATTGCCCGTCATTTTATTTACGAAGGCAACGTATAGGTCCCGATTCCTATTTTGACGAAGGTTTAAAAACTCTTGTTTTTCTGAAATGACACCTAATGAAAATCTCACAGTTTTTGACAATTAAAATCAAACCTTTCTCATAAAAAAAATAAAGCTTTCTCGTATAAGCCGAAGGACATTCTAAAGCATTCTCAAAATAAACACGAGTCTTCATAAAAAAACCCAAATGGTTTTTTTCATGCAAACTCACCACAACATTCACATAGGCACACACGCTCGCATATACACATTTTAATGAATTAAAGGATAGGAAAAACATCAAGATTGCGGTAACCGTGTTTCACGGAAGTCGGGGGGTGCCTAACACCTTCCCCTCGCTTAAGCAAGCCCCCGAACTCTATGAATCTCGGTTTGCAGGCCAATTAATTCGGAGTCACATATGAGCCAGCGATTTATGAAAACGAAGCTCGGATTAGTTGGTACATCCATTTCAAATATACCAACTGGCGACTCTGGTCAAATGGCTCATCATAAAAAATGATCTTTCAAAACTCCGTCGACATTTGTGTCGACCTTTTCCAAAAAAAGCATCTAATAAAAAGGCTAAAATTGGAAAGGGTAATAATTAGCATAGAAGCGATTTTCCCAGCGTCGATAACTGGCGACTCTGCTGGGGACATTAGAGGGCTTAAGCCGCGTTCAAATTTTGATGCTGTCCTATCCTTTAAAAATTTATGAATGTGTATGTACGTGCGATATTTTGACATGTTTTACTCGTTGTTGTGTGAATGTGTGTTTTTTTTCCAAGTGAATGAATGATTGAATGAAATTATTTTACTTTAAAGTAATCATTTGCATACGGTGAGGACGATGAATGTGAATGTATGTTGAGAGTGTACCTCCTCTTAAGGCAAACCTGTCGGTTGCTTATTACTAGACTCGAAGGGGCTGCTCCCCGGAGATGGCTCAGGAAACGCACCACCCAGATCCGCTCTAATCGAAAGGATTCAGATGAGTAGATTGCGAAGATTTGGGGACCTTCATGCCGAAAAGTCGCGAGAGTAACCTTAGGGTAGGTCAGCCTCAGATTAACCCAACGCAGGGAAAGTCTCCTCATGCCCTTTTACGTTTACGCATATAAATGTCATAGTCCCATTCAATATTTTTATATATACCTCCCCTTTTTGTCAAAAGAAAGTACTAACCTCTATGTTTTGCAGGGAATAGCTGGGAAAACATAAATCATGTCTAGCATTTATTATTGTAATAAGGGACTGCTAACATTTTGTTTTGCTGGGAAAGATTAAAAAACCCAAAAACACAAAAGTTACAGCTTAAGCATGCATCCACATCTTTCATTTCCCAAGACTAAACTTCAAACCGTTTTCTCCTGTAGGATTGCTCCTCAAACGCATTTGCGATCTAAGAAGGCCCAGGATTCTACATCTGAAATGGCTGACCTCCCACCTCCTAATCCTGGTTCCATATCTCGGGAGGAATTCGATGATTTTAAAAAACAGATGTTGGAAATGGCCACGATGCTGAAAGAGCAGTTGCTACTGAGACAAGATCCGCTAAACAAGGATCCTCCTAAGGATGATCAACCCCAGCCTAAGGGCGAGCCAGTCATCCCCAAAGCCATTCCTACACCTAATAAGACAGTAATCACTATTCCAGAGGAGGGAGACACTGATGATCTTCGAAAGAAAATGAAGCAGATGGAGGAGACTATCCAGTCTCTGAAGGGCATAGGTTCCCTGGGCAGGGTAAATTATTCAGATCTGTGTGTCTTTCCAGGAACAAGGTATCCGGAAAAGTTCAAGATCCCCGAATTTGAGAAATATAATGGGAAGGGAGACCCTTATACATACTTGAAGATATACATTGGGGAACTTGGGTCTTATGCAGCGGACGAAGGACTGAGGATGTAGTTATTCCAAAAGAGCCTAACGGGAGAAGCAAGAACTTGGTATGCCCGTCTTGATAATGCTCGGATCCACAACTAGGAAGAGTTGGCCCATACTTTCTTGACACAATACAGCTTCCAGGCACAAATGGCCCCTGACAGATATCAGATGACAAAGGTCAAGAAGCAACCAAAAGAATCTTTTAGGGACTATGCACAGCGGTGGAGGGGTATGGCTGCACAGGTGAATCCCCCAATGAGCGAGGCGGAGATGGTAATGACCTTTGTGGATATTCAGGAGGCGCCCTATTATGAGCGAGTGATAGCGGGGATTGGAAGATCGTTTGTTGAAATGATAAAGCATGGGGAAATGGTTGACATGGGGTTAAAGTCTGGCAAGATCCGAGACTTCATAGCTCTAGAAACAGTTGCGGAGCAAATCTAGAGTGGAAACTATGGTAGTGCTTCCCGCAGGACCCAAAAGAGAAGAGAGGAAGATGTTTCCCTCATCCTGCAGGGATCATCTAGGAAAGTGGAGAATAGCCCTCCAGTGCAAATACAGAGAATTATGCCACCCCGACAACCTAATTTCGATAATCAAAGGACGGACGGACGAAGAAGATTTGAGACCACCAGAGATCGGGTGTTCACCCCGCTTGGGGATCCTCTTGAACAGATTTTGGCAGTATTAATAGCACAGAGAAAGATAGTCGATTTGGCACCCCCAATTGACCCGAAAGGGAGAAGATTTGACCCGAGTAAGAAGTGTGCGTACCATTCGGGTTCTCCTGGTCATGATACTCAGGAATGCTGCGCGCTGAAGCACAAGATTCAAAACATGATCGATAGCGGAAAGATCATGGTGGAACAGCCAGAGTCACCAAATGTTAAAGTCAATCCCCTGCCTAAGCATGATGGGGAAGGGGTCAATGTGGTGGAAGCCAGCGAAGTCGGAGGACCACCAAGGCTGAATTATATAAAGAGAATCGATGAGATGATTGGCATGACAAGTGATCAGGAGAATATACGAGGGACACCGATTAGGTTGGCGGGTCGGAGCAGGGGTATTACAGAGGCGCCTATCAGGTTAACGGCTCCGAAACTTCTCACCATTGCAGCAAGACCACAAATCCCCATTAGCAGTCTGAAAACAGTACCGTGGAATTACGGGGGAGTATCAGAGGAGACGACCAGTTGTGCTTCTGTAACATCAAAGGGGAATCCTTTATATCTTCCAGGACGAGTCCTTGAGAGCAAAGGGAAGAAGAACGAAAAGATATCCGAGGAAAAAGCTGTGAAATTCTTAAGGAAGATGAATCATCCAGAAGCAAGGGGGGTCAAGGTATTGAGCGAGGAATCGACTCTGACATCGATCATGGATTTGGTATTATCATTCGACGATCACTGCAGAATTCTGGCCAAAGTCCTGGAAGAAACACACATTCCCAAGGTAATTAGCAAAGAAGGTTTCGGCCATCTAGTGGACCATCTGTTAGAAAACAATGTAATATCGTTCACAGATGATGATATCCCCAAAGAGGGAAGGGGGCATCGGAAACCGCTGCATATTGCGGTAATTTCATCAGGATACGTTATGAATGGGGTGCTAATTGATGGGGGATCAACATTGAATATCTGTCCATTCAGTACATTAAAAAAAATAAACGTTAATCCTAAGCGCCAGCGGGCCAGTTATGTGGTGGTACGAGCCTTTGGCGGATCCCGGAAGGATACGATGGGGGAGAAAGAATTGCCTGTGGAGATACGATATTTCATTCCAAGTCCTGGATATCGCGGCAAGTTATAACATGTTATTGGGAAGGCCATGGATACACATGGCCGGGGCAGTTCCCTCTATGCTACACCAGCAAATTAAGTTTATCATCGACGGGAATCTGGTGACGGTCTCTGCAGAGCGTAATGGCCCTTCTCCTTCCAGGAACGGCCTGCCGGTGATTAATTTGGACGAATCGGTGGTACCTGCCAGTTTTTAGGCGTTGGAAATCAGTACTCCCCACTACAGATGTCTGGGGGCTCCAGCCGTAAAACCTAAGGTCTCTCCTGAACTTACCTTTGTTGCTAGAGAAATGATGAAGATGAAGTTTCGACCTGGGCGAGGGTTGAGAAAGAACAGTCAAGGAATTACTGAGCCTATTCAACTGCCCAATCAGATAGGCAAGGCAGGGTTGGGGTATTATGGAGGCGTAGAACAGAAACACTCTCAAGGGGGGACCCCAACTCGACTGGCCGAAAGTCTGATGCCAAAAGTCAACAATGATCAAGGTACTGGCAAGCCTATGTCTGAGATAGGAGGTGAAAAATTGACCCCCACAAATGATGAGTCGGCCAAAAAGGAGAGTTTCCTGCAGGAGGTCATGCAACAGTTTGAAACCAAGTGTTATATCCCTGGACAGTCAGTAAGTAGTGGAAAAGGGAAGGATGTTGCCACGCCGTCAGGAGCCCTACAGAGTGTGCCTGTCATCAATTGGGCGGGGCTGACTATTCCTGAAGAGGTTATGAAGAAGGACCAATGCGATGTGGCTGTAGTCATCGAGGAAGTTTCCGTTGCGAAGACGCCTTTCATCTGTCGCATTCCGGCTGATCTGACCACCGACAACTGGACGATGGAGCCAGTAATATCCAAATGAGGGTAAAATATGGCGTCAGGGTGGTATACCCCGGATGGTGGGGGATGAATAGATACCAGTTTTTGTCCTTTATTTTGAATTTTGCATAGTTATGTTATTTTGTCATGTTATTTTAAAGATGATCATTGTGGGAAAATAACTTATATATATGACAAATATTTTTGTTTCATGTCAGGTGTACCAATTTGAGTCTTTCTTGCCTAACAAACGATGTTTCAAATTTGAAAGATGACTATGATTTTGATATTGAGCTGGATTTCGATTTAATGGGCATTGAGCAGGATGAGACAGATAATGACGACATGCCTGACGAGATCAAAGGATGGGTCGAAGACAAACCCAAACCCAACTTAGACCAAACCATCACCATAAATATCGGAACCCCTGACAAACCCAAAGAGCTCAAGATAGGGACAGACCTGACCCCTACCCATAAAACAGAAATAACCGAGTTGCTAAGCCAGTATGAGGATGTTTTTGCCTGGTCTCATGAGGACATGATCGGATTGTCCACCGACATTGTGGTACACCGGTTTCCCATCAAGGAGGGTTTTAAGCCTATCAAGTAGAGACTAAGAAAGCTAAAACCAGAGTGGAGCTTGAAGGTGAAGGAAGAAATCATTAAACAGTTCAAGGCTGGAATCATTATGGTGTCCACTTACCCGGAATGGCTGTCCAATATAGTCCCAGTGGCTAAGCCTGGAGGGAAGGTGAGGGTATGTGTTGACTATAGAGATCTGAACAAGGCCAGTCTCAAGGACAACTTCCCAGTGCCTTTTATACACATCTTGGTGGATAACACAGCCCAATACGAGATGTACTCTTTTGTTGATTGCTTTGTGGGGTATCATCAGATAATGGTGGCGGAGGAAGACCGGGAAAAGACCACTTTCATCACCCCTTGGGGCACTTTCTGCTATAGACGATTGGCCTTCGGTCTTTTAAATGCGGGGGCTACTTATCAGAGAGCCATGATGGCCCTGTTCCACGACATGATGCACAAGGAGATAGAGGTCTACGTGGATGACATTATCGTGAAATCGAGGGTAGAATCTGATCATATAACTCATCTCAAAAAGCTATTTGATCGGCTCAAAAAATATAATTTGAAGCTCAATTCAGCAAAGTGTGCTTTCGGAGTGCAGTCGGGCAAGCTCTTGGGATTCCTGGTTAGTAATCGGGGCATTGAGTTGGATCCGGCGAAGATTAAGGCCATTGTGGATATGCCGGTACCTCGCACAGAAAAGGAGATAAGAGGATTTTTGGGAAGAATAAACTTCATTAGCCGCTTCATATCCCACTTGACAACTACATGCGAGCCGATTATTAAACTGTTAAGGAAAGATGTCTCCCAATAGTGGAATAAGTAATGCCAGAAAGCCTTTCAGACCATTAAGAAGCAGCTGACAGAAGCACCGGTGCTGGTACCCCCGAAGGATGTGATCCCTCTATTTATGTATATATCGGTCAATGCCATTGTGATGGGATGTATGCTGGGACAGAAGAATGAATCAGGCAAAGAGCAGGCCATCTATTACCTCAGTAAGATATTTAGCCAATGTGAACAGAATTACACCCCCATCGAAAGGACCTGTTGTGTTTTGGCATGGGCTGCAGTGAGATTACAGCACTATCTCCATGGGCACACTACGTACCTGGTATCGAGAATGGATCCTCTGAAGTATATCTTTGAAAGGCCCATGTTGAACTGTCAATTGTCAAGGTGGCAGTTAATCTTACAGCAGTTCGACATCGTATACGTAACTCAGAAAGCCATGAAAGGGCAGGGAATTGCAGATCAGTTGTCAGAAATGCCAGCAGGGGGGATGGAGCCTTTAGAAACTCCTTTGCCGGGCGAAGATGTATTCTAGGTCTTACACACGAGATGTGATGACGAGGGGCAGTTCTGGAAGTTGTATTTTGATGGTGCCATGAATGCTGAAGGGGCAGAAGCCGGAGCAGTCCTGGTCTCTATCACCAAAGAGCAATACCCAGTGGCCACTAAATTGCAGTTCGGTAATTCGAATAACACAGCTGAGTATGAGGGATGTATATTGGGACTCCGTTTTGCCCGCGATATGGTAGTGAAGAGACTAGCGGTGTTCGGGGATTCAGAGCTGGTAATCAGACAGGCGATCGGGGTGTATAGCACTAAGGAGCTCCGGTTACTTCCATACCACCGATGTGTTATCCAATTGATGCGAGAGTTTGAAGATATCGCTTTCCGACATATCCCCCGGGGACGGAATGATTTTACTGATGCATTGGCAACTCTGGCTTCCTTAATCCACATAATCAAAAGCAGGGACCTTCCACAGATTGAAATAGCGGTACAGAATGCCCCGGCATACGAGGAACATGTGGCAGTATTATCGGAGGAGGTGGTTCTGCCAAAGCAGCCTTGGTATCACAACATAAGGGAGTATCTGAGGGATAGATCCATTCCCGACCAAGCAAGCCGAGCTGAGAGGTTGAGAATCCAAAAGATGGCAATGAGGTTTTATCTGAGCGGGGATTCACTGTACAAGAGGGATGCCAGTTTGGGATTGTTGCGATGTGTAAATGAAACACAGGCCCAAAAGATTATGGACGAAATACATGGTGGAGTGTGTGGGCCACACATGAGTGGACCGATGCTGGCCAAAAAGATCTTGAGAACGGGGCATTACTGGTTAACACTAAAAGCCGACTGCGATGATCATGTCAAACGATGTTACCAATACCAGGCGCACGACAATGTAATCCATGCGCCTCCCAATGAACTGCACTGTATAGCACAAAATTAACAACTTTAGGAACAATTAAAAATAAAACTCATCCTTATGAAATCCAAGTGATATATATATTTTTTTAGAAATAGTTTAACTTAAACAATAAAATGAAACATTGGGATGCCTCCCAACTAGCGCTTGAGTTAAAGTCCTCAGCCTGACTATACCCCAATAATTTCGGATCGACGAGACTAATTGAGGTCTTTTGGCGTTCAATGTCGCCCCCCCAATAGTGCTTAATTCTTTGTCCGTTCACTTTAAACAATTGGTTTATCTTCTCATCCCGTAGTTCAATTGCACCATGCGGGAAAACATGAGTAATATAAAATGGCCCTGACCATCTTGATTTGAGCTTACCGGGAAATAACTTCAATCGAGAGTTATAAAGTAGGACGGGTTGTCCAACCTCAAACGTTCGATCAATTATCTTCTTGTCGTGACACCTCTTGACTTTTTCCTTGTAGAGCTTTGCATTCTCATATGACTGGAGACGGAACTCGTCCATCTCATTGAGTTGCAAGAGGCGTTTCTCTCCCGCAACATTTAAATCAAAGTTTAGCCTCCGGATGGCCCAATAAGCACTATGTTCAAGTTCCACCGGTAGGTGACATGCTTTCCCATACACAAGCTGATATGGTGACATCCCGATAGGAGTTTTGTATGCCGTCCTATATGCCCATACGGCGTCTTCAAGCTTCAATGACCAGTCTTTTCTATTCGGGTTCACAACCTTCTCTAAAATCCTTTTCACTTCTCTATTGGATACCTCCACCTGACCACTTGTTTGAGGATGATAGGTCGTGGCAATTTTATGGGTCACCCCATATTTAGCAAGAAGGGCATTAAAGTTCTTGTTACAAAAGTGCGACCCTTCATCGCTAATTATTGCTCGCGGAGTTCCGAATCTTGTGAAAACATTTTTTCGAAGGAACTTCAGCACAACCTTGGCATCATTGGTGGGTGTCGCGGCTGCTTCAACCCATTTTGACACGTAATCTACAGCCACGAGGATATACAAATTGTTGAACAAAGAAGGAAACGGACCCATAAAGTCAATACCCCAAATGTCAAATATCTCAACCTCCAGGATTGTGGTTAGTGGAATCTCATGACGCCTGGAAATGTTCCCTACTCTTTGACATCGATCGCATTTCAGCACAAACACATGGGCGTCCTTGAATAGCGTTGGCCAATAAAAACCCGACTGAAGCACCATCGTCGCTGTTCTCTCTCCGCCATAATGTCCTCCAAAAGCTGAGGCATGACATTGTTGCAAAATACTTTCCATCTCAGATTGAGGTACGCACTTTCGGATCAGTTGGTCAGCACACTGCTTAAACAGAAAAGGTTCATCCCAAAAATAATGCTTCACATCGTGCAGGAACTTCGTTTTTTGTTGATAGCTCAGCTCGAGCGGTAGCACATGGCTCACCACATAATTAACATAGTCAGCATACCATGGCACCTCATGTGTGATGGCGAAAAGTTACTCATTGGGAAAAGATTCATTAATCATGACATCCTCTCCCACATCATGGTTTGCATTTTTCAGCCTTGACAGGTGATCCGCCACTTGATTCTCGGTTCCCTTTTTGTCTCGAATCTCAAGATCAAATTCTTGAAGCAATAAAACCCATCGAATCAAGCGTGGCTTTGCGTCCTTCTTTGCTATTAAGTACTTTATGGCAGAATGGTCAGTGTACATAATGACCTTGGTGCCAATGAGATAGGCACGAAATTTGTCAAAGGCATACACGATAGCAAGCAATTCCTTCTCCGTTGTTGTATAATTAAGTTGTGCTCCAGTTAGTGTCTTGCTGGCATAATAAATCACATGAAAAACCTTGTCCTTGCGATGGCCCAAGACGACACCAATTGCAAAGTTGCTAGCGTCGCACATCAATTCAAACGGAAGATTCCAATCCGGGGCCATGATAATAGGAGCACTTACAAGCTTCTTCCTTAGTAACTCAAAAGCCTCTAAACATGCATGATCGAAGACAAATGGAGTGTCTTTCTCAAGGAGACTACACAACGGTTTTGTAATTTTTGAGAAATCCTTGATAAACCGCCTATAAAATCCAGCATGTCCAAGGAAGCTGCGAATGCCCTTGACGTTGGTTGGTGGAGGAAGTTTCTCAATGGTTTCAATCTTGGCCTTATCGACCTCCAGCCCCTTTGAAGATACTCCATGTCCCAAAATAATGCCTTCTTGCACCATGAAGTGGCATTTCTCCCAATTTAGCACCAAATTTATTTCGACACATCGTTTCAGCACTTTCACAAGGTTTCCAAGGCACAAGTCGAATGAATCTCCAAAAACCAAAAAATCATCCATGAAAACCTCCAATCCTTGCTCAACCATATCGGAGAATATAGCCATCATACATCTTTAGAAGGTAGCGGGTGCGTTGCACAGCCCAAACGACATTCTTCTGAAGGCAAATGTCCCATATGGGAAAGTGAATGTTGTTTTCTCTTTATCTTCGGGCGCAATGGCAATTTGGTTGTATCCCGAATATCCATCTAAGAGACAATAGAATTCATGTCCCGCCAACCTGTCTAGCATTTGATCAATGAATGGAAGCGGGAAATGATCCTTGCATGTAGTCTTGTTCAACCTTCTGTAGTCCATGCAAACTCTCCATCCGGTGACAGTTCTAGTTGGGATCAACTCATTGTTTTCATTAGACACCACTGTCATGCCTCCCTTCTTTGGAACATATTACACTGGATTGACCCATGGACTATCTAAGATGGGATAGATGATGCCGGCATCGAGTAATTTGATAATTTCCTTCTTGACTACATCCTTCATGACGGGGTTCAATCTACGCTGATGCTCAACCACAGGTTTGGCCTCATCTTCCAATATGATCTTGTGCATACAAAATGCAGGGCTAATTCCCTTGATGTAGGCAATGGACCAACCTAGGGTTGTTTTGTACTCCCGTAGCACTCTTAGCAATTTGTTTTCCTGCACATCATCAAGTGAAGCTGACACAATAACAGGCAAACTACTAGCATTACCCAAATAAGCATACCTCAAGTGGATTGGCAATGGTTTGAGCTCCAAGGTAGGTGGCTCGTCCCATGAGGATTTTGCAATGGTACTAGAACTGCTTGGTCTATCTAACGGTTCAAATTGTTGCTTAAACTTAATAAAACGTGGGGGAACATTCAGCACATTTACCATCTCATTAGGAAAAAGAGGTTCACTCTCAAGTGATTCTCCCAGCACTTCTTCAAAAGGGTCAACTTCATAGTTTGCTGTGAACACCTCATCCACCGCCTCGTCAATCAAGTCTATCCTGAAGCATTCATCCTGCACATTAGGAAACTTCATTTCATTAAAAACATTAAAAGTTACCTCTTGGTCTTGGACACGCATGGTTAACTCTCCTTTTTGCACATCAATCAAAGTTCTACCTGTGGCTAAGAATGGTCGCCCAAGGATGATAGGTATCTCCCTGTCTTCCACAAAATCAAGGACAATGAAATCTGCTGGAAAAATAAACTTGTCCACCTTGACAAGCACATCTTCAACTATGCCTCTTGGGTATGTGAGAGACCTATCCACAAGTTGCAATGTAACATTTGTAGGTTTTGCCTCACTTAATCCCAGCTGTTGATAAATTGATAGTGGCATTAGATTGATGCTTTCCCCCAAATCACACAGGGCCTTGCCAAAGAATTGGTTAACAATTGTACAAGGAATTGTGAAACTCTCCGGATCTTTCAACTTTGGTGGTAACTTCCTTTGTAACACAGCACTACATTCATCGGTTAGTGCCACTGTCTCAAACTCCTCGAGCCTTCTCTTTCTTGACAAGATTTCTTTCATGAACTTTACATAACTAGGCATTTGTTCCAATACCTCAGCGAATGGTATATTTATGTGCAGTTTCTTGAAAATCTCCAAGAACTTAGAGAATTGCTTATCCAACTTTATCTTCTGCTGACGTTGTGGAAACGGGCATGGTGGATACATAGGGCCTTGCTTGCTCCCCTCTAGTTTTGGCACTGGCTCCTTTTCCTTCTTTTCTACTTCTTTTCTCTTTTCTTCCTCCTTCTCCCCATTCACATCCTCAACCACTGTTTCTGATGGAACATCATTCACTACTTCCGGTAGTTCCTTCCCACTTCTCAAAGTCACAGCCTTGCAATGCTCCTTACCTTCTCTCTTCGGGTTAACTTCGGTGTCACTAGGTAAGGCACCAGGAGGACGGATATTCATAGCACCAACTATTTGTCCAAGCTGAAGCTCTATATTCCGTATTGAAGCACTATGTTGTGCAACCAATTGAACCAATAGATCATCCCCACTATGTTTTTTCTCCTGCTGTGGCAAGGGTGGGTTTGAGGCTTGTTGGTGTGATTGGGGTTGATAATTTGGTTGAGTTTGATTTTGAAATCCTGGGGGATATTGATGTCTAGGAGCTGAATATTGGTTTTGGGTATTGTTGTTGTTGCTCCATGAGAAATTTGGGTGATTTTTCCATCCAAGATTATAATGATTTGAGTGAGGGTTGTTTTGTTGTCTATTATAATTACCAACGAACTATACGGATTCTGCATTGATGGCACAGTACTCGGTAGGATGATTTCCAACACACAACTCACAGGTTTCAGAAATGCTTTGCACAGATTGAGATCCTAAAATTTTCACTTCGCTTGTAAGCGCGGCTAGCTGTGCGGTTATTGTAGTGAGCGGATCAACCTCAAATTTTCCTGCTGCCTTTTGTGGCATTTTCCTCTCCGAAGGCCATTGGTAAATATTGGCAGCCATGGTTTCCAATAATTTGTAGGCATCAGCAAAACTCTTTCCCATTAAACTTCCACCTGCAGCTGCGTCGACACTTGATCGAGTGGCATTGGTTAACCCGTTATAAAAGATCTTAACTTGTAACCATTGAGGCAAACCATGGTGTAGACATCTCCTTATTAGATCCTTGAATCGTTCCCAAGCTTCATACAAGGACTCAGAATCATATTGAATGAACGAAGTGATGTCATTCCTCAATCTTGCAGTTTTCGCCGGTGGGAAGAACTTTGCCAAAAATTTTGGGCTAAGTCATCCCATTTGGTAATTGAGCCTGAGGGAAGCGAATGCAACCAACTCTTTTCCTTGTCACGAAGCGTGAAAGGAAATAATCGGAGTCTAATTGCATCATCAGTAACTTCAGTGTACTTGAATATGTCACAAATTTCCAGAAAACTCACCAAATGAGCATTTGGGTCGTCATTGGGCAACCCACCAAACTGCAAACAGTTTTGGACCATTTGGATGGTACTTGGCTTAATTTCGAAGTGGGTGGCATCAATGGCTGGCCTGGAAATGCTTGAGTGCAAATCTGTGACAAGAGGCATGGCATACTCCCTCAAGGATTTAGGCTCCTCCTCAGCCATAGTATTTTGATTTGGTATACCCCGAACTCTGTCTCTTCGTAATCTTCGAATATTTCTCTCGATCTCGGGATCGTAAGGAGTTAACTCAAGGCCACGTGAGCGTGGCATACAAATCAAGAATACCTACATAACAAAATGTAAATTATATACAAGTCTAAAAAGAGACCAAGTCGATTGAAATTGATATTGGTATAACTATTAGAAAACAATTCCCCGGCAACGGCGCCAAAAACTTGTTGGTCGATTTAGCTATCGATGAATACACACGTGCAAGTATACACGGTCCAAAAGTAATATATGATAAGATATGAGTCGAACCCACAGGGAATTGTGACAAATAATAACCAAATATCAATTGTATATCAATTTGATCTAATTTAAACGATGAAGGTTTGATTGTTTGTTGATTGTTTGAGTTCACAAGTCGAGCAATGAATAAAACGCGGTAAAATATCAAGATAGAAAGGTCTAAGATTACAATTTCCCCCAACACGTCATTTGAATCTCCTGACTCTCTCTTTTCAATCAGTTACAACATACGAATTGACAACCGAGAAATCAAAACTACATAAGAGCCTCTGTCGATGGTCAATCACGAATCTTCCTAAGCGGTGCATAGGTATATGTCTATCCTATGCACTATCAAGAGACTAATTTCAGGAATGATTAATAGACACGTGTCACCAAATCTAATTAATCCTCCCTTCAATTACCAACTTTGGCATCGGAAGTCATTAAGACTAGATTCTCAATTGGTTGCATGCGGTAATTAGGTATATTTCTATCCCAACTACTATCAAGATACCTATTATTGCAGATAATTAATAAGACACATGTCACTTAATCCGACTAATAACCCACAACAATCTATACTCTCGCATGTTATCATAACTAGGTCTTAACCTATAATTCGTTCGTCAAGTTCATATAGGTTCCCAAGGTAATTACGGGCCAAACAATTAATCTAGAAAGCAAAGGTTATGACAATCAATTCACAAATGCATAACTAAAATCAATAGAGAGAGAATTCAATTTAATTTAAGTGTTGGGTTCCATTGCAATCTTAGAATAAAAGGTTAGTTCATGATAACTACAATAAACATCATTTTCAATTGATACATTGTCAAATTCGAATTACAAAGGAGATGGAAATCTAGAAATGAAACCACTTTTGAAACTATTCAGCTTGTGTTCCTTTGGTTGCTGTTGGTTTCTAGCTCTCCTCCTTGGCCTTGCAATTCTTCTTGACTGAGTTCATTGGCTTTTGGCTTGATTCAGCTTGATTTGCAGCCTTGAGCACTGTTGGTTGATGTATTTTGTAGCCTCCCTCCCTCTAGATATCTGATATGAGCCTTAGAAGAGATTATATATAGTCTTCATCAAGTAACCCTGTTGGCCGCCCTCAAACCCGCATGCGTTGCCGAGTCCGCCGAGAGTTGCTGCACCTGCGCGCGTGCGCTCGCCCGCATGCGCTGCCGAGTCCGCCTAGAGTTGTTGCACCCGCGCGCGCGCACCCGCAAACTCAGGCGTGCGCCTGCATGCCCGCGCCTGTTGGTTGCCGAGTCGTGCCACTCGCTTGTCCTGCTACCGAGATTTGCTGCACCCATGCGCCCGCATAGTCAGGCGTGCGCCCGCATGCCCGCGCTTGTTGGCCGCCCGCCTGTGCACGCCCTGCCGAGTCCGCCCGCGCGCGACCGCATGCCAGCGCCGCGCGCCCGCCTACTGGCGCCTGCCGAGTGTCAGCGCCCAGTGCCAACGCCGTGCGGCACGACGCCCGACGCCGTGCACGCAATTCGACGTCGTGCACGCTCAACTTCCAATTCTCATCAAATTAAAACCCGAGCATCATCAAATATTAATTTTCACCGTAATATCATTCGAGCACGAAAATCCAAGCATGGGCTTGCCCTTGTGGCTTGGTCAACGTCGAACACCGTGCACGCACTCCAACGCCGTGCGCGCCCAACTACCAAATGTCAACAATTTACGCACCGAACGTTGCCAAACATTAATTTCCTTTGTTCTACCAATCGGGCACAGACGTCCAGGCACGGATAAAAAGGTCATTACGAGCATCAATCTGAGCAGTCTTTATTTCCATTCCTACAAACATAATGAAAATGCATCAAAGCAACACAAAACATGTAAAATTAACTAAAGACTAATTTATGTAGAAATAAGATAAAAATACATAAAAAACCACATAACATGCCTAAACACTTGCAAATTATCAAGTCTAAAAGTACCCAAATTGTGTGTATAAAACACCCTCATCACATACTATGGTATTTTATTTGTTACTGCAAACAATTGTTCATCAGGAAATGACTCGTTAATCTTAGTATCTTCCCCACCTTGAGACTCCGGATGTTCAAGTCAAAAAAGATGATCTTCAACTTGATTTTCTGTACCTTTTCTATCTAGAATCTCTAGATCGAATTCTTTACGATCAAATATTTAATAGCTGCATGATCAGTGAATACAATTACTTTTGTTTCAACTATGTAAGCTCTGAACTTATCGAATGCATACACAATTGTCAATAGCTCCTTTTTCTTGGTCGTATAATTTAATTGTGCACCTGTCAAAGTTTTACTTGCATAGTAGATGGACTGAAACATCTTCTCTTTTCTTTGTCCCAATACTGCGCCAATTGCGTAGTTACTGGCGTCACACATTAATTCAAACGGTTTAGTCCAATCCGGTGCAACAATCACTGGGGTGGAAATTAACTTCTGCTTTAACAACTCGAATGCTTCAAGACAGTCTTTATCAAAGTTAAAAGGAACATCTTTCTCTAAAAGACTACACAATGGTTTAGAAATTTTGGAGAAGTCCTTGATAAAATGCCGATAAAGAAAGCTTTTTATTCCTTTAACAGATGTTGGTGGTGGAAGGTTCCCTATAGTCTCAATATTTGCCCTGTCTATCTCAAGTCCTTTAGCTGAAACTTTGTGCCCTAAAATTATTCCTTCTCTTACCATAAAATGGCATTTTCCCAGTTAAGCACCAAATTTGTCTCCACACAACGCTTCAAAGCCAATGTCAAATTGTCTAGGCAAAGATCAAAACTATCTCCAAAAATAGAGAAGTCATCCATGAACACCTCTAGGTTTCGTTCCACTAAGCCAGAAAAAATAGCCGTCATACATCTTTGAAATGTGGCTGGTGTATTGGAGAGACCAAAAGACAACCTTCTGAACGCAAAAGTTCCATATGGGCATGTAAAAGTGGTCTTCTCTTGATCTTCTAGAGCAATAGCAATTTGGTTATATCTTGAATATCCGTCTAGAAGGTAATAGAATTGGTGTCCAACCAATCTATCTAACATCTGATCAATGAATGGCAAAGGAAAATGATCTTTTTGAGTTTCCTTCTTCAACCTCCTATAATCAATGCAAACTCGCCACCCGGTCACTATTCTTGTAGGAATGAGTTCATTGTTCTCATTTGTGACTACTGTCATCCCTCCTTTCTTTGGTACACAATGAACTGGACTTACCGATGAACTATTAGATATTGGATAAATAATACTAGCGTCTAACCATTTAATGATCTCCTTTTTCACCACCTTCTTCATAATAGGTTTCAGTCGACGTTGTTGCTCGATAACTGACTTCCCTTCATCCTCCATTAAAATTTTGTGCATACAAAATGAGGGGCCGATTCCCTTGATATCTGCTAATGTCCAACCAATTGCTGACTTGTATTCGCGTAATACTCGCAAAAGCTTTTCTTCCTGTAATTGATTAAGTGAAACAGATATAATAACAGGCAGAGTGCTAGAATCCCCTAAATACGCATACCGTAAATGCTTAGGTAAAGCCTTTAATTCTAATTTAGGTGGTTCCTCCAAAGATGGTTTTGCATGTGATGAAGAGTCTCTTGAATTATTCAAAGCTTCATACTGTTGAATGTAAAGCTTCTGAAGCTGTTGGGCTTACCAATGTTGATTCACGTGACTATGGAAGATATGTTTCTAAGAATACCTCATTCACTGCTTCTATGATTAGATCAACTCGAAAACATTCTTCCTCTTCTTTTGAAAACTTCATAGACTTTAAAACACTAAATTTAACCCTTTGATCTTGAACCCGCATGGTCAACTCACCTTTCTACACATCAATCAATGTTCTTCCTATTGCTAAGAAGGGCCTTCCAAGTATAATCGGTATTTCCTTGTCTTCCTCGAAATCCAGAATTATAAAATCTGCCGGAAATATGAACTTATCAACTTTCACTAAAATATCTTTAACAATACCTCTTGGATATGTCACAGATCTATCTGCAAGCTGTAAGGTTATATTTGTCGGCCTCGGTGCCTTCAGTCATAATTGAGTGTAAACAGAAAGTGGCATCAAATTGATGCTAGCTCCCAAATCATATAATGCTCTCCCTGAAAATTAATTACCAATCATACACGGGATAGTGAAACTCCCCGGATCCTTTAGCTTTGGTGGTAACTTTTTCTGTAAGATTGCTCTGCATTCTTCAGTCAATGCCACAATTTCAAAATCACCTAATCTCCTTTTCTTGGATAAAATGTCTTTCATGAATTTTGCGTAGCTTGACATTTTCTCCAAAGCTTCTGCAAATGGTATGTTAATGTGGAGCTTTTTGAATACCTCAAGAAACTTTGCAAACTGATTATCCATTTTTTGCTTTTGCAATCTCTACGAAAAAGGAATTGGAGGAATCTTTTGCATCTGTTTTCCTAATTTTTCTTTGACTTGTGGATTATTTTCCTTCTTTTCTTGTTTCTCTTCCTCGTTGACTTCACCCACTGCTAATTCTTCATCCATACATACATCATCAATTACATTCTTGCTATCCGTTCTTGGTAATTCCTTACCACTTCGTAAAATAACAGTACAATTTTCATCATGGTTATGCACTTCCTTCATTGCATTACTTGAAAATTTTTGAATTTGGCTATTGATGTTGGTAGCAAAATGTTCAAATAATTGTTCCATTTTAGCCATTCTTGCATTATTTTTCGCCTGATATTTTGACAACAACTCCTCCATCATTACCTTATGTTCTTGTTGAGAAGCCTGTTGCTATAATGACCCCAAAATTCATACAATTCAACTCTCAACATCGGTCGTTATCAATACATCCTCATTCTGACTTTACAACATTATTCAATATTAAACTTAATAAAAATGCAGAATAATTCAAACTTTTCTATTACAAATCATTCTCGATCCCAAAATTTTTAACCTTTACATCTAAATATCTTGGAATCATGTTAATATCATAATTCGCCTTGTCGAACTTATTATAAAAGTTTACACCTCAATACAAACTTTACAACTCAACATAAATACATTTATCGAAAACTTAACATAATTCAGGTAATAACTTCAACTAAAATCTTTAATCTTCATGCATCATTTTGATCCATGTCTTTTGGATAGCAGATAACGTTACCTTATATCTTTAACCTGCAAAAGTGGTTATTTGCAAGAATGAGCTCAACAGCTCAGCAAAATCAAACAGTTTTCATGCATCACGTAGCGCATAAACAACATGCTCAGTTTATACAATCATAAACATTATAATTCTAGCATATCATACATGTTGTACATCAGTTACCAAGTAATAATTGAGTTCCATACTCAATCAACATTCTAACTCAACGAACGTAGTCATAAATTGACTTTGTTGTTTCCCACAAATAAATCATCATGCTTTTGCAATATAGGTTTAAAACAATCAATCATTTAGTTCACATAACAAATAGGAACTGAAAGACTTGCCTGGTTTGTAGATTACAAATTACCATAACCAGCTTATATTATCTGCACTTCATGTATCCTACACGATATATATAATCATGCACGTCATTTATTAGTCACATAGAAACACTTAGTATTAATTCTACTTTACAGTTCATAATCCTTCATTTTATTCTACATGCAATTCTCAACTTAGAAATTAAGTCCTCCTCATAAAACCCTTCATTTTATTACGCCACTTTAATCGACACTTAACATCTAGTTAAGTCTTAAACTTTTCTTTACATTAGATGTATAATGTTTATAAGTAATTCTTTGGCTTGTTACAATACTATTGTCACTTCAGGATTTGTAACGATCGAGAATTTAAGATTTCCTTGTAACCCGAGTTATGTATGAATAAAATGAATTATTATTATTATTATTATTATTATTATTATTATTATTATTATTATTATTACTAATATTATTATTTTTATATTAATCTATACTACGTGTTTAGAATTGTGTTACAGCCTAGAAAATGTGCATATGTTAAATTTTATGTGTTGTTGTGTCGTTAGAGTGAATACATCGATTTTGCAAAAATTCATAAAATTAATATTCTTGGGGCACGTTTCCTGAGACACTATTCACGAGCACTATTCACGCCGAAATATTTTTGCGTCTCTTTCTATTAATTTTGTTAAGACGTGTATGCGAAGGAATAATTTTTCCAAGTGTCAGAAATTTTATTGGAGCTGATACGTGATTTAATCTGTATCCGAAATGTATAATATGAGCATTCCGAATAATTGGACAAATCCCATAATAAATATTTTTACGCATCCCAATAATTTATGGAAGTACCCATTTTAATTTTGGGTAGAGATATTTACCAAATTTGGTACAAAAGTGGGAGTATTCGGGTATATTTATCTGTATATTTGATTAATTGGAGAGGCAATTAAGCCCCAACCAATCAGGAGAGAGCATTAATTGTATTAGCCAATCACATGAGGGGGGAATAAACCGTCACAGGACACTAAGCATGGGATTTTTAACTTCACCAAACATCCTCCTCAATTTGGTTTTCAAGAGCTCGGGTGAAGTATTTTCTGCATATCAATACATTCCATCTCCTCCCGAAGCACTCACCTTATCCTCCCATCAACTCATCCTCCTTCTCACTTAAACCATCTGCATACTCCTCATTTTGCAAGCAAGGATAGAGCTACAAAGAGAGAGAGAGAGAGAAGGAAGTAGGAAAAGAGAAGAGTGTTCGGGAAGAAGAAGAAAAGCAAGGAAGGAGGTAAAAGAAGGAGAATACCAGCAAGAGGGAGTCCAGGAGCACTCTAGCAACCATCTCATTCTACTCAAAGCAAGCAACAAAGAGGTAATCACAAACCACAACCATTTCTTCTCCAAGTGAAGTTTTCATGAGTTTTGTTTTGCTTTCATGCTTGCGGGTTGAATTTTGTTGATTTTCGTTGTTGTTGGTTGTGTTGAATCTACCATGGAGGTTCTTAAAGAATATATATAAACCATTAACACCCTCAAAGTGGAACAAAAACAAGGAAAGATCCGAACCTTGGCTTAAAGGATGAACTTTGGACATTTTTGGACTTTTGGACCTTTGGGCTGTTAGAGGACTGTAAAGCCTTGATGGTGTAATTATTTTGATTGTTTGTTGTTTTAATATTGTACTTCCATGAGTTGTGAAGATAACCTAGTTGGAATGAACCAAAATGATGCTAAAATAAAGTTACAGTGAAGGTTTTAGTGAAATGTATCATGACTGCGAAAAATAGAGCATCAATGTGGTGCTTTGGCTAAGGATTTGGCTGTGTTAATGTTTATGGGTCATCTTACATTTTTGATATATTGTAGCCTCGTATCTTGGGAATCCATAGAGTCCGTAATGGACCAAATTGATCGAGTATAGAGGGAGATATAAGAGCTGAAGCGGGCGAGAGTCTACCAGTTCGCGGTTCTGTAGGAACTGCAGAACTGCTACTGCATGCCGCTGTTCCGCGCCTGGTTCGGGTCGGGTCAGGCTGGACCGGGTCGGGTCGGGCCGGGCCGGATCGGGTCGGACCCAGTAAATTTTTCCCGCGAGTCTAAAACTTATATTTTTGTACGAAATGATTAAAAATACTTATAACTTGTTAAAGCCTTATATGCTTAATTTTATACTAGTGTCAACCGAAGTGATGCTGTCTTAAGGCGTAATTGAGTGAACTAATTGTAAATTACGCTTGGTTTCTAGGGGGCGCTGCCCCCCGACCCCCGCCAGCTCACCGACGAGCTGGGTAGCCGCTCGCTCACCGGTGAGCGAGACCCCCGACTGGGTAAGCGTAGTGGCAATCAATGTATTTTAAGGATGTGATGACTGTAATGAACCTAGTCCTTATGTGACTAATATTTATGATGATTTTAATGAACTATGTAGGATATTTTTGACGGACGATTAACGTCAAGATATTAACGCACGTACAAGGCAAGTTCCTTACTCAACCCTTATTTAATTGTGCGAGTTTTCCTTAACTCATTTATCTATCGAACAAGTCTCCTATCTTATTCAAGTTATTATTGTGCAAGCTTACTTACCCTACTCAAATTTATATTCGAGCAAATATTATTTATTGGGCAAGCTTTTTTTTGAGTTTCTTGACTCCGTTCAAGTTACTTATCGATTTAGCAATTATTGTGCTAGTATTCATACTTTTATTCAAATACTGTAATGAAAGCCCATTTCATGCAGTGTTATATACTGTGTGATTCCAAAGATTATGAATTGTTATTCATTTATGATATTTTTAATGCCATCATGCATGTTGTTGAACCTTAAAGTTCTTTATTCCATAGACTGTTTAAAAGCTATGTCGAGGCTAATTGTTTCAGCTAGACACTTATTGAGTTGGTTACTAAAGTGAGGTTAAAGTCCTCCAACTATTATTGTTGTTAAGTAAAATTGTCTGATCAAATTGTTTTGGTCTGGACTCCCATGTAAAGCTGAGTAGAATAACCCTCACAGCAGGGGAAATTGTATAAACGTCGGGGAACCGACATGCGCGTAAATGGAAAATGTAAGGCTTATGCATAACGCCAGGTATTTTAAGCTGATCACCTATTGTACCAATTTTGTGGATTATCGGATGAATTTCCAGTAATTCTAGAATAGAGTTCTGTGCCTTGGTGCACCCTCAGTATTGAATAGTTCCCTTCTTCGGGAAACTTTGAAATCCTTGGATACTTCAGAAATCCTTCGGTCCTTAGTGGCCATTATAACGGTGATGAAAGAAGTTGTTTATTTCCTTGTGTTAGCTAAATTTTTACTCTTGAGAACTATAAAGTTATTCATGTGATTATTCACTGCTATTATACTTGCGGGGCAATTTGTTGCTCACCCTTGCTTTCCTTAAAACATTTCAGTTAGTACGGCATGTGGCGAGAGCTCAGGAAAAGATAAGGGAAAGGGGAAAGCTACAGAGTAGTTGTATTTTGTTGTTCTAGAATTACCGTTTGTATTAAGACATATTTACCCTTTTGTATTATGTTATGTTTTGTACTAGTATGGGTTTCGAGACTTGGGACAGGTTTATTTATGTTATATCAATGTAAATATTCCTTTATTCCGCTTTAAGTTATCGATTGTATAATTATTATTTTAGATAGTGGCGAACAAGGTCCGTGGCTCAGGTGACCCGGATTTGGGGCCGTCACGGGATTTACTCTCATCTAATCTCATTTTAATATTTCAATTGTCATCTAATAATTAATAAGTATTTGTTTATCAACCATCGTGGTATCTCAATATTAATTTAATACCTTAGTCTAAGTTCTTAAACATGCACATGGCCATATAGCATAATCACAAAGAAAAAGCAAAAATATTTCCAGTTTCTGTTCCACCACCGGGGTGGTGGATTCCTTCAAAAACCATCGCTATCCACCGTCGGGGCGACAAAACCAATTCATTTATACCGCCGGGGCGAGGACACTACCGGGGCGACAACTCTAGTACATTTCTACTGTCGGGGCGGTAGACTCAACTGACCGTTCCTGCAATTTGCGAACCAGTGAAATTCCAGGCCAAATTTCTCAAATTCTACCATCCGACTCACAAATTAAACACACCCAGACATCAAACATGTTGTAAAACAAATATCCAACATGTTCCTAACAATTCTAATCACTATATTACACGTAATCAACCAATTAGAAATCAAAAATTCACTATTTATACAAAGTATTCATGTTTTGGCCATTTTAATGAAATCAAACACTGTGAATTTATCTCTAAACCATTTTAATCCATTCTACTTGCATTCTTTTCTTATTTCAACGAATTTCAACAACCCACCATCAATTTCAGATTCTATACATAAATTGCTAGCCAATTTTAGTCTCAAAATAGACCAAAACATACATATTACAACAAAACTAAAATTTCTTTAATTTAAACATCTTTTCATGGATTTGATGACTAAAAGCCCCCAATTATAAACAACATAAAATGATTTGTACACCCTCACTAACATAAACAACCAACATATTCATGAATTCTTCATCAAAACCCAATTTACAAAAGAAACTTCAAAAAAAAAAAAGAAAACTAAGGTTTAGAGTAATTTTATACCTTTGATTTCTTCTTTAAACCTAGAATAGATAATATGAATCATCTTCTTCTTCTTTCCTGATTTTCCAAGGTTCTTTTCCAATTCTCAGAGAATTCTCCCACTCACTCTCTTTCTCTCATAAACTGACAAATACACTCTACGTGTATATTAGTTTTTCAGCAGTTATAACCTCCAAGGGTCACAAGGCCATGTTTGGCTAACACCCTTTTAACATCTTTTTAAATTATTTTAATAACACTCTTATTATATAATATTGTGTCACACTTTAATTCAGCTAAACTCATTATATTAATAAATCTAATTAAACTTATTAGCAATTACAATTAAATCCTTACCCACTAAATTATAATTCAATTTAGCCAAACTATAATTTTATTAAATAAAATATTTTATTCAATAAAAATTAATCCTCTAATTTAATTATTTAATCAAAATATAATATTCTCATCACTTTAGCGTACTAAAATACGTACCAACACTTCACACACAAATATATTCACATCAATTCACTATTTTAATTAAGTGAATCACTCATATTATTCATGAAACTTAATTCACAAAAATTTCTATTATCCACCAGACATAACAATCAAATTATATTATTTCCCAATATAATTTTAACTTAATTAAATTAACTAATATTATTCAACTAATTTCCTTTTCATGACAATTTCATTTAATCCTTTCAATGGTTTAATTAATTATTAAACCATTTCTTCCTAATTACAAGAATATATATATTTCTTTCACATCAAACCACATATTTCACAATATGAAACATATAAATACACATACTCAAACTCAAAATGTCTCGTAATAAGAATTTTATTTATTAAATTCTTATTAAATAATTTCTGAAAATCTGGGTTATCACATCTTTCCCTCATTACAAGGATTCCGTCCTCGGAATCAACGAAAAGTCCCTTACTCAGTTTTCATAAAAATTTCTTCCACAATATCACTGAATAACTTAACGCATTACCTTAGTGTAGGTTTTATTTCATCACCTTCACTTAAACTTGGAATACTTCGAGTATTATATATTCCTTAGCCCTTTAACGCATTTATTTCCTTTCTTTAAGGATCATTGCCTAACTTACTCGTTGTAATCATAAAATATCTTGATTTAGCATCGTATAAATATTTGGGATATCACATTCACCCCTTATTCTAAGAATTTCGTCCTCGAAATTTTAATTTACTAATATTCGTTCCTTCCAGCTTTCAAAATGGACTTTACGTTAATCTTTACTTATTCATTGGGTTCTACAACCAAGTTCTTTCTCTAAGGATCTTTCTAAGATCATCGAATTCTTCACACCACTCTCTTTTATAAATTCCTCATCATTACTCATCATCAGCTAAATTTATCTCTTCCCTTTCCGAAATTTCATTCCTTTCTTAGATTTATTATAGTTTGTTTAACTTACTCATCACCACATGTTGCATTCTACGACTTACCCCTTCTTAAGGAATATTTTCTTTTCACTTCCACCTTTCAAGAGAATAAGAATCTTCCACAATTGTTCAATAATTGGGAAGCAGTATAAATAACTCAAGAGTTTAAAAGATTCATTCAAAAACTTTCAATATTCTGCTGAGGAGTCGTAAAGACTTGAACCTTGTCCTAGGTTAACAGATATTTCTACTGTAACATTTAACAGTCAAAAGACTACGGACCATTTCTTCTCGTACTCCAGTGATCAGCCCTTCGTACTATGTATTGTGCACATACATATTAACATTATTGCGTATCCCCCATTATAGGGTTGGTTCACCTCGGACTTAATACAAATTTCGCACCAGAATAAACTGGTTTGGCATAAAATCTCAAAGAATTCTCGAACTTTATAAATATCTTTCAATAGTTGTTTAGCCGAATCAATTAGCATAGACCTTGAACAACAATTCGGACTTTAGTCAAAACATTTTTAGCCAGCTCAATTGGCATATCTTTTCATAACTTAACAGAAAAAATAAAATTCTTTTATAACGTCATAATACCGTACCGTCTTAATAGTACGTTGAGGATGCCGACATATTAGTACTTTGTCATACTACATCATACCATAGTGGGCTGATGATCCTTCGATCACATCCAACACCAGGTTCAATTGCATTGATGACTCAATCGTTCAAAATACATTTTGATAATTACAAATCATTTTTATCTAGCTGAAACAATTAGCATAGACATACGAATAATAACATTTTTTTTAAAAACTTATTGGTTCAAACATTGACCTAATATATTTTTTGAGAATACAAAATTGTGAATATCAGCACGATGTCAATAAATTTCAAAAATCTAGCATAGCTAGAAGATTTGGAATATCCATTTCTCTCCATCAACTTCAATCTTTACTCCTTTGCTTTATTACTCAATCATTCTATCATTCTTCAATATCATCAATGCTCTCTATACCCAATATAGTTCATCAAACTTACCACACTTTGGAAGTTCAGGAACTTACCACAATCATATGGGTTTAGGAACTTATCCTAGTCAGACCAAAATCGTCCATTCGCTGCGGGGTTCCACCATATGATTATAAGTCACGAACTTACCATAAATATGAGTTTTAAGAACTGCACCTAATCTTAAATATTCTCTAACTATCAAATATAAATATGAGAAAAGAATCACCTTCTTGTCATATGTATATCGATAGTGTGACACCAATATTTCACTAATTATCAATATAGGAAGCTAAGTGGTTGTCGAGCCAACTCGACCACTAACCAATATAGGAAACTGAGCGGTTGTTAAACCATGGACAAATCCCGTCCCATACCAGGATTTGTTCAACTCAACCACTATATTAATATAGAAAGCAAAGTAGTTTTCAAACTAAGCACAAATTCCCGTTCCATACCAGGAATCGTACAACTCAGCCACTAACATGAGTCCTCAATTGAAATCCCACCTAATTTTATCTTGCTCTTAACTTAACTCTTTGCTTGATACAAATTTCTCGTATTTCATCATCCATAACTCCTCGTGAGTTTATCTCGTACTATTTCATAGTACCATCTCTTTATAGCGTCATGCTACAACTATTCAATCATTTAAGATTCTCTGACATTTTACAACTTTAGCAGATCACGTCGTGATCTCGTTCTATCATCAACTCTTCTTACGATTCTTTCTTATCTTATGATCGTCTCATCCTACGACCTTCTTTATTCTTCTCTTTAATCACATTATCTTATGATTGATCAACTCAGGTGTTCCCTGTTCTTTTAGCTCTTCAGGTTCTTCTTTGAACCTAATCATTTTATCATAATCTTGTCTCACATGAATTCTCTAAACTCTATTTGAGTTCATCCCTATCATTAATACCATTCTCATCTTATAGATATCGTCTATTTATTAACACCATTTTTATTACTGAAGTTAGGTAACTCCTAGTTCTCATATTTCATAACTCTTCAAGATCCTTCTTTGAATCTCATTGTTTATATATCAATTATTCCTTTAAGAATCTCTAACTTCATTCATATTATTCAATATTTTATTCGAGTTTTCTTCGCATTATTCGCATCTTCTCCTTGTAACGTTTCTAGGACTTAACTCATCTCATTCATCTACCTATACGAAAAATCACTTCTTAATCATACACATCCATAAATCTATACTCGGTACACATAGAGTCTCTAACAGTGTTCAGTACAGTACCTGAGTGGTTTCCCACAAACAACCAACAAACTAGTTTTCCTCTCGTCTATACTGTCTTTCACAGCGAGTTAGATCGGTTGCTACTTCATATTAACCTCCGCTCTCTGAAGGAATTGTTTAGCCCAGATACCATACATCATCCATTAAAGAATACGATTGCACCATAATTGTACTTAACTTATTATTCTTTAAACTCTATCATCTTCACCTCTCTTCTCTAAGGTTATAGCCTAAGGTACTTGTACCTAAGGTTTCTAACCTATCAGCTCTGATACCAACTGTAACGACCCCAAAATTCATACAATTCAACTCTCAACATCGGTTGTTATCAATACATCCTCATTCTGACTTTACAATATTATTCAATATTAAACTTAATAAAAATGCGGAATAATTCAAACTTTTCTATTACAAATCATTCTCGATCCTAAAATTTTCAACCTTTATATCTAAATATCTTAGAATCATGTTAATATCATAATTCGCCTTGTTGAACTTATTATAAAAGTTTACACCTCAATACAAACTTTACAACTCAACATAAATACATTTATCGAAAATTTAACATAATTCAGGTAATAACTTCAACTAAAACATTTAATCTTCATGCATCATTTTGATCCATGTCTTTTGGATAGCACATAACGTTACCTTGTATCTTTAACCTGCAAAAGTGGTTATTTACAAGAATGAGCTCAACAGCTCAGTAAAATCTAACAGTTTTCATGCATCACGTAGCACATAAACAAATGCTCAGTTTATACAATCATAAATATTATAATTATAGAATATCATACATATTGTACATCAGTTACCAAGTAATAATTGAGTTCCATACTCAATCAACATTCTAACTCAACGAACGTAGTCAGAAAATGACTATGTCGTTTCGCACAAATAATTCATCATGCTTTTGCATTATAGGTTTAAAACAATCAATCATTTAGTTCACATAACAAATAGGAACTAAAAGACTTGCCTGGTTTGTAGATTACCAATTACCATAACCAACTTATATTATCTGCACTTCATGTATCCTATACGATATATATAATCATGCACGTCATTTATTAGTCACATGGAAACACTTAGTATTAATTCTACTTTACATTTCATAATCCTTCATTTTATTCTCCATGCAATTCTAAACTTAGAAATTAAGTCCTCCTCATAAAACCCTTCATTTCATTACGCCGCTTTAATCGACACTTAACATCTAGTTAAGTCTTGAACTTTTCTTTACATTACATGTATAATTTTTATAAGTAATTCTTTGGCTTGTTACAATACTATTGTCACTTCAAAATTTACTCTCATCCAATCTCATTTTAATATTTCAATTGTCATCTAATAATTAATAAGTATTTGTTTATCAACCATCATGGCATCTCAATAATCATTTAATACCTTAGTCTAAGTTTTTAAACATGCACATGACCATATAGCATAATCACAAAGAAAAAGAAAAAATATTTCCAGTTTCTGTTCCACCGCCGGGCGGTGGATTCCTTCATAAATCATCATTGGGGCGACAAAACCAATTCATTTCTACCGCCGGGGCGAGGACACCGTCGGGGCGACAACTCTAGTACATTTCTACCGCCGGGGCGGTAGACTCGACTGACCGTTCCTGTAATTCACAAACCAGTGAAATTCCAGGCCAAATTTCTCAAATTCTACCATCTGACTCACAAATTAAACACACCCAGACATCAAACATGTTGTAAAACAAATATCCAACATGTTCCTAACAATTCTAATCACTATATTACACGTAATTAACCAATTAGAAACCAAAAATTCACTATTTAGACAAAGTATTCATGTTTTGGCCATTTTAATGAAATCAAACATTGTGAATTCATCTCTAAACTATTTTAATCCATTCTACTTGCATTCTTTTCATATTTCAACGAATTTCAACAACCCACCCTCAATTTCAGATTCTATACATAAATTACTAGCCAATTTTAGTCTCAAAATAGACCAAAACATACATATTACAACAAAATTCAAATTTCTTTATTTTAAACATCTTTTCATGGATTTGATGACTAAAAACCCAATTATAAACAACATAAGATGATTTGTACACCCTCACTAATATAAACAACCAACATATTCATGAATTCTTCATCAAAACCCAATTTACAAAAGAAACTTCAAAATAAAAGAAAACTAAGGTTTAGAGTAATTTTATACCTTTGATTTCTTCTTTAAACCTAGAATAGATAATATGAATCATCTTCTTCTTCCTTCTTGATTTTCCAAGGTTCTTTTCCAATTCTCAGTGAATTCTCCCACTCACTCTCTTTCTCTCATAAACTGACAAATACACTTTATGAGTATATCAGTTTTTCAGCAGTTATAACCTCCAAGGGTCACAAGGCCATGTTTGGCTAACACCCTTTTAACATCTTTTTAAATTATTTTAATAACACACTTATTATATAATATTGTGTCACACTTTAATTCAATTAAACTCATTATATTAATAAATCTAATTAAACTTATTAGCAATTCCAATTAAATCTTTACCCACTAAATTATAATTCAATTTAGCCAAACTATAATTTTATTAAATAAAACATTTTATTCAATAAAGCATTAATCCTTTAATTTAATTATTTAATCAAAATATAATATTGTCATCACTTTAGCGTACTAAAATACGTACCAACACTTCACACACAAATATATATTCACATCAATTCACTATTTTAATTAAGTGAATCACTCATATTATTCATGAAACTTAATTCACAAAAATTTCCATTGTCCATCAGACATAACAATCAAATTATATTATTTCCCAATATAATTTTAACTTAATTAAATTAACTAATATTATTCAACTAATTTCCTTTTCATGACAATTTCATTTAATCCTTTCAATGGTTTAATTAATTATTAAACCATTTCTTCCCAATTACAAGAATCTCTATATATATATATATATATATATATATATATATATTTCTTTCACATCAAACCACATATTTCACAATATGAAACATATAAATACACATATTCAAACCCAAAATGTCTCGTAATAAGAATTTTATTTATTAAATTCTTATTAAATAATTTCTGAAAATCTGGGTTATCACAGTTGCTCTTGATCTTGCTTCTTCTTCTTCTGAATATAATCCTTGGCATTGAGATTTTGATTACTTTGATAATTGGATCCTTCAACAAACTGCACCGACTCGACCTTAATTGCGCATTGATTCCTTACGTGATTTCCTACACAAAATATCACATACCAACGTATCCCTCTGCATAGATTGATATCCACCACAATCCAATTTCCTTACTAAAGTCGTCACTTGCTCTACCAGTACCAGGATTTCATCTTTTTAATTTACTACCACAGATCCAATTCGTGTATTTCTTGTTGCGGACCATTGATAATTTTGTTTGCCATGATCTCCAACAATTTATATGCCTCATCACAATTTTTCTCCATTAAAGACCCACTTGCGGCTGCATCGATATTAGATCGCATTGTAACATTCAAACCCTTGTAAAAAGTCTGAATCTGCAACCACATAGGAATGTCATGATGTAGACATTTTCTGAGTAATTCCTTAAACCTCCCCCAAGCTTCATATAGAGATTCTGAGTCTTCTTGAGCAAATGATGTGATTTCTAACCTCAATCTTGCGATTTTAGCTTGCGGAAAAAACTTAGCCAAGAATTCATGTACAAGATCACTCCATGTACCTATGGAGCCTGTTGGTAGCGAATGTAATCAACTTTTCGCCTTACCACGAAGTGTGAAAGGGAAAAGTCGCAATCTAAGTGCATCCTTAGAAACTCCTTCATACTTACATGTATCACAGATTTCAAAGAAATTAATCAAATGCTCATTCGGATCATCATTAGGGTAACCTCCAAATTGTACCGAACTCTGAATCATCTGTATCATGCTTGGTTGAATTTCAAAACTACTAGCTTATATTGCAGGTCTTCTAATACTAGATTGAACATCTATTACCAATGGTGTAGCATACTCCTGCAATGTTTTCTGTTCTTCTACAACCATATTCTCTAAGTCTTGCATTATGAATCAATATCGAAAGTGCTTGCAAAAGATTAAAATTTTGTGTTTAAATTAGAATCAGATTATTTGTAATTGATATTAGAAATAAAGAAATTAATTACTAGAATTATTCTCTGCCAACGGCGCCAAAAACTTGATGGGCTAAATCTATACTAGCAATTTACGTGCAAGTATACACGGTCAATCAAGTAATAAAGTGAAAGTAAAGTTGTCGATCCCACGAGGAATAATTTAATAAACCAATTAATATTCCCAATAGCTAACCTTAAATTAATCAAACTCTATTTAAACAAGAGATAAACGTTTCGTAATTACTAATCCTTAACTAATAAAAGAAATAAATATGAATAATATCTCAGAAATGAAATGATCAAGATTACAATTTCCCCTGATGATGTTTCCTATTCTTCCACTCCTTATTTAACCAAGCAACGTCGCATATTGTTAACCAAGAATTCATAAGTATTTGTCTAACTTATTTCAAGATTAAATAAGTGTCATCAATCTTAACTAGAACACTATATTTTTATGTGAATAATAAACAATGATGCAATAGATACCAATTCTTAATAAGTTCATGCGACACTTGGGTATATTTCTATCCCTTATGCAAATTGAATAATAATTCTTAACATGGATTAATCCAACACATGTATCATATTCCACATTTAGTTTAAAATCAACATTTCCATCTCATCTAGATCAACCGATTAATTGCTGGCCAAACAACTATTGAGTGAAAACCAAAATATAATGAAGAATCTTGCAAACATCTGATAGAAGTTAAATAGTCAATAGATTAATAAAAACCAATCATCAGGTTCCATTGCAATCTTGAAAATGGAATTGTTCATGAATAAAAAACGAACAACATCTCATCAATAATAATCATTATAAACACACGAGTTTAAAAGAAAGATAAAGAAAAGAATCTGATGAACAGCTTCCGCTATAGTTCTTTAGATCTTGATCTCCAATCCTCTTTCCCTTCTTTTCGATGGAATTGATTGAGAAGTGTTTTCTTCCTTTTTCATAAGTTGTATCCTCCGTTATCTTTTTTCTCTCTTTTGCGTCGTCTCATATTTAAAAGCTAAAGAAAACCCCTAATTCTGCCGCACGCACGCGCCACACCCGAGCGGAAAAACGCTCCGGACGTCGCGGCCCCCAATAGCGAACGTCGCGACTCCTAATCTCTGTCCGTTTTCTTTCTTGCTTCCTTGCTCGCCCAATTGCTTTAAATATTCACGATTTTGCCACTTAACTCCTTTATTCCTACAAAATAAATAAAACATAATAAATTAAATAAAAACTCTATAAAATAACATAAAATACTTAAAAAGACATAAATTATTAAGCCTAAAAGTAGTTAAATAATTGGTATAAAACCTATTCATCACTTTCGTATCCACCTGATGTGGTGCAAACCTTGCTAATTCGTTGAACTTGGCGGCGTATTCTGAGACTGACATGTTCTCTTGCTTTAACTCTAAGAACTTAACTTCCATTCTTCCTTGCATACTTTGTGGAAAATAATTCTTAAAAAATAATTCTTTGAATCTCTCCCATGTTACCACTCCTTCTCTGGCTTTGTTCTGATTTGATTCCCACCAGAAATTCGCCTCTTCTTTCATCAAGTAGGTTGCAAAAGCCGTCTTTTTCTCCTCAGTAACTCTCGCAATAACGAAGGCTTTCTCCATTTCCTTTACCCATGTTTAAGCTTCGATTGGGTCTGTTGTTCCTCTAAACTCTAGCGGACTTACTGCCTTAAAGTCTTTAAAATTTGCCAATTGATTCCCTGGCGGATTTCCTACGGGTGGTGCTCGATTCTGCATAGCCTCTGCTAATATATTTACAAAGTCTTGTATCGGGTTTGCATTCATTTCTTCATTATTAACGCAGTCTCTACCCTTCAGTTTCGTTGTTCTCTTCTTGGCGGCATTGTCTGAATAAACAAAACCTCAAGTTACTTATTTGTGTTTTATATTTTATACCACATTTTATTAGTGTTAACATTTAAAATTTAACGCGTAATTTAAACTCAAGCAAACATGTAAGCATAACGTTGCATTTATATTCATATACCAAATAAAAGTGTCACACACTTACAAAATTATGGCATATTCCTATCAATGCCATATATCCCACTTAAACAACAAAAGATGGGATTTACGAAAAGCTATACTCCCCTAATCACATAAGGTGGGGATACATCATTTGTACATACTTCATCTCACAACATGAGGTTTATATCATACATCATATAGCCCTAGCAAACAAAAGGGGTACATACTGCATCTATATACATAACAACAAAACTATATCATCACTGCATGTCCTGCTGAGCCACATCTGCCTGAACATGCTCCTGGGGAAATACTCCATCCATAAATCGACGACGAACCGAGTGACTGGTCTCTCCTACCTCCATATGAGGCCTCCTCGCTCTAACTTTATGACTCATATAAGCTGAATCCAAAGCCAACCCCAAAGTCTCTATCCAATCTTTTGCCTGTAACTCTGCCGCTAGTTGGTCAACCCTCCTTGTTGCTCGGACCCAAGCATCCTCAACCCGAATCTTGTCAACGATTTCTATATCAAACTCATACTTCATAACCTGATTCTCTAACATCAGCTCTCCTATCTTCAACTCTTTTTGCTCCAACTCTTCATTCAGCTCGGCATTCTTAGCAACTATCTAGTGTAGTAGTGGCCCTACTTGCTGAGCCGAAGTCACGTATCCATTTAACTATACCTTCATCTCAGCTAAATCAACCTGAGACTGATAAGCTAGCTCCCTATATTGTTCCTCCATGAACTGATGAGTTAGGTTCTGCTCCTCCAAATGTCTTATCCTATCCTCTAGCTTTGAGTTCCTTACCATCAAATCTCCTATCAGGACATCCTCAGTCGTATCCTCGATCTCAATGGGCTCCTCTATAGGGCCCAACTGCTCTTGTTCTACCGTATGACTATCTTGTCTTTCTTCAAACATCCTATAATCACAACACCAAAAGCAAATAAACAACCACGTTAGTATCACAATAAAATATATTCATTGACGAAATGAAATGATATTTTATTTTGTACAACACATACTCGATGAATTTCCACAATCCATCTCCTAGCACACTCTATACGAGTTTTCTTCTAAGGTTATAACCTAGGTTTCGTATCCCAATGTTTATAACCTACAGTTCTGATACCAACCTGTGACGCCCCCAAATCCGAGTTCCATAACCTCGACATTTTGTGCTCACGATCCATCATTTTCATACATATTCTATAAACTAAATGGAATAAATAAACATAAATTGTTCATTACATAAAGTTCTACATCAAATTCCCAAGGTCTAATAACCTTAACTTAAAACATACCCTTAATAATACAAAAGGTTTACATAATAAATTACATAAGTTAACTTATTGATTAAACATTAACAGAAAACTACACTTCGACTTTGCCCTTGCCTTTGTCTTTCTTCGAACTGTAACGATTGATAATTTGTACTTAGCCTTTTGAATATATTTAAATAAAATAAATTTTTATGAATATATTATGTGTTATGTGTTTAAAGGTCGTATTATGATTTAGATTGTGTTTACGTGTTAGAAATTTCGAATTTGGATTTCGTAGAAAGAAATAAATTTTTTCTGAAAAAAAGGCGTAAAAACACTATTCACCCGAAAATGCTTTTGCGTCTTTTCGATTTTTCGAAGAATATGCGAGTGTTAATATTGCGAGAAAAGATGAAATATCCAATAAATTTTGAAAACGTTTTTCGACTATGGAATGAATTTCGTTAGAATACGAGTATAATACGAAATATTATATGATAGAATGCAAGAATCAATACGAGTCTAATACGAAATATTATACGGCAGAATACGAGATTAATATGAGGTATAATATGAGTAGAATACGAGTAGAATACGAATATTATACGTACTATATACGAATATGTAACTAGGAATCCAAGTGAATTGTTTTCGATTAATCAGATGCAAGCATGATGTAACCATGACATCATCTTCAAAGAAGCACAAAGATGATGTCATCATGATGTCATAATGATGTCACATTGGATGATGATGCAAGCGATGATGTCACTTGGATGATGATGTAAACAGTGATGTCACAAAGGACGATGATGCAAGCGATGATGTCATGGATTAATGTGAAAAGACTATTTTTCCCTAACTCTACCTAGCCTATAAATAGGAAGCTTTTCAAGCTTAAAAAACTTACCAATTCACAAAATCAAAGAGCAAAATTGCTCTCTAGATATATATTTCATGTATTAAAGTTGCAAAGAAATAGTTAAAACTTACAACTACAAGAGGTAGAATCCCTAGTCATTGTTGTGTTCAATTTTCTTTCATTTGATAGTCGAAAAGCTCAAGAACATAAGTGGTTACCATGTAAGATCTTTTTCGACTAAGTGTTTCTACATGTGTTCTTGAGCAAATCTATTATATAAGTAAGCTTATGTAATTTTAATTATAAAGTCTTATAATTACATATGTAAGCCGTTATAATGCCTAAATTATTTCATATATAATATCCAAAAGCTCAAGAGCATAAATGGTTACCATGTAAGATCTTTTTCGACTACGTGTTTCTTCATGTGTTCGTAAGCAAAAGTCATAAAACTCAATATAAGTAGGTTTATGATTTTGTTATTTAATGTTATAAAGTGGTAGAATATGGTGGCCTAGCTAATTAATGCTTGTGTCATCAAGTTTTAAGTAATCGAAATGAAGAACGATGGAACTTAGTTTTTATATGTTCTTCGTGTTCTTGAGAATATATCATAAAAATCTATATAAGTAGGTTTATAATTTAGTTATTTTTATGTTATTAAGTTAATTGAGTGTTAGAACATGATAACATAACATTTTGATGTTTGTGGTATCATGTTTTATCAAATGAAATGACGAAGTTATGAACAAATCACACTTCTGACCTTTCTGCCCATTTCTCAAAACTGTAAAGTCAGAATATGCTTCTGATATATAAAATAAAGTTGTAGAGGGGAAAATTCTAATGAGAATAGACTCAAGAATCATCCAAAAATGTGTTTGTATGAAAGAGTTATGGCTGTTTTAGTACTGCTGGGTCTAGCTGCCAATATTTCTACGAGAGCAGTTTTTAATCTGCTATTTTAAACTCCATAACTCTTAATGTATAAGGAGTTAATATGTGATATTTATATCAAAAGAAAGCTCTGGAAGTAAGCTAAACACAAAATCAAGAATCACCCAAAAAAATTTTGAAACGAAGAAGTTATGGCCGTTTAAGCGAGTCGGGGTCCTGCAGTCTACAAACTGCAAGGCATTCGAGAAATGGACCTTAAAAATAACGTTTTGTGTATGTAAATTTTTTAATTCATGCCATCTATGGGGGTGGTTAGGCCATGTTATAAATAGTTCACAGACCAAAGTTGAGACCATTCTGAGGTTGGTTGGACGTAACTATGGATTAAACAAGTTTTGAAATCAATTATTGAAAAAGTTAAAAATACGAAGTTAGGTTCATGTTTAAAAGCTAGAGTAAGAGTTATGTGATGATTAATTGGCGTGTTTATGTGATTGATATTTTGTAAGACAAGTGAAGAGGAATTTAGTGTAATCCTTAAAGAACGCATAAGACAAGTTTCCTAAACTTTCTCAATCTTTATATTTGAGCAAGTATCCTAACTTCATTTGATTTCTATATTGAATGCAAGTACTCCTAAACTTTTCACAAGTATTCAAGCTATGCTATGCATAATCTGTTAAAGCTTTCAAGTTCTATTATTCACAAACTACTTATAAATGATTGCCGATGCTATTTGACTCGGTTAAACAAATGTTTAAATGTTCTATCGATTGAATTATAAATCTTTGAAATATTATTGATGTTAAGTAAAGCTATCCAACTGAATTGTTTTTGTTAGGATTCTAATGCATGTATGAGATGAACAACCTTAATATTAGGGGCAGTTTTAATCGATTAAATCCGACAAGACCGTGAGACGCCTAAACCAAACGTATATAGTCGTTTAAAACAGAGTGTTGATCAACATAGAGTACTATAGGCTGATCACCTAGAAGTGCTCGTAAGCATATCAGTTTACGGTTTAAATACGGTGAAACCTTTTTATGAATAAAAATAAAAGTCCAAGGTCTTATGACCACTCAGTATGTTGTTTCGAAAATTATTTCAAACAAGTGTAAAGTGTTATTCCAGTTTATTCAGAATATTTCTCAACTATTGTTCAGTTGTTGAATAATAATGATATAATTCTTGATTTTGTTATCCTAATATGTAATTGTTTATATTATGAAGGATTTATTCTTAAGAATGATGTAATATTTATTATTATTATTATTATTATTATTATTATGATGATGATGACGATGAATGATGTAATGGTTATAGAACATGGGATTAGAGTAAGACATATTGTAATAATATAGTAATTACATTTATGTCAATATTGTTGTAATAAATGGGTAGTACCGTGATGCACTAGACCCGGGTTTAAAGGTAGAGCCGGATTTGAGGGCGTTACAGGTTGGTATCAAAGCTTTAGGTTATAAACCTTAGGTGGGGGAAATACCTTAGGAATATAACCTTAGAGAAGTTAGTGAAGAGGTAAACTCAAATAGAGTTTTTAAGGGATTAATTGAGGAGATTCGTCAAAATATAATAAAAGTAACAGTAAAACTTAAAATAAACTATATTTGTTATGTGATATTAATAAATATACTTTGTTACTATGTAAGTAAATCCCAGTTATGTATAAGCGGGTAATCTTTTATGAATCCCATCTTTATGATAGTAATAAAGGGATAGTATGTGAATAGCTTCAACTTTATTAAATAAGTTGTATGAATTAAGAAGCATATTAATATATAAAAATATTTATTAAATGTGCTTTGTGATGTGTATGTGTTAGTATTAGTGAGAATGTGTTAAAAAAACAAATAGTGAGTTAATAATAACATAAGTTTATTATGATTCAAGAGAAAAATGCCCCCGAGAGGAAGACCTAGAGGGTGCAGGACCCAATAGAGAGAACTTGAAAACGAGAATAGGGAGCAGTTAACCCTATGCAACAGTTCATAGACCTCTTAATAGGGGCATTTAATAGAGAGCGTACTAAAGTACCTGTAAATCCTCCTGCTATGCAATTAGCCAGTTTTAAGGATTTCAAAAGTGTGGGACCGCCAGAGTTTATGGGGAGCACCGAGCCTATAGAGACTCAATCATGGATTAAAGAAATAGAGAAGGCGTTTGTGATCGCCAGAGTCGGAGAGGAGCAAAAGACTACTTTTGCTACATATTTGTTAAAAGGTGAGGCCAAATGTTGGTAGAAAGCCAATCAAAATAGGGTCGGAGGGAGAGTTATCGTGCGGGATCGGTTCAAAGAGTTATACTTCGAGAACTACTTCCCTATAAGTATGCAGAGTCGTATGAAAATGCGATTTTTTAGAATTGAAGCAAACAGAAATGGCAGTTCCTGTGACACCCCCAAATCCAGGTACTCCGTTTCCACAAGATTTGGTGTTCACTATCCAAATACATCACATCACATCTAACTACCCAATTAAATATAAATAAAAACTCTTAATTAAAAATAGAAATCTCCCATTAAAGGGTTACAACATCACTAATAAATAAATCCCATGTCATCTAACCTTAATAAAACATCAAATGTGGAAACATAATCAACTCTAATACATAATCATCATTAAAACAAATACAACAAGTCTTCATCACATGTTTGCTTTTTCTTTGCCCTTACTAGTGGACGGCTCGTCAACTTTTTCAACTTTAACTGCAATGTTATTATGCAAGGGTGAGAAACAATTGCCCAATAAGTAACACAATAAAAATAATAATAATAACATGCGAAATAATCAACGGATATTGAGTAATCGAAGATTCAGCTTTTGAGTCAAGAATGTAAGACAAGATTCAAAAGAACATCTCAGGGTCTTAAGACCACGAACAATGTTCCAGGTTATCAAGTATTTCTACTTTAAACCTTTTACAGTCGTAAGACTATATGGACCTTACTTCTCGTACTTAGGGGGATCAACCCTTTGTACCATGTATGTGCATAACATCTAAACGCTAACGCGTAAAATAATCCCCTATACAAGGGTTGTTTATCTCAGTTTGACATCCGAGTCCGCACCAAAGGAAGTTTGGTTTGGATTTACTTTAATAACGCTTCTAGAATTTAGAACGCTCATCAACTATGGACCAGTCGAATCAAGAAGGGTTCGGTAGTCAATCAAGGTTCAATAAAAATGTAATTGATATTCGAGAATCAAAGACTGAATCTCACAAAAGATATAGTTGAATGAAATATAATTAAGAACTTGCTCAAATAAGTAATAGCATTATAAAGCTTACATGATAAAAGGATGAAGTTTAGGAACTCGCATAGAAATAATTAAATAAGAATAAGATACTTGCTTTCAACGAAGTAAAAAAATTATGAGTAGTAAACTTGCTTTCGATGAAATTAAAGATTAAGGGTAGAAAACTTGCATTGTGCGTAGATTACAAATTAAAATTCACGTTCTTTAATTAACCTATACATTCGGTTTATAAAGCAGTAACAATAATTAGTTACAGTATTATAAACACTTCAGGATTCATTCACATCCAATTTTTAATATCTCAATTGTTTTCTAGTTATCAGTCTCACTTCAGAAGTTGTAAGCCTAATTATAGCAATATCATACTTAGGAATTCCTAAAACTAAACGCTAAGTTAGGGTTCATCAATCTTTATATTTATAATCAGCAAGTATATGCTTAGCATCCAACTCAACGTCTTGGTATTCGTTTAACATATTAATCTAAGTTTTAAACATGCATTGGGTGACATAGCATAACTACAAAGTAAGAAAAATTTAACATTTCCTACAGTGAGCTCGCTGGGGCGAGAATTCCTTCACAAAATCTCTCGCCGGAGCGAGACTTCGCCAGGGCGAGAAAACTCAGTTCAATGAGCTCGCCGGGGCGAGAAACTCGAAATCCAGATTCTGCAGTTCACGAAGAACGCAGAAAAATGCCAAATTTGGCCAAAGTTTTTCACAATTCACCGATTAAAATTACTACCCACTCATCATATATGTTATGAAATCAAAACCCATTACAAACATAGTGATTTTAACATCACGGACAACCTAAACCACCAATTAAAGGCTAAAAATTTAATGTTCATACTTTATTAACAAGTTTTGACACAGTTAACAAAATCAATCACTGTAAATTCGTTTCTTGACCAATTCAATCCATTTAACTCTTGTTTACTTCGTTTTTACATGCATACACATAATTAGTCATCAATTTAACCGATTAATATGCAAAACAGACATCAATTTCCTACATTCAAACCATGTTCGTATACAACTACTCTGTAAATTCCAGAACTTCTAATTAAAGGCATAATCTCATGAATTAATTCAATTAAACAATTTATAAACATTAAACAATAGATTATACATGGATTTAAACAATTATAAATAACTTATAATCAATTCTCACATAAGATTCAATTATAAGATAACTTATAAAATACTTTTATGGAAGAGTTTAAGAATGTAAATTAAACTTAATTAGAAGAATTACATTCAATTAATAGTTTAGAATGCTAGGGAATGATGAGAAATTCTACAATTCTTCCAATTTCTTCTACAACTCCAATTCTTTTCTCTCAATTTTCTCTCAGACTTAGTCTTTTGAAAACTAATACTGATAATACGTATACAAAACAACTGATGAATATGGGTGTCAGTTAATCCCATAGTGGGTTAACTGACTTCAACCCCTATTAAGGCCTCGTTTGGCTAACCCTTTTTGGCTCTTTTTTGATTTATTTTAATAAATTACTTATTATATAGTTCATGTCACATATTTAGTCAATTAAATAATCTCATTTAAATCAATTAAATAAAATAGAATAATTCTACATTAAATCACATAATCACATAAATAAAAATTCTCCTTTATTAATAATGACAAATTATTAAATCTCTAATTAATATTAAATTAATTAGAAATAACATCATGCTTATTTAAATAATGCATTTAATCAAATAAACTTAACTAAACACATACTTGAAATATAAAAAAAATTATCCACATTAATTTAATTAATGTAACACATGTAATTAAATTAATCTACCACAAATTCATCAATTAATCAAATAATTCAACAATCAAATCATCGAAAAATATTTATTTAATTCAATAAATATTTAAAATAAATTGCAAAAATCTCGTTCGTCACATCTTTCCCCCCTTAAAAGGATTCTGTCCCCAGAATCACGACTCAATTAATTCGTCCCGTTACATTCCCCCCCTCCCTACAAAGATTCTGTCCCCAAAATCGCTACACATAGACTAAGCAAATAGCTATGGATAATTTCTCCTCATCTGATCTTCGAGTTCCCATGTAGCTTCTTCGGCGTTGTGGTTCCTTCAAATCACCTTAACAGAAGGTATAATTTTATTTCGTAGCACTTGCACTTTCCTGTCAACTATCTGAACAGGCTCTTCTTCGTAAGATAAATCTTTCTCAACTTGCAGGGGTTCATATTCTATAACATGTTTGTAGTCGGGTTTGTATGGTCGTAACACCTAGACATGAAAAATATTGTGGATGTGTTCCAGCGCTGGAGGTAAAACTACCTCATATGCGACCTCACCAACTCTTCTTAACACTTCAAAGGGTCCAATGAACCTCGGGCTCAGTTTTCCCTTCTTACCAAAACGAATCTTCCCTTTCCAAGGAGATACTTTCAAGAAAATGTAGCTACCAGACTCAAACTCTCGATTCTTACGATGTTGATCGGCATATTTCTTCTGTCTATCCTAAGCTACTATCAATCTTACCCTGATCACTTTGACAATTTCTGCGGTCTGTTGTACCAGTTCTGGTCCTAGCAATTGACGTTCGCGAACTTCATCCCAGCATAATGGAGTTCTGCACTTTCTGCCGTACAATGCTTCATAAGGCGGCATGCCAATACTTGCGTGGTAACTGTTATTGTAAGCAAATTCCACCAACGGTAGATGATCATCTGAATTTCCCTTGAAATCCATGATGCAAGCTCTCAACATATCCTCCAATGTTTGAATTGTTCTTTCACTCTGTCTGTCGGTCTGTGGATGATATGTCGTACTCATACGTAACTGCGTTCCCATGCATTCTTGTAGTCGTTTCTAGAAGTTTGATGTGAAGCGCGGATCCCTATCTGAGACGATAGATATTGGAATACCGTGCCTTGAAACAATCTCCTGCACATATAACTTCGCTAACTGATCCAAGTTGAATCTGATCTTGATAGGTAAGAAGTGTGCTGATTTCGTCAGTCGGTCCACGATAACCCATACTGCGTCGAAACCTTTCTGAGTCGTCGGAAGACCTACTAAGAAATCCATGGTGATGTGCTCCCATTTCCATTCTGGGATTTCTAACGGTTGTAATAGCCCGCTTGGCCTCTAACTTTCTGACATGTCAAACACTTGGCTACACAATCGGCAACGTCTCTCTTCATATCCGGCCACCAGAAATGCTGTCGGTGATCGTGGTACATCTTCGTACTTCCCCGATGAATCGAATATCTTGAATTATGAGCCTCGCTCAAAATTTCCTCCTTAACCTCTTGTATTGGCGGAACCCAAATTCTTCCCTCGAATCTTAATACTCCCTCGTTATCCACTTTAAATTTCACCTCATCACCTCCACATATTCTCTTCCTGATTCTATCACATTCTACGTCCTGAATTTGTGCTTCCTTAACCTTATCCACTAATGTTGAACCGATTCTCAATTAAAATAATTTTTCATCACACTCCTGCAGAAAGTTTTCCTCCAACTCTAGTTTCGCCATTGCTGTAATTAGCTCCTCTTGAGCGGTAATCATAGACAATTTCTCTCGACCCTTTCTGCTTAAGGTGTCGGCCACAACGTTCGCTTTACCCGAATGGTATAAAATTTTGCAGTCGTAATCCTTTATCAATTCTAACCATCTCCTCTGACGCATGTTCAGATCCTTCTATGTAAAAATATATTTCAGACTTTTATGGTCTGTATATATTTCACACTTCTCCCCGTAAAGATAATGTCTCCATATCTTCAAAGCAAGCACCACCGCGGCCAATTCCAAATCATGGGTAGGATACCCCTTCTCATAGTCTTTTAATTGTTGTGAGGCATACGCAATGACCTTATCGTTCTGCATAAGCACACAACCTAGTCCTTTATGCGACACATCACTATACACCACAAAATTTCCTATGCTATCCGGTAGAGACAACACAGGCGCCGTACTCAACCTCTTCTTTAATTCTTGAAAACTTTCCTCACACTTCTCCGTCCAAACGAACTTCACCGTCTTCCTAGTTAAATTTGTTAACAGAGTCGCGATTTTGGAAAAATTCTGAATGAATCTCCTGTAGTAACCTGCCAACCCGAGGAAACTTCTTACTTCCGATGGTGTTTTCGGCTGATCCTAGTTAAGCACTGCTTCAACCTTTGACGGATCCATCGAATTCCCATCCTTGTCAATCATATGTCCAAGAAATTGTACTTGCTGTATCCAAAATTCACACTTTGAAAATTTAGCGTACAACTTCTACCTTCTTAATGCTTCTAGTGTCGCCTTCAAATGCTCTGTATGCTCTTCCTTGGTCTTGGAATAAATTAGAATATTGTCAATGAATACTACTACAAACTTGTCCAAAAACGGCTTAAACACCCTGTTCAATAAGTCCATGAATGCTGCAGGAGCATTCGTTAGACCAAATAACATTACCAGAAACTCGTAGTGACCATAACGAGTCCTGAGCGTTGTCTTTGGTACATCTTCCTTCCTTACCTTCAACTGATGATACCCACTCCTCAAATCTATCTTCGAGAAATATCTTGCTCTTTCAATTGATCAAACAAGTCGTCGATTCTTGGCAACGGATATTTATTCTTTAATCGTGACCTTGTTCAACTCTCTGTAATCAATGCAAAATCGCATTGATCCGTCCTTCTTTTTAACAAACAGCACCGACGCTCCCCACAGCGATACGCTCGGCTGAATATACTTCTTATCTAATAGTTCTTGCAATTATACCATCAATTCTTTCATCTCTACTAGAGTCATTCGGTACGGAGCTTTCGATATCAGGACAGTTCCTGGTGCCAAATCGATTACAAACTCAACTTCCCTATCTGGCAGAAGTTCTGGCAAATCGTCTGGGAAGACGTCTACAAAGTCCCTTACGACAGGTATCTCTTCGAATTTCGGACTTTCTTTTCGAGTATCAACTATGTAGGCTAAGTATCTCACACAGCCTTGTCTTAACAACTTCCTGGCCTGCATCATCGTCAGACAACTCGCTTGCCTAGGCGACTTGCTGCTATAAAATACTACCTTTGACGAAGTCATAAGGTTAATACGTTTCTTTTGGCAATCAATTATCGCTCCATAATTTAATAGCCAATCCATTCCCAAAATAACGTCAAATTCTCCAAGTTTGATTGGGATAAGATCTACAGTCATCACGTTTCCCTTAATATTCACTATATAGTTCTTGTGTATGTACCTAACAGGAATTACCTCCTTATTCGCAATTTCTACGTTCAAAGGGTAATCTAATTCCTCCCTAGGCAATTCTAAGTTCTTAGCAAAGTCATCGAATATAAATGAACAAGTAGCACCCGAATCAAACAATACATAAGCATCTATATTATTGATCGAAAAGATACCTGACACCACATTGTGAGACTGCACGGCATCTTGCAGGGCCATGTTGAAAGTCCTGGCGGTAGGTCGATTTGTTGGTGCTGATCCGGTTATAGTTAATGTATTACCACCACTGTTCCCCTTATTGCCTCCTGTTCTTGCTCCTCCTACTGCCTTCTTGGGATAATCCCTAGCCAGATGATCCTTTGATCCGCAAGTGAAACAAGTGCCCTTCTTTGGATTCGGACAATTCGGTGTTATGTGGCCCTCCTGACCGCAATTGTAGCACACTCTCTTCCCCTTCAGGCAAATCCCCACGTGATTCTTCCCACAGGTAACACATGATTCTATCTTCTTTTTCTAACCTCCTTGTTGATTTCCAGCAGATCCATTATCATTCCACTTTCTCTTCTGGTTGTGACCACCACTGTTACTACCACTTGTTTTGTTATTCTCATTTTCACCCTTCTTCTTCTGCTCCTGGTTATACTTAGTCAGAGCATCACTCCCGCCTTCTACGATAATCGCTTTTTCTAAGACTCCGGCAAAAGTGTTCAATTGGAATATTGACACCTTGCTGTACAACCACGACTTCAATCCCTGTTCGAATCTCCTCGCTTTCCTTTCATCGGTATTCACTTGATAAGTTGCGAACCTAGCCAACTCATTAAATTTCCCAGCGTATTCCGGTACAGTCACGGTACCCTACTTCAGCTCTAGGAATTGAATATCCATTTGATTTCGCGAGCTAGTCGAAAAATACATCTCAAAGAACATCTCCTTAAACCCCTCCCATGCAATTATACCCTGACCTCCTCGCACCTGATTCGCTTGCCACCAATAGTTGGCCTCTGACTTAAGCATGAACGTTGCAAAGGCAGTCTTTTGGTCATCACTAACCCTAGCAATGTCAAATACTTTCTCCATCTCCATCACCCAGGTTTGGGCTTCGATCGGGTTCAGGGAACCCCTAAACTCTGGCAATCCTACCGCTTTGAAATCCTTAAACGACGTCACTGGTGGAGCTTGCGAATGATTCGCAAGTGCTCCAGCCAAAAGGTTCACCAAGTGTTGTACAGGATTAGCATTAACATCGTTGTTATTATTGGTAGAGCTCTCCTGAGCTTGTTGACGTGGTTGGCGTCTCCGCGACATTTTCTGTTCAAGAATATGTGCTTATTAGATTAACACTCAATTTCTTAAGTGTTCAACATTTAACTCAAACAATTCAGGTTAAACATTTAACACATAACATCTTCAAATAAAACTGATATTTCATTAATTCAAAAGTTTTAAACATAGAAAGATAGCATCACTGCTATTTACATCAACTATCCTAAGATCAAACAATCTTTAGGATTAAATAGTCATATTCTGTTGTGTATAATCACGCTGGAATTTATATCATTAACTACCATAAATATTTACACATGATTCAAAACGTCTCCTATCACGACCTACTAAGGCGTCGAACCGCCTTTCTGCGTTCTTCATCCATGATATGGAGCATCATCCTGCGATCCAACATGTACCATGGTAAGTCCTCGAATAGAACTGGATAGTGGAAAACTCTCGCTGTCTGAAAAGTATAGTCTGTCTCCTCAATCTTAGCCTTCTTTGCCCGTTTTCCTTCTTCGGAAATCTCTGCACGTCGAGCGGTGTTCATCCAAGCATCCTCTGCTCTAGCACGTTCTGCTGACTCCTCACTCAGATCATCCTTCAATTTCTAAATCTCAAGTTTTATCTTCTCATTCTCAGCTAAAAGGTCTTCCTTTTGGCTTTCTGCCTGAACTAACTTCCACTCCACGTCTCCAAGACGTATATCAAGATCCTCAATTTTCTCGTTCTTTTGGTCTATAAGAGTCTGGCATCTATTTGCCTGTCCCTCCAATTCTCTAACTCTATCCTGCAACTCTATGGTACGATCATACAAGGCATCGTACATCTCAACATCGACAGAGGTAAGGGGTACCTCCTCGGGATCCTCATCATCCTCCTCAGCCTCTGTCTCAACATCCTCATAGTCCTCGTCTGAATCAACCTCAGGCTCATGCTCCTGACCCACAACAGTGATCAATGGAGATGGCTCTCTCTGTATCAACTGCTCCCAGATAACATGGATATCACGGGGCTCTTCCTCTCCAACCACTCGGGGCTCAACATCCCTAGGCTGACTGTGATGAGTAGGTTTTATACCTACGAATTTAGTGCTTTTGAGCTTAATTTGTTGTTATCTTTGAGTATTTTTATTATCATTTTATTCGTTTTTCTGTTTATGTTGCGCATGAGGGAATTGGAAGGGTAACAAGGTCAATTCAGGTGTATGGGAACTAAACTTGAAGCTAAGGGCATTTTGGTAATTTTGGAATATGGCGCCGGGGCGCCGGGGCACTATAAATGAATTGGATATGGCGCCGGGGAGCCAAAGGCAGTTTAGGTGCGGCAGTTTATCTACTAGAAGCAGAATTGGATACGGAAAAGGACTGAATGCTTATCTTATGTAATTAGGGCAACATTAAAATAGAGTGGGAGAGATATTAAGAGAAGACTTTAGTTGTTCAGGGGGGATTTTTGTTATTATTCTACTTTTCTTTAGAGAGAACTTAGAGATATTTTGTGGATTACTTTTGTTCAAGCTCAGGATTTTGATGTGGGTTAAGCTTACTTTGGAATTTATTCACAATTGGGTTTGATCAATCTACTTCTTCTTAATTCAATTAATTATTTATTTTCCATGGATAGTTTTGATCCCATAATGGCTTTTGGTTCAGTCATGAATTAATCTCCATTATGAGATTCTAATGGATTTTAATATGTAGTTTAATTACAGTCCTGATTGCTAGATTGATTTATTTATCATAAGGAATTTCTATCATGATTGTTTTGCATGTGTGAATGCTTGATCACCAGTCGATTGTAGTACTTCTATGGAATTGAAAAATAACATATAAGTTTGGATTGTAATCATGATAGCTTATGAATATGAGGCTTAATTTGATAGCTTAGTATTTTGTGAATCAGATAGAAATATACTGTTTCACCATAAGAGTCAAAATAAGGGTTTGTGCTTAAAATCAATATAATTGCAATTTCACATAGAAATATAGTGATTTTGATTATAGTGGTGATTACATGATGTCTATCGAGTATGGATATTATATGAATTGGCCATAATGCATTGACAAATGGTTATGTCTATTTTAGTGCCCTTGGCTATTTTCCTGTGATATGAGATTCTTCTAGCATGATGATTGTAAATTGGATGAACTATTAAATGAAGTTAGGATCCCATTAATTCCAAGTTTGATATATTTTGTTAGTAATTGCGTCTTTAATTATTAATTAATTTAGAAATAATTTAATCAACAGAATTTAGTCAATAGTTTAGGCAAATAAATAAAGTGATAAGATTGATGCATAGTGATTTGATTTGAACCTTTCTCTGTGGGACGATACTCTACTTCCTCTGTATTACTTATTGACCGTGTATACTTGCACGAGTTAGAGCTCTTTTATTAAAGACTTAAAAAGAGGCAACAGACTGAATCCTCCAACATCCGACATCCTGACAACAAAGTTTAAATTTTAATTAATACCCGGCACTAGTCGCAGCACATAGGTTGTTAACACATAAGCACATAGCACATAAAGTCTTTTATTATCTTTAATGAATTCCTTAATTCATTCCTTAGAACTCGATAAGAATTTATCACCATTATGTTTTCTATCTCTTAAAATGCTACTACCCTAAGGTTTCCCCACCTAAGGTTCATAACCTACAACTTTGATACCAACCTGTGACACCCCCAAATCCGGATACTCCGTTTCCACAAGATTTGGTGTTCACTATCCAAATACATCACATCACATCTAACTACCCAATTAAATATAAATGAAAACTCTTAATTAAAAATAGAAATCTCCCATTAAAGGGTTACAACATCACTAATAAATAAATCTCAGGTCATCTAACCTTAATAAAACATCAAATGCGAAAACATAATCAAGTCTAATACATAATCATCATTAAAATAAATACAACAAGTCTTCATCACTTGTTTACTTTTTCTTTGCCCTTACTAGGGGACGGCTCGTCAACTCTTTCAACTTTAGCTGCAAAGTTATTATGCAAGGGTGAGCAACAATTGCCCAGCAAGTAACACAATAAAAACAAGAATAATAACATGCGAAATAATCAACGGATATTGAGTAATCGAAGATTCAGCTTTTGAGTCAAAAATGTAAGACAAGATTCAAAAGAACATCTGAGGGTCTTAAGACTACGAACAATGTCCCAGGTTATCAAGTATTTTTACTTTAAACCTTTAATAGTCGTAAGACTATATGGACCTTACTTCTCGTACTTAGGGGGATCAACCCTTTGTACCATGTATGTGCACAACATCTAAACGTTTACGCGTAAAATAATCCCCTATAAAAGGGTTGTTCATCTTAGTTTGACATCAGAGTCCGCACCAAAGGAAGTTTGGTTTGGATTTACTTCAATTACGCTTCTAGAATTTAGAACGCTCTTCAACTATGGACCAGTCGAATCAATAAGGGTTCGCTAGTCAATCAAGGTTCAATAAAAATGTAATTGATATTCGAGAATCAAAGACTGAATCTCACAAAAGATACAATTGAATGAAATAAAATTAATAACTTGCTAAAGTAAGTAATAGCATTATAAAGCTTGCATGATAAAAGGATGAAGTTCAGGAACTCGCATAGAAATAATTAAATAAGGATAAGATACTTGCTTTCAACGAAGTAAAAAGATTAGGAGTAGTAAACTTGATTTCGATGAAATAAAAGATTAAGGGTAGAAAACTTGCCTTGTGCGTAGATTACAAATTAAAATTCACGTTCTTTAATCAACCTATACATTCGGTTCATAAAGCAGTAACAATAATTAGTTACAGTATTATAAACACTTGAGGATTCATTCACATCTAATTTTTAATATCTCAATTGTTTTCTGGCTATCACTCTCACTTCAAAAGTTGTAATCCTAATTATAGCAATATCATACTTAGGAATTCCTAAAACTCAATGCTAAGTTAGGGTTCATCAATCTTTATATTTATAATCAACAAGTATATGCTTAGCGTCCAACTCAACGACTTGGTATTCATTTAACATATTAATCTATGTTTTAAACATGCATAGGGTGACATAGCATAACTACAAAGAAAGAAAAATTTAACATTTACTGCAGTGAGCTCGCCGGGGCGAGAATTCCTTCACAAAATCTCTCGCCAGGGCGAGACTTCGCCGAGGCGAGAAATTCCTTCACAGTTTTCTCGCCGGGGCGAGACTTCGCCGGGGCGAGAAAACTCAATTCAATGAGCTCGCCGGGGTGAGATCCCGCCAGGGTGAGAAAATGCAGTTCATTGAGATCGTCGGGGCGAGAAACTCGAAATCCAGATTCTGCAGTTCGCGAAGAACGCAAAAAAATGCCAAATTTGGCCAAAGTTTTTCACAATTCACCAATTAAAATTCCTACCCACTCATCATATATGTTATGAAATCAAAACCCATTACAAACACAATGATTTTAACATCACAGACAACCTAAACCACCAATTAAAGGCTAAAAATTTAACTGTTCATACTTTATTAACAAGTTTTGACACAGTTAACAAAATCAATCACTATAAATTCATTTCTTGACTAATTCAATCCGTTTAACTCTTATTTTCTTCATTTTTACATGTATAAACATAATTATCATCAATTTAACCGATTAATATGCAAAACAGACCTCAATTTCTTACATTCAAACAATGTTCGTATACAACTACTCTGTAAATTCCAGAACTTCCAATTAAAGGCATAATCTCATGAATTAATTCAATTAAACAATTTATAAACATTAAACAATAGATTATACATGCATTTAAATAATTATAAACAACTTACAATCAATTCTCACATAAGATTCAGTTATAAGGTAACTTACAGAATACTTTCATGGAAGAGTTTAAGAACGTAAATTAAACTTAATTAGAAGAATTACCTTTAATTAATAGTTTAAAATGATAGGGAATGATGAGAAATTCTACAATTCTTCCAATTTCTTCTACAACTCCAATTCTTTTCTCTCAATTTTCTCTCTGACTTAGTATTTTGAAAACTAATACTAATAATACGTATACAAAACAACTGATGAATATGGGTGTCAGTTAATCCCATAGTGGGTTAACTGACTTCAACCCCTATTAAGGCCTCGTTTGGCTAACCCTTTCTGGCTCCTTTTTGATTTATTTTAATAAATTACTTATTATATAGTTCATGTCACATATTTAGTCAATTAAATAATCTCATTTAAATCAATTAAATAAAATAGAATAATTCTACATTAAATCACATAATCACATAAATAAAAATTCTCCTTTATTAATAATGACAAATTATTAAATCTCTAATTAATATTAAATTAATTAGAAATAACATCATGCTTATTTAAATAATGCATTTAATCAAATAAACTTAACTAAACACATACTTTAAATATAAAAAAAATTCTCCACATTAATTTAATTAATGTAACATGTAATTAAATTAATCTACCACAAATTCATCAATTAATCAACTAATTCAACAATCAAATCATCGAAAAATATTTATTTAATTCAATAAATATTTAAAATAAATTACAAAAATCTCATTCGTCACATCTCCCCCCCCCCCCTTAAAAGGATTCTGTCCCAAGAATCACGACTCAATTAATTCATCCCGTTACAGTTCCCCAATATGCAGGCTAGGTTTGTGCCACATCAAGTGGACACCGAACAAAGGAAGGCAGGAAGGTTTGAGCAGGGCTTAAAACCCTGGCTCTACAATAAAATTTTTGTGTTACAAATTGGTTCTTTCGGATCAATCTTGGAGAAGGCTATTATAGCCGAAGGGGGAAACTAGGCGTTGAGCTTATACAATCGAGAGAAGAAGAATAAGAATAAGAATGAAGGAGGAGGTAGAGCTGATGGACCTTGTGGTAGTGGAGGAAGCCACAAGAGGAATACTAGAACCAAACAAGGGGACCCAAAGAATAAGGGAGAACCATGTAAAATATGTGGGAAAAATCATTTTAGAGTCTGCGTGAAGGGAAAGTCAGTGTGCTATAATTACGGACAAGAGGGACACATCTCTCCTAACTGTCCCAACCCGAAGAAGAACACCGGATGTTTCGTCTGCGGAGCGGCAGACCATATGGAAAAAAATTACCCAAAGAAGGGAGCCAACGGGGGGTAGCGACAACAAAGAGAACAACAGTGGTACGCTGACCATAACTGGTCCAGCCCCACTGAGTAGACCAACCGCCCGGACCTTTAACATGACGGTCCGAGATGTCGTGGCATCTGGAGATGTAGTCTCAAGTATCATACCAATAAATAATATTAATGCATATGTATTGTTTGATTCGGGTGCGACCTTTTCTTTCATATCTTGTGATTTTGCTATACGTTTAGGTTTACCTCTAGAGAAACTAGAGTTACCCCTGAACATAAAAGTTACGAATAAGAAAGTAATCCCTGTTAAACACATTCATAAGAATTATTGCATCGAAATTAGAGGACATAAGTTATCGATAGATTTAATTCCGATTAACCTGGGAGAATTTGACGTAATATTGGGGATGGATTGGTTGTTCAACCACGGGGCAATAATAGATTGTCAGAAGAAGAGCATAAACCTTCAGACTTCGAAGCAGTCTAAGGTAGTGTTCTATGGTAGTAAATCGCAACGACATTCTCATTATCTAACAATGATGCAAGTGCAAAAGCTGTTAAGAAAAGGATGCACAGGTTATTGATACCTAGCAAGTGGGAGCAGAAATTGGATAGATACCTATCGTGCAAGAATTCGTGGATGTATTTCCAAATGAGTTACCAGGTCTTCCGCCAGACAAGGAGATCGAGTTCGTTATAGACGTAGTGCCCGGGACGGTACCAATTTCGAGGGCATCATACAAGATGGCACCCGTAGAGATGAAGGAATTGATGATACAATTGCAAGAATTATTAGATAGGAAATATATCCAACCGAGTGTGTCTCCTTGGGGAGCACCAGTGTTATTCATTAAAAAGAAAGACGGAACGTTAAGGCTTTGTATTGACTATCGGGAGTTAAACAAAGTAACGATGAAGAATAAGTATCAGTTGCCCAAGATCGATGATCTATTTAACCAGTTAAAAGGGGCAAAATACTTTTCTACGATAGATTTGAGAACGGAGTATCCTGAGAGGAGAAGATGTACCCAAGATGGCATTCAGGACTCGATATAGCCATTACGAGTTTCTAGTAATGTCGTTCGGTTTGACGAATGCGCCTGCCACATTTATGGATCTGATAAACAGGGTGTTCAAGCAGTATCTAGACAAGTTTATAGTAGTGTTCATAGATGATATCCTGATCTATTCAAAGACGCAGGAGGATTATGCGAAACATCTAAAGATAGTGTTGGAAACACTAAGGAGGGAAACCTTATATGCAAAATTTAGCAAGTGTGAATTTTGGCTAGAGAGGGTTCAATTTTTAGGACATGTGATCAAGAAGGACGGTATATCCGTAGATCCAGGGAAGGTGGAAGGAGTGATTAATTCGGAGCAGCCGAAGATGCCAACAGATGTGTGTAGTTTCCTAGGGTTAGCGGGTTACTATCGGAGATTTATTCAAGATTTTTCAAAGATAGCTACCCCATTAGCAAATTTGACGAGGAAGATAGTAAAATATGTATGGTCGGAGAAATGCGAGGAATGTTTTTAGGAGCTCAAAAGGAGATTAAGTGAAGCGCTAGTGTTATCCTTACCGGATGATACAGGTAATTTTATAGTTTATAGTGATGTGTCGAATAAGGGACTTGGATGCGTGCTTATGCAGCACGGTAAAGTCATTACGTATGCATCACAACAATTGAAAGAGTATGAGAGGGGATACCCTACTCATGATCTCGAATTGGCAGCGGTGGTGTTTCCTTGAAAATTTGGAGGCACTATCTCTACGGAAAAAAATGTGAGATATACACGGACCACAAAAGTCTAAAATATATCTTCACACAGAAGGAGTTGAATATGAGGCATAGGAGATCGTTAGAATTAATCAAGGACTATGATTGTGAAATTCTATATCATCTAGGGAAGGCGAACGTAGTGGCCGACGCCTTAAGTAGAAAGGGTCAGGAGAAGTTGTCAATGTTAACAACTCAAGATGAGCTAATAACAGAGATGGCTAACATGGAGTTAGAAGTTAGATTTTTGAGGGAATCAAGGGAGAAGTTGTTTACAATAGAGACTTATCCAACCTTATTGGACAGAGAAAAAGAAGCACTACTTAAGGATGAGGAGTGCGAGGGAATAAGGCTGAGAATTTCTGAAAGGGAGAAAATGAAGTATAAACTCGATAGTGAGGGAGTAATAAGATTTGAAGGGAGAATTTGGGTTCCGATAGTACTAGAATTAAAGGAGGAAGTTTTGCAAGAGGCCTATGGTTCAAGGTACTCGATTCATTCCGGTAGCACGAAGATGTATCAAGACCTTCGACAACATTTTTGGTGGCCGAATATGAAGAGAAAAATAGCAGAGTGCGTTAGTAGGTGCCTGACTTGTCAGAAAGTTAAGGCCGAACATCAGAGACCGAGTGGGTTGCTACAACCATTAGAAATTTCGGAGTGGAAATGGGAACATATCTCAATGGATTTTGTGGTAAGACTTCCAACGACGCGGAAGGGTACGACGTTATATGGGTTATAGTGGATCATTTAACGAAGTTGGCACATTTTCCACCAATTAAGATTAGATTCAATCTAGACCAATTAGCTAAACTCTATGTTAAGGAAATCATTTCTAGACATGTAGTACCAGTTTCGATTATGTCAGATCGGGATCCGCGTTTCACGTCGAACTTTTGGAAGAGTTTGCAAGGGCAAATGGGAACACAACTGAGGTTGAGCACGGCGTATCATCCTCAAATAGATGGGCAGAGCGAACGGACGATTCAGACCCTAGAGGATATGTTGCGGGCCTGTATTATGGACTTTAAGGGGAGTTGGGAAGACCACCTACCTTTAGTAGAATTTGCTTATAATAATAGTTATCACGTAAGTATAGGCATGCCGCCTTACGAAGCGTTATACGGAAGAAAGTGCAGAACGCTACTATGCTGGGACGAGGTAGGAAAACGTCGACTGTTGGGACCAGAATTATTTTAGCAGACTGCAGAGATCGTTAGAGTTATAAGGTCAAGGCTAATTACAGCTCAAGACCGACAAATGAAGTATGCGGATCAGCATCATCAGACACGAGATTTTGAAGTCGTGGGCAGTTATGTATTTTTAAAAGTGTCTCCTTGGAAAGGGAAGATACGTTTTGGAAAGAAAGGAAAGTTTAGTCCGAGATTTATAGGACCGTTCGAAGTATTGAGAAGGGTAGGGGAAGTGGTTTACGAAGTAGCCTTACCTCTTGAGTTAGAACATATTCATAATGTGTTTCATGTATCGGTATTACGACCCTATAAACCAGATTATAAGCATGTCATTGAATATGAACCTATTCAGGTTGAAAAAGATTTAAAATATGAAGAAATTCCAATTCAGATAATTGATAAGAAAAAGCAAGTCTTACGCAATAAGGTTATACCTTATATGAAAGTGTTGTGGAGGAACCACAATGCCGAAGAAGCAACGTGAGAACTCGAAGATAAAATGAGGAATAATTATCCTCGTCCTTTTGTGTAGCATTACTTGTATCGTAATTCTGGGTACAGAATTCTTATAAGGGAGGGAGAATGTAACGATTGATAATTTGTACTTAGCCATTTTGAATATATTTAAATAAAATAATTTTTTATGAACATATTATATGTTATGTGTTTAAAGGTCGTATTATGATCTAGATTGTGTTTACGTGTTAGAAATTTCGATTTTGGATTTCGTAGAAGGAAATAAAAATTTTCCAAAAAAAAGGTGTAAAAACACTATTCACTTGAACACGTTTTTGCGTCTTTTTGATTTTTCGAAGAATACGCGAATGTTAATATTACGAGAAAACATGGAATATCGAATAAAATTTGAAAATGAAAAACATAGTTTTTCGACTGTGGAATGAATTTCGTTAGAATATGAGAATAATACGAGTATAATACGAAATATTATCTGATAGAATATAAGAATCAATACGAGTATAATACGAAATATTATACGGTAGAATACGAGATTAATACAAGGTATAATATGAGTAGAATACGAATATTATACGTAGTATATACAAATATGTAACTAGGAATCCAAGTAAATTATTTTCGACCAATCAGATGCAAGCATGATGTAACCATGACATCATCTTCAAAAAAGCACAAAGATGATGTCATCATAATATCATAATGATGTCACAATGGATGATGATTCAAGCGATAATGTCACATTGGATGATGATGTAAGCAGTGATGTCACAAAGGACGATGATGCAAGCGATGATGTCATGGATTAATGCGAAAAGACTATTTTGCCCTAACTCTACCTAGCCTATAAATAGGAAGCTTTGCAAGCTTAAAAAACTTACTAATTCACAAAATCAAAGAGCAAAATTACTCTCTAGATATATATTTCATGTATTGAAGTTGCAAAGAAATAGTTAAAGCTTGCAACTACAAGAGGTAGAATCCCTAGTCGTTGTTATGTTCAATTTTCTTTCATTTTATAGTCGAAAAGTTCATGAACATAAGTGGTTACCATGTAAGATCTTTTTCGACTAAGTGTTTCTACATGTGTTCTTGAGCAAATCTATTATATAAGTAAGCTTATGTAATTTTAATTATAAAGTCTTATAATTACGTATGTAAGCCGTTATAATGCCTAAATTATTTCATGTATGATATCCAAAAGCTCAAGAACATAAGTGGTTACCATGTAAGATCTTTTTCGACTAAGTGCTTCTTCATGTGTTCTTAAGCAAAAGTCATAAAACTCTATATAAATTAGGTTTATGATTTTATTATTTGAAATTATAAAGTGGTAGAACATGGTGGCCTAACTAATTAATGCTTGTGTCATCAAGTTTTAAGTAATCGAAATGAAGAACGATGGAACTTAGTTTTCATATGTTCTTCGTGTTCTTGAGAAGATATCATAAAAATCTATATAAGTAGGTTTATAATTTAGTTATTTTTATGTTATTGAAGTTAATTGAGTGTTAGAACATGATAACATAACATTTTGATGTTTGTGGTATTATGTTTTGTCAAATGAAATGAAGAAGTTATGAACAAATCAAACTTCTGACTTTTCTGCCCATTTTTCGAAACTGTAAAGTCAGAATATGCTTCTGATATATAAAATAAAGTTGTAGAGGGGAAAATTCCAATGAGAATAGACTCAAGAATCATCCAAAAATGTGTTCGTATGAAAGAGTTATAGTTGTTTTAGTGCTACTGGGTCCAGCTGCCAATATTTCTGCGGGAGCAGCTTTTAATCTGCTTTTGTAAACTCCATAACTCTTAATGTATAAGGAGTTAATATGTGATATTTATATCAAAAGAAAGCTCTGGAAGTAAGCTAAACACAAAATTAAGAATCACCCAAAAATATTTTGAAACGAAGAAGTTATGGCCGTTTAAGCGAGTCGGGGTCCTGCAGTCTACAAACTGCAAGGCATTTGGGAAATGGACCTTAAAAATAACGTTTTGTGTATGTAAAATTTTTAATTCATGCCACCTATGGGGGTCGTTAGGCCACGTTATAAATAGTTCACGGACCAAAGTTGAGACCATTCTGAGGTTGATTGGACGTAATTATGGATTAAACAAGTTTTGAAATCAATTATTGAAAAGGTTAAAAATACGAAGTTAGGTTCATGTTTAAAAGCTAGAGTAAAAGTCATGTGATGATTAATTTGTGTGTCTATGTGATTGATATTGTGTAGGACAATTGAAGAGCAATTTAGTGTAATCCTTAAAGAACGCATAAGGCAAGTTTCCTAAACTTTCTCAATCTTTATATTTGAGCAAGTATCCTAACTTCATTTGATTTCCATATTGAATGCAAGTACTCCTAAACTTTTCACAAGTATTTAAGCTATGCTATGCATAATCTGTTAAAGCTTTCAAGTTCTATTATTCACGAACTGCTTATGAATGACTGTCGATGCTATTTGACTCGGTTAAACAAATGTTTAAATATTCTATCGATTGAATTATAAATCTTTGAAATATTATTGATGTTAAGTAGAGCTATCCAACTGAATTGTTTTGGTTAGGATTCTAATGCATGTATAAGATGAACAACCCTAATATTAGGGGCAGTTTTAATCGGTTAAATTCGGCAAGGTCGTGAGACGCCTAAACCAAACGCATATAGTCGTTTAAAATAGAGTGTTGATCAACATAGAGTACTATAGGCTGATCACCTAGAAGTGCTCGTAAGCATATCGGTTTGCGGTTTAAATACGGTGAAACTTTTTTATGAATAAAAATAAAAGTTCAAAGTCTTATGACCGCTCAGTATGTTGTTTCGAAAATTATTTCAAACAAACGCAAAGTGTTATTCCAGTTTATTCAGAATATTTCTCAACTATTATTCAGTTGTTGAATAATAATGATATGATTCTTGATTTTGTTGTTATTAAACTGCTATACTTGTTGAGCAATTAAATGCTCATTCTTGTAATAGTTTATATTATGAAGGATTTATTCTAAAGAATGATGTAATATATATTATTATTATTATGACGATGAAAGATGTAATGGTTATAGAACCTGGGATTAGAGTAAGACATATTGTAATAATATAGTAATTATATTTATGTCAATATTATTGTGATAAATGGGTAGTACCGTGATGCACTAGACCCGGGTTTAAAGGTAGACCCGAATTTGGGGGGGTTACAGAACACTCAAGCTTAACTGAAATAATATCATGATATAGCAAGAGTGAGCAACTAATTCGCACAACAAGTTTAAATACAAGAAAGATATGTCATGATTGAAAAAGAATAAGACTTTGAATTATCAATAATAGATAATGATTATGAAAGAACATGAATCAAGTTTCAATAATTGAATAATTGAATAAATAATACTGAGTGGTCGGCAATGACCATGAACAAGTACGGAGGTATATCACCTCTTAATAAGTTTTGGTAATCAAGGGGATCAGTCTTTCATACCCGGTGAATATGCATAACACTTAAGTAAACGGGCAAATAATCGTTTTCCGATATAAAGCCTTATTAGAGATTGTTCTTTTTCTCAATCTAAGAGTCCTTACCAAATAAATTGGTTTGGAATGACTTTTAAAACGTATTTGATTTAACAAATTTAAACATGTTCGATCTAGCTGATACAACTAGTATAGATCTAGCTCATAAACAGTTCATGAATAATAGAACTTAAATTATTTCATAGTTCAAATAATAGAACAGTAAGTCAATTGCACTAAGTGCAAATATCAATAATCATTATAAATGTGGAATAATCAACAATAATTATCCACTATCATGCTTGGAAAATAATAACTCAAGTTTGAGTTAGGAAACTTGCCTAGTATGCGGAATATTATTACGCAATTTAATTTAACTTCCTCCTAGCATTGATCTTTCAATTAGCATATCATATATTTATTCATCGTGCTACTATTCTCATAACATATTGTCTAACATTTAGCCACATAAATAAATATTAGATATTACATTAAATTCTTTGTAATATTATCATCCCTTGATAATATTACTATCAAATAATCATCATCTTAAACATTCAAATATTATTAATTCTTTAATAATATTTTATTCATTTCTTAGTATTATTAATCAATTAATAATACTTTAATCACTTACTAATATTATTAGTCATTTTAATAATATTTTAATCCTTTACTAATATTATTAACCCATTTAATAATATTTAATCATTAACTAATATTATTAATCATTTAATAATATTTAATCTAATATTATTAGTCATTTAATAATATTTTAACTAAAATTTTAATCTAAATATTATTAATTACTTAATAATATCTGAAGCTAATATTATTAATCTTTGAATAATATTTTAATCATTTATTAAACTTATAAACAATTTAACTTAATTGTTTACCCTTTACTATCTCATTTATTTAATAAACATAAAATGCCATACACATAATATTTTATCAACAATGGCCAAAATACTCTCCAAAAATCTGATCATATCATATTAAGGGTCTCTATATAATAAAATCGCATTTACACAATTTATAGCATGACATAGCTTATTTTATCCATTTATTCATAACTTAAACATAGACATGAAAAATATCAAAACAACTTTTTATTTTTTTCTTTTCTGCGAAATATTAATATATGATATTTTAGTGATAAAATATTTTTCCTGTAATTTTTCAATTTCGTTTGCTATTTTTAAAGTATCCAAAATAGTCCAAATTTGCAACATTTATCATAAATTATCTTTTTATTCAAAATTACAAAATTTATACGGTAGACTTCTGTTATCACAGACTAACTCCTGTAAAAATTTCACATCTTTCTGATTTACATATTAGGAGTTATTACAGTTTACTTTTAAAAACATATTTTCTTGTAAAAGCCATGACTTCCTCTCAGGACATCAAAGATTTCCCATCTTTGGACAACATCTAGTTAACTAGATATACTAACATATAACAAAATATTAGAATTTTTGGAGCAAAAAAAGTGATCGAAAAGGCCTTTACAAAAACTGGACAGTAGGCTCATTAGATTTTCCAGATTTTTCGCCGGCAGGGAGTGTTTTATGAAAAATCATGCTACGGTTTGCTCGTTTAATATTTTTGAATGATTCCAATTGGATTCATCAGATAACTCATTTATCCAACTCATGCCTTTGACGAAATACAAATATAATTTACAGATTTAAAATGGTAAATGCCCAATGTGGATTGAAAATTAAGGTTTTTAAGTCCAAAAACTATTTTTGTTCTTCTTTGCTATTCAAGCTTATCAACACTTAAAATGGTATGATCTAAACATGAAATACTCTATAACATAAAGATCTAGTGTTTTAAGGTTTAAAAACATAAACTTATTATTTATTACAAAACATCTAGAAGAAATTATTTAACTAACTAGGATTAAGGTTTAAAGGTTTTTATACTTTATTCTAGTTGCAAACCTTCTTCTTCTTCCACAATAAGTGATAAAGCTTAATGGCATGGTGTCCGAAGCTCTCTTGGTTCTCTATCTCTCTATTTTATTTCTCTAGCTAATTTAGAAAAAAAGAAAGGAAACTTGTTTGCACATATGGTGGAGGCTATTTTATAATTAATAAAGTTATATACATATAACTCTTATATGTATACACAAATCTCCTACAATCCCTTCTTTTTAAAAGGTATGGATTTAATTATTAATGAGGTAAGAGGTTAGGGGACACATAAGCTAAGAAGTTGGTGACTAAGTCTCAATTTGTGGATTAAAAATAAATTACTCCATGTGCTAATACTCCCGCCTTTCACCCGGTTCATCACCCTCACAATTGACACCCCCAAATTTAGGAACAATACCTCGAATTTGGTGCTCACGATAAAATGCATCCATACACCTCTAAACAACATAAATCAACTAATGCGGAATAAAATAAACATATGTTGTTCATTACAAAAGGTTTACTACGGTCCCAAGGTCTATAACCTTAAATAAATACATCGCAGAATACATTAATAATACAAAACTATTCCACGATTACATAACGGGATAGTACATATAACTATTCCTTAAGCTTTCCTTTGCCTTTGTCCGCTTTGGAACTCCCCGGCTTAACTGCAATAGGTTCATGATATAGCAAGGGTGAGCAACTACTTTGCTCAGCAAGTTTAAAAGCAAGAATGAAGATATATCATGAATGAATAAGAGTAATAGCTGCATAGATCAACAATTTATGAACATTGATGAAATAGTTGAAATAACATAATCAAAGTTCAAATGAAACAATGAATAATGATTATTTACTGCTGAGTGGTCCAACCGACCATGAACTTTTGGCCAAAGAGTCAATCATTCGACTAACTCTTTTAAAACTTGGCCCCGTCAGTTGTACTCGAGGGGATCAACCTCTTGTACACCATGTATATGCATAACATTTAACTCTGATTGCATCGAATAACCGACACATTATAATCCCCTAATAAGGGTTGCTCTCTCAGTCCAAGAATCCGTACCAACTACTGGTTTGGATAGCTTTTGAAATAATAACCTGTATGTGTCTAGCCGAAACAAATGGCGTAGACTATCTCCTTAAACAGTTCATGAATGAAAAACTTAAACGTTTCACAGTCCAACAACAGATAATGAATTCAAGTGTATAAGCTGCGAATATCAATAATTATCTTGGAGGTGGAGTAATTAACAATAATTAATCCACTAATATGATTCAAAAGTAATAACTCCATTTGAGTCGTGAAACTTGTAACAATATACAACACCTGTATAAAATATGAAACCTGCTCAAAATATAATTCGAGTAAGGTTAAGGAAACTTGCCCAACACAAGGGTTAGACAAGCGTTAGGAAACTTGCCTGAAGCGCTGCTACAATATTACAACACACGCTCCTTAATATCCTACACAATTAGGTACATATTCACATACAATTAGTCACATACGGAATATCAAATATTTGTTTACACAACTCTATAATGTCCCATTAAAATAAGAAACAAAATATTAAACAAGGTTATGCCCACTAGTTACGGCGTTACGACGCTTGCACGTCTATACGCCCAACTTGCCTATTCGAATGCCCAAGCGACACGCAATTGCGTACGTCTAACACGCCCGTTCGATTTATCTAATACTTATTGGTTAATGCTAAGTATCATTATAAATCATAATAATCATGTTATGAAGGTTAGAACATCACTTTATAGGGTCGGGGGCATCACGTGTGCAAATGTGCATGCCCGACGCCCTCCGATTGACCCCAATTACGCATCAGTCCTATAAATGGCTAATTTAGGCCATGATACAGGCCTCAAATCGAAAAACTTAAAGAACGAAAGTTGTAGGGCTACTCGTTCTCTTTCCGAATCATCTTGAATCATCTCAATCCGAGTTCGTATGCAAAAGTTATGGTCATTTTACTACAGGAGGTCAAAGTAGTCCACTCGGGCACGTCTGCGCCTGACACGTGTCCGGCGCAGCTGCGCCCCTTTTGGCCTTATGAACAGCGCAGCTGCGCCATGCATACAGGCCACAATCTGCAGAAAGCTCCAGACGCGATCTCCATAACTTCTTCCATACACGTTCAAATTGGTTCATTTCGGACTCTATGGACTCCTAACTCATGGGGCTACAACATATCAAAAATTTAGAAGTACCCATAAACATTAACATGGCCAAATCTTAGGCCAAAGTACTAGGTTCATACTCTGTTTTAGGTGTTCTAAGTGTTCTTCACTAAAATCAACACAAAATCTTCGTTTTTACATCTTTTTACCCGATTCCAGCTGGGTTAGCTTCGTAACCCATGGAGCTACAATATCATATCAACAAATAAAATTAACAAACACGAAATCATAGCTTTATAGTCCTCTAAAAAGTCCAAATGTCCAAAAAGTCCATTGTTCTTCATGTTCTTCATCCTCCTTACGCATAGGTAGGAATTTCTTCTATTTTTGTTCCACTTTGATGTTATTAATGACTTCTATAGTCTCTTAACAACATTTACAAACATCCAAAACAAATAACAACAACAAGAATCGCAAGAAAATCGAATCACAAGCTCAAGAGCTCAAAAACCTTTAAAACTCGAAAATCTTTACAAAAATCAAATGGAAACGATTTTGGTTGCTTGTTTACCTCTGTAAATCCTTCCTAGATGATTAAGAAGCTTGTTAGGCTTGCTTGGCTTGAGTTTTCCTTGCTTGGATTCTCCTTTTCCTCACCCGTGCCTTCTTCTTCTTCCTCCTTTCTTTTCCGACGAACTTCCGGCGACTTCTTCCTCCTTCTCCTTTTTCCGGCGAGCTCTCTCTCTCTCTCTCTCTCTCTCTGCAGAATTTGGAATGAGTTTGAATGAGGAGCTGATGGCTTGCAAGAGAGAAATGAATTGGTTGATTGATTTGGGAGAAGTGGAGGAAATTAGGGAGAAGTGGGAGAAATGGGTTCATGGCTCAAGGTGGCCAAAATTTCAAAGGCTTTGCCGGCAAGCTCATTTCTCTCTCCTCATTTCCTAGCAATTTGATTGGTTGAAAGTGGTTTGGTGGTTCCCACTTGGAGCAATAAGCCAAATTAGATACCCGAAAATACCAAAAATATATCCGAAAACTTCCACTTTTGTACCAAAACTGGTAAATAACTCTACCCAAAATTAAAATGGGTACTCCCATAATTATTGGGACGTATAAAAATAATTATTATGGGATTTGTCCAAATATTCGGAACACCCATTTACTACATTTCGGATACGGATAAAATCACGTATCAGCTCAAATAAAATTTCCGATACTTGGAAAAATTATTCGTATGCATACACGTATTTATGAAATTTATTAACATCGAAAAAGAACAAAAATATCTGGCATGAATAGTGTCTCGGGAAACGTGCCCCGTGAATAGTGATTTAGCGATGCTACGCAAAATCAATTATTCACTTAAACAAAACTATAACACGTAAAATTTCATGCATCCACATAATCCAGGTTGTCACGCAACCTTCAAACACGTAACACAATATAATATTAATAAAATATAAAATATTCATTAATATTCAAAAATTCGAATTACAAGGAAATTTCAGAATTCCCGGTCGTTACATCCTCCCCCCCCCCCTTATAAGAATTATGTCCCCAGAATTACAGTCTAGGTACGGAAAACTTAACGGGTTCACTCAAAAAGATGCGGATAATTCTTCCTCATCTTCTCTTCTAGCTCCCACGTAGCTTCTTCAGCTGCGTGGTTCCTCCAAAGTACTTTGACCGAATGAATGACCTTATTTCTCAACGTTTGTTCCTTCATATCTAATATATGGACAGGAATCTCTTCATATGACAAGTCTTTCTCAACTTGAATCGGTTCATAGGATATCACATGCTTGTAGTCGGGTTTATATGGCCGCAACACAGAAACGTAAAACACATTGTGAATGTGCTCAAGTTCAGGAGGTAAAGCTACCTCGTATGCCACTTCACCTACCCTTTTTAAAACTTCAAAGGGTCCTACGAACCTGGGACTCAATTTTCCCTTCTTTCCAAATCTGATCTTCCCCTTCCAAGGAGATACCTTCAAAAACACAAAGCTGCCAACTTCAAAGTCTCGTTTCTGACGATGCAAATCGGCATATTTCTTCTGTCGGTCCTGAGCCGCTACCAATCGAGCTCTTATCACCTTGATGACGTCCACAGTCTGTTGTACCAATTCAGGTCCCAACAGTCTCCGTTCACCGACTTCGTCCCAACACAAAGGTGTTCGGCACTTCCTTCCGTATAATGCTTCATATGGCGGCATTCCAATACTCGCATGATAACTGTTATTATAGGAAAACTCCACCAATGGTAGGTGATCGTCCCAACTGCCTTTAAAATCCATCACACATGCTCTAAGCATGTCCTCAAGCGTCTGAATCGTTCGTTCGCTCTGCCCATCAGTTTGAGGATGATATGCTGTACTCAACCTCAACTGGGTTCCCAACCTTTCTTGTAAGCTCTTCCAGAAATTCGACGTGAAGCGCAGATCTCTGTCAGATACAATAGATACTGGTACTCCATGTCGTGACACAATCTCTTTCACATATAACTTTGCTAGCTGCTCCAAATTGTACCTTATCTTGATCGGTAGAAAATGTGCAGATTTAGTTAAACGATCCACGATCACCCAGATCGCGTCGTAACCCTTCTGAGTTGGTGGAAGCCCCGTCACAAAATCCATCGTGATATGCTCCCACTTCCACTCCGGAATATCCAGTGGTTGTAGCAGTCCACCCGGTTTCTGATGTTCTGCTTTTACCCTTTGACATGTCAAACATCGTCCAACACATTCCGCAACCTCCCTCTTCATGTTCGGCCACCAGAAATGTTGGCGCAAATCTTGATACATCTTGGTACTACCAGGGTGTATCGAATACTTTGTAGAATGAGCTTCTTGCAGAATCTCTTCTCTCAACTCCGGAACCATCGATATCCAGATCCTTCCGTCAAACCTTAGCAGTCCCGTGCTGTCAATTTTGTACTTTAATTCCTCTCCTTCTGAGATTCGCTTCTTTATGGCGATACATTCATCATCCCTTTCTTGAGCCTCCTTTATCCTACCTAATAAAGTTGGACTCGCCTCCACTGTGAACAGTTTCTCATCTGCATTCGTCGGATGTTTGACTTCCAACTCCAGTCTTTCCATATCCTTGATCAGTTCCTCTTGAGCTGTCAGCATCATCAACTTATCTCTGCCATTCCTACTTAGAGCATCGGCTACCACATTGGCTTTACCGGGATGGTATAGAATCTCACAATCGTAGTCCTTAATCAACTCCAACCATCGCCTCTGCCTCATGTTTAGTTCCTTTTGAGTGAAAATATACTTCAAACTTTTGTGGTCTGTGTATATTTCACACTTCTCCCCATACAGATAGTGCCTCCAAATCTTTAGAGCAAACACCACTGCCGCTAGTTCCAGGTCATGAGTCGGATATCCCTTCTCATAATCCTTTAGCTGCCGTGACGCGTATGCAATGACCTTCCCATGCTGCATCAGTACGCACCCAAGGCCTTTGTGTGACGCATCACTGTACACCACAAATCCCCTTGTATTATCTGGCAGTGATAACACAGGTGCTTCACTAAGTTTCTTCTTTAACTCCAAGAAACACTCTTCGCACTTATCCGTCCATACAAACTTCACAGTCTTCCTTGTCAAATTTGTCAACGGTGTCGCTATCTTTGAAAAGTTCTGAATAAACCTCCGATAGTAACCTGCTAATCCCAAGAAACTTCGGACTTCTGTTGGCGTCTTCGGCTACTCCCAGTTTATTACTGCTTCTACCTTGGCAGGATCCACTGACACGCCATCCTTGTTAATTACGTGCCCCAAAAACTGCACTCTCTGTAGCCAAAATTCACACTTGGAAAACTTTGCATACAGCTTCTCCCTTCTCAACGTTTCCAGGGCTATCCTTAAATGCTCGACGTGTTCCTCCTCCGTCTTCGAGTAGACAAGAATGTCATCTATGAAAACGACAACAAATTTATCTAGGTATTGCTTGAACACTCTGTTCATCATGTCCATGAATGCTGCTGGCGCGTTCGTCAGCCCAAACAACATCACCAAAAACTCAAAGTGTCCATATCGAGTTCTGAATGCTGTCTTTGGAATATCTTCCTGCCTCACCTTCAGTTGGTGATATCCCGTCCTCAAGTCAATCTTCGAAAAGTATTTCGCTCCCTTCAACTGGTCAAACAGATCATCAATTCTGGGCAACGGGTACTTGTTCTTAATCGTGACTTTGTTCAATTCCCGGTAGTCAATGCAAAGCCTAAGCGATCCGTCTTTCTTCTTTACGAACAGTACTGGCGCTCCCCATGGAGATACACTTGGACGAATATACCCCTTATCTAGCAACTCCTGCAATTGAACCATCAGTTCTTTCATTTCCACTGGTGCCATTCTGTATGGTGCCTTTGAGATCGGTGCGGTTCCCGGTACTAAGTCGATCACAAATTCCACTTCCCTATCCGGTGGTAATCCTGGTATCTCATCTAGGAAAACATCTGGGAATTCCCTTACTACAGGTATCTGACCCAACTCACCCTCTACTCTTCGGGTATCAACCACGTGAGCCAGATAACCTATACAACCTTTTCGTAGCAATTTCTTTGCTTGCATCATCGTCAGACAACAAGATTGTCTCGGCGATTTACTACCGTAAAATACGATCTTCGACTTATTCGGAGTCTTTAGGTGTATACTTTTCTTCTGACAATCAATCATAGCCCCGTGACTAGACAACCAATCCATCCCAAGAATTACATCAAATTCTCCTAGCCGTATCGGAATTAAATCTACGCTCAGTTTAAACCCGTTTATCCCAGCACAACAATTTCTATGGATGTATTCCACAGGAATAACTTCTTTATTAGCTACTTCCACATTCATTGGATTCTCTAATTTCTCACGAGGTAAGTTTAGCCGTTTAGCAAATTCATCTGACACAAATGAACAGGTAGCTCCCGAATCAAATAATACATATGCATTAATATTATTGACCGAAATAATACCTGACACCACATCCTTTGATTCCATCGCATCCTGCACTGTCATGTTGAAGGTGCGTGCTACTGGTCTGTTCTGCTGTGTTGGTCCTCCGATAGTCAACTTACTGTTGTTCCCTTGGTTAGCACTGCCTGCATCACTCTTCCTCTTTGGGCAATCCTTCTTCTGATGATCTGAAGCGCCACAAGAAAAACAACTTCCTGCCTTCGCCTTTGGGCACTATGGGGCAAAGTGCCCTGGTTGACCACAGTTGAAACAAACCCCTTTTCCTTTCATGCATTCTCTAAAGTGATTCTTTCCACATTTCTCACATTTATTACCCTTCTTTGTATCCCCTCCGGATTTGCTTCCTGTTATCTGACTGTCGTTCCATTTTCTCTTATTTGGGTTACTTCCCCCGCTGCTACCTTCCTTATGACCATCATGGCTCTTTTTCTTTTTCTGATCTTGGTTGTGCCTGGCCAAAGCTTCGCTTCCTCCCTCAGCAATGATTGCTTTCTCAAGTAATGTAGAAAATGTGTTGATCTGCAAAACCGCAACCTTATTATACACCCAAGGTTTCAGTCCTTGTTCAAATCTCTTTGCCCGCCTAGCTTCGGTGTCCACCTGATGTGGAGCAAACCTAGCTAACTCGTTAAATTTTGCGGCGTACTCCGCAACTGACATGCTTCCTTGCTTTAGTTCCAGGAATTTTATCTCCATGCTTGCCTGCATACTCGCTGGAAAGTAATTTTCGAAAAACAGCTCCTTGAAACGAGCCCATGCAATCGTGCCCTCCCTGGCTCGACCTTTGTTCGCCTTCCACCAGTAATTTGCCTCACCTTTCATCATGAAAGTGGCAAACGACATCATCTATTCTTCGGCCACCCTTGCGACCTCAAAAACTTTCTCTATTTCTTCTACCCATGTCTGGGCTTCAATCGGATTCGTAGTACCACGAAATTCTGGTGGTCCTACTAATTTGAAGTCCTTAAAATTCGCCATGTGACTTCCTGGCTGATCAACTGCAGCGGCTTGTCTGCCCCGCATTGCTTCGGCTAACAAGTTCACAAAAGTCCTCATAGGGTCTGCCTGACCCCCTTCGTCATTCACCGACTCCTCAACCCTTTGGTTACGCGGTCGTCCTCTTGGCGCCATGATCTGCTAAAAGAAAACCGTCGGCTATTACTAATAGAACTAGGCCTCATGCAATAAGTCATTTAAGTCAACAATTAAAAGTAAAAGCATATATCCAACACGTTTGATTTAAATAAAACAACTGCATTTATAACCATATGTCATTATCTTAATACAACTAGACTCAACATGCGGCATACTTCTATAAATGCTAAATGACATAGCCTACAACCATTAACTATCCCCTAAAGAACAAAACTGGGGAATAATAACCTCCCACCCCTCTATCAGGAACAAGATTTGGGGGTTCAACTACTATCCCACGCATGCTACAAGCAGAGGGATTTACAACATAAGTAAGCCCCTAATACAACAAAAGTGGAACCTATTACAAACATAATGCTAGAAATAACACATCACCGCCTGCTGCGGCGAATTGCAACCCTGAGCTCCCGTCGAGCCAGCCTGTCGACCACTCGGCGCCTAATCACGCGCCTGCTGCTACCCTCGTCCCTGGGGTACCTCCTCACCCTATCCCTCAGCCTGCCAATGGAAGTGGTCAAGCCTGACCTAAGGGAATCAATCTCTGCAGTCTGGGCTGCCAACTGCTCTACAGCCTCATCTCGCTCCAGACGAGTAGTCTCTAGCTGATCCTCTACCCGCTCTATCTGTCCTACCAGCATCACATTCCTCTCTAGGAGGTCATAAACCATGACACCAAACTGAACAGAAACCACTCGGCGACCGTGAACCTCTGCCTCTAATTCGGCAATCCTCTGGTCCTATTCCTGCAACTTCTGGGTCAACTCAGTCTTTTCCCCCAAAGTCTGATATGCCAATGACCTGTACTGCTCTTCTCGGTCTTGGTGCTCCTGGTTCTGCTCCTCTAAGTGAGTTACTCGATTCTCGAGCTCCTCGTTCCTATTTGTCAGCTCTTCGATAATATCACTAGCAGTAGTGCCCATGCCATCTGCATACTCAGGTGGCTCATCATCCTCCGTCAATGGATCCTCCTCGGGGTCCTCATCCTCCCCCTCGTCGCTTAACAGCCTCAACACTCTTCCGGTAACTGGCTCCTCCTCAGAACCATACTTGGCCTCGGACTCATCCCTAGTGTCCATCATCTCTGGCTCACTCGGCTGCATCTCCACTAAGTGCCCTTCGTCCACATGTATGTCTGTGAACTCTACCTCTCTAGCAGGACTGAACTCTCTCATCTCAGACATCCTACAGCCACAAACAGAAACAAATAGATAGCAAGATGTCAGTGTCACAATAAAATATATTCATTGATAAAATGAAATGATATTTTATCATGCACAACTCGGCTTGATGGATTTCCACAATCCACCTCCAGACATGACCATCAAATGAATCTCCCCGATCCATCACCTAGCGTACTCAATACGAGTTTAATACTAAGGTTATAACCTAGGTTTCGTAAATCCTAAAGTTTATAACCTAAAGCTCTGATACCAACCTGTGACACTCCCAAATTCAGGAACAATACCTCGAATTTGGTGCTCACGATAAAATGCATCCATACACCTCTAAACAACATAAATCAACTAATGCGGAATAAAATAAACATATGTTGTTCATTACAAAAGGTTTACTACGGTCCCAAGGTCTATAACCTTAAATAAATACATCGCAGAATACATTAATAATACAAAACTATTCCACGATTACATAACGGGATAGTACATATAACTATTCCTTAAGCTTTCCTTTGCCTTTGTCCGCTTTGGAACTCCCCGGCTTAACTGCAATAGGTTCATGATATAACAAGGGTGAGCAACTACTTTGCTCAGCAAGTTTAAAAGCAAGAATGAAGATATATCATGAATGAATAAGAGTAATAACTGCATAGATCAATAATTTATGAACATTGATGAAATAGTTGAAATGACATAATCAAAGTTCAAATGAAACAATGAATAATGATTATTTACTGCTGAGTGGTCCAACCGACCATGAACTTTTGGCCAAAGAGTCAATCATTCAACTAACTCTTTTAAAACATGGCCCCGTTAGTTGTACTCGAGGGGATCAGCCTCTTGTACACCATGTATATGCATAACATTTAACTCTGACTGCATCGAATAACCGACACATTATAATCCCCTAATAAGGGTTTCTCTCTCAGTCCAAGAATCCGTACCAACTACTGGTTTGGATAGCTTTTGAAATAATAACCTGTATGTGTCTAGCCGAAACAAATGGCGTAGACTATCTCCTTAAACAGTTCATGAATGAAAAACTTAAATGTTTCACAGTCCAACAACAGATAATGAATTTAAGTATATAAGCTGCGAATATCAATAATTATCTTGGAGGTGGAGTAATTAACAATAATTAATCCACTAATATGATTCAAAAGTAATAACTCCATTTGAGTCGTGAAACTTGTAACAATATACAACACCTGTATAAAATATGAAACCTGCTCAAAATATAATTCGAGTAAGGTTAAGGAAACTTGCCCAACACAAGGTTAGATAAGTGTTAGGAAACTTGCCTGAAGCGCTGCTACAATATTACAACACACGCTCCTTAATATCCTACACAATTAGGTACATATTCACATACAATTAGTCACATACGGAATATCAAATATTTGTTTACACAACTCTATAATGTCCCATTCAAATAAGAAACAAAATATTAAACAAGGTTATGCCCACTAGTTTCAGCGTTACGACGCTTGCACGTCTATACGCCCAACTTGCCTATTCGAATGCCCAAGCGACACGCAATTGCGTACGTCTAACACGCCCGTTCGATTTATCTAATACTTATTGGTTAATGCTAAGTATCATTATAAATCATAATAATCATGTTATGAAGGTTAGAACATCACTTTACAGGGTCGGGGGCATCACGTGTGCAAATGTGCATGCCCGACGCCCTCCGATTGACCCCAATTACGCATCAGTCCTATAAATGGCTAATTTAGGCCATGATACAGGCCTCAAATCGAAAAACTTAAAGAGCGAAAGTTGTAGGGCTACTCGTTCTCTTTCCGAATCATCTTGAATCATCTCAATCCGAGTTCGTATGCAAAAGTTATGGTCATTTTACTACAGGAGGTCAAAGTAGTCCACTCGGGCACGTCTGCGCCTGACACGTGTCCGGCGCAGCTGCGCCCCTTTTGGCCTTATGAACAGCGCAGCTGCGCCATGCATACAGGCCACAATCTGCAGAAAGCTCCAGACGCGAATTTCCGACCTCTTTCCACTCCGATCTCCATAACTTCTTCCATACACGTTCAAATTGGTTCATTTCGGACTCTATGGACTCCTAACTCATGGGGCTACAACATATCAAAAATTTAGAAGTACCCATAAACATTAACATGGCCAAATCTTAGGCCAAAGTACTAGGTTCATACTCTGTTTTAGGTGTTCTAAGTGTTCTTCACTAAAATCAACACAAAATCTTCGTTTTTACATCTTTTTACCCGATTCCAGCTGGGTTAGCTTCGTAACCCATGGAGCTACAATATCATATCAACAAATAAAATTAACAAACACGAAATCATAGCTTTATAGTCCTCTAAAAAGTCCAAATGTCCAAAAAGTCCATTGTTCTTCATGTTCTTCATCCTCCTTACGCATAGGTAGGAATTTCTTCTATTTTTGTTCCACTTTGATGTTATTAATGACTTCTATAGTCTCTTAACAACATTTACAAACATCCAAAACAAATAACAACAACAAGAATCGCAAGAAAATCGAATCACAAGCTCAAGAGCTCAAAAACCTTTAAAACTCGAAAATCTTTACAAAAATCAAATGGAAACGATTTTGGTTGCTTGTTTACCTCTGTAAATCCTTCCTAGATGATTAAGAAGCTTGTTAGGCTTGCTTGGCTTGAGTTTTCCTTGCTTGGATTCTCCTTTTCCTCACCCGTGCCTTCTTCTTCTTCCTCCTTTCTTTTCCGACGAACTTCCGGCGACTTCTTCCTCCTTCTCCTTTTTCCGGTGAGCTCTCTCTCTCTCTCTCTCTCTGCAGAATTTGGAATGAGTTTAAATGAGGAGCTGATGGCTTGCAAGAGAGAAATGAATTGGTTGATTGATTTGGGAGAAGTGGAGGAAATTAGGGAGAAGTGGGAGAAATGGGTTCATGGCTCAAGGTGGCCAAAATTTCAAAGGCTTTGCCGGCAAGCTCATTTCTCTCTCCTCATTTCCTAGCAATTTGATTGGTTGAAAGTGGTTTGGTGGTTCCCACTTGGAGCAATAAGCCAAATTAGATACCCGAAAATACCAAAAATATATCCGAAAACTCCCACTTTTGTACCAAAACTGGTAAATAACTCTACCCAAAATTAAAATGGGTACTCCCATAATTATTGGGACGTATAAAAATAATTATTATGGGATTTGTCCAAATATTCGGAACACCCATTTACTACATTTCGGATACGGATAAAATCACGTATCAGCTCAAATAAAATTTCCGACACTTGGAAAAATTATTCGTATGCATACACGTATTTATGAAATTTATTAACATCGAAAAAGAACAAAAATATCTGGCATGAATAGTGTCTCGGGAAACGTGCCCCGTGAATAGTGATTTAGCGACGCTACGCAAAATCAATTATTCACTTAAACAAAACTATAACACGTAAAATTTCATGCATCCACATAATCCAGGTTGTCACGCAACCTTCAAACACGTAACACAATATAATATTAATAAAATATAAAATATTCATTAATATTCAAAAATTCGAATTACAAAGAAATTTCAGAATTCCCGGTCGTTACATCCTCCCCCCTTATAAGAATTCTGTCCCCAGAATTACAGTCTAGGTACGGAAAACTTAACGGGTTCACTCAAAAAGATGCGGATAATTCTTCCTCATCTTCTCTTCTAGCTCCCACGTAGCTTCTTCAGCTGCGTGGTTCCTCCAAAGTACTTTGACCGAATGAATGACCTTATTTCTCAACGTTTGCTCCTTCCTATCTAATATCTGGACAGGAATCTCTTCATATGACAAGTCTTTCTCAACTTGAATCGGTTCATAGGATATCACATGCTTGTAGTCGGGTTTATATGGCCGCAACACAGAAACGTGAAACACATTGTGAATGTGCTCAAGTTCAGGAGGTAAAGCTACCTCGTATGCCACTTCACCTACCTTTTTTAAAACTTCAAAGGGTCCTACGAACCTGGGACTCAATTTTCCCTTCTTTCCAAATCTGATCTTCCCCTTCCAAGGAGATACCTTCAAAAACACAAAGCTGCCAACTTCAAAGTCTCGTTTCTGACGATGCAAATCGGCATATTTCTTCTGTCGGTCCTGAGCCGCTACCAATCGAGCTCTTATCACCTTGATGACGTCCACAGTCTGTTGTACCAATTCAGGTCCCAACAGTCTCCGTTCACCGACTTCGTCCCAACACAAAGGTGTTCGGCACTTCCTTCCGTATAATGCTTTATATGGCGGCATTCCAATACTCGAATGATAACTGTTATTATAGGCAAACTCCACCAATGGTAGGTGATCGTCCCAACGGCCTTTAAAATCCATCACACATGCTCTAAGCATGTCCTCAAGCGTCTGAATCGTTCGTTCGCTCTGCCCATCAGTTTGAGGATGATATGCCGTACTCAACCTCAACTGGGTTCCCAACCTTTCTTGTAAGCTCTTCCAAAAATTCGACGTGAAGCGCGGATCTCTGTCAGATACAATAGATACTGGTACTCCATGTCGTGACACAATCTCTTTCACATATAACTTTGCTAGCTGCTCCAAATTGTACCTTATCTTGATCGGTAGAAAATGTGCAGATTTAGTTAAACGATCCACGATCACCCAGATCGCGTCGTAACCCTTCTGAGTTGGTGGAAGCCCCGTCACAAAATCCATCGTGATATGCTCCCACTTCCACTCCGGAATATCCAGTGGTTGTAGCAGTCCACCCGGTTTCTGATGTTCTGCTTTTACCCTTTGACATGTCAAACATCGTCCAACACATTCCGCAACCTCCCTCTTCATGTTCGGCCACCAGAAATGTTGGGGCAAATCTTGATACATCTTGGTACTACCAGGGTGTATCAAATACTTTGTAGAATGAGCTTCTTGCAGAATCTCTTCTCTCAACTCCGGAACCATCGGTATCCAGATCCTTCCGTCAAACCTTAGCAGTCCCGTGCTGTCAATTTTGTACTTTAATTCCTCTCCTTCTGAGATTCGCTTCTTTATGGCGATACATTCATCATTCCTTTCTTGAGCCTCCTTTATCCTACCTAATAAAGTTGGACTCGCCTCCACTGTGAACAGTTTCTCATCTGCATTCGTCGGATGTTTGACTTCCAACTCCAGTCTTTCCATATCCTTGATCAGTTCCTCTTGAGCTGTCAGCATCATCAACTTATCTCTGCCTTTCCTACTTAGAGCATCGGCTACCACATTGGCTTTACCGGGATGGTATAGAATCTCACAATCGTAGTCCTTGATCAACTCCAACCATCGCCTCTGCCTCATGTTTAGTTCCTTTTGAGTGAAAATATACTTCAAACTTTTGTGGTCTGTGTATATTTCACACTTCTCCCCATACAGATAGTGCTTCCAAATCTTTAGAGCAAACACCACTGCCGCTAGTTCCAGGTTATGAGTCGGATATCCCTTCTCATAATCCTTCAGCTGCCGTGACGCGTATGCAATGACCTTCCCATGCTGTATCAGTACGCACCCAAGGCCTTTGTGTGACGCATCACTGTACACCACAAATCCCCTTGTATTATCTGGCAGTGATAACACAGGTGCTTCACTAAGTTTCTTCTTTAACTCCAAGAAACACTCTTCGCACTTATCCGTCCATACAAACTTCACAGTCTTCCTTGTCAAATTTGTCAACGGTGTCGCTATCTTTGAAAAGTTCTGAATAAACCTCCGATAGTAACCTGCTAATCCCAAGAAACTTCGGACTTCTGTTGGCGTCTTCGGCTGCTCCCAGTTTATTACTGCTTCTACCTTGGCAGGATCCACTGACACGCCATCCTTGTCAATTACGTGCCCCAAAAACTGCACTCTCTGTAGCCAAAATTCACACTTGGAAAACTTTGCATACAGCTTCTCCCTTCTCAACGTTTCCAGGGCTATCCTTAAATGCTCGACGTGTTCCTCCTCCGTCTTCGAGTAGACAAGAATGTCATCTATGAAAACGACAACAAATTTATCTAGGTATTGCTTGAACACTCTGTTCATCATGTCCATGAATGCTGCTGGCGCGTTCGTCAGCCCAAACAACATCACCAAAAACTCAAAGTGTCCATATCGAGTTCTGAATGCTGTCTTTGGAATATCTTCCTTCCTCACCTTCAGTTGGTGATATCCCGTCCTCAAGTCAATCTTCGAAAAGTATTTCGCTCCCTTCAACTGGTCAAATAGATCATTAATTCTGGGCAAAGGGTACTTGTTCTTAATCGTGACTTTGTTCAATTCCCGATAGTCAATGCAAAGCCTAAGCGATCCGTCTTTCTTCTTTACGAACAGTACTTGCGCTCCCCATGGAGATACACTTGGACGAATATACCCCTTATCTAGCAACTCCTGCAATTGAACCATCAGTTCTTTCATTTCCACTGGTGCCATTCTGTACGGTGCCTTTGAGATCGGTGCGGTTCCCGGTACTAAGTCGATCACAAATTCCACTTCCCTATCCGGTGGTAATCCTGGTATCTCATCTGGGAAAACATCTGGGAATTCCCTTACTACAGGTATCTGACCCAACTCACCCTCTACTCTTCGGGTATCAACCACGTGAGCCAGATAACCTATACAACCTTTTCGTAGCAATTTCTTTGCTTGCATCATCGTCAGACAACAATATTGTCTCGGCGATTTACTACCGTAAAATACGATCTTCGACTTTTTCGGAGTCTTTAGGTGTATACTTTTCTTCTGACAATCAATCATAGCCCCGTGACTAGACAACCAATCCATCCCAAGAATTACATCAAATTCTCCTAGCCGTATCGAAATTAAATCTACGCTCAGTTTAAACCCGTTTATCCCAGCACAATAATTTCTATGGATGTATTCCACAGGAATAACTTCTTTATTAGCTACTTCCACATTCATTGGATTCTCTAATTTCTCACGAGGTAAGTTTAGCCGTTTAGCAAATTCATCCGACACAAATGAACAGGTAGCTCCCGAATCAAATAATACATATGCATTAATATTATTGACCGAAATAATACCTGACACAACATCCTTTGATTCCATCGCATCCTGCACTGTCATGTTGAAGGTGCGTGCTACTGGTCTGTTCTGTTGTGCTGGTCCTCCGATAGTCAGCTTACTGTTGTTCCCTTGGTTAGCACTGCCTGCATCACTCTTCCTCTTTGGGCAATCCTTCTTCTGATGATCTGAAGCGCCACAAGAAAAACAACTTCCTGCCTTCGCTTTTGGGCATTGTGGGGCAAAGTGCCCTGGTTGACCACAGTTGAAACAAACCCCTTTTCCTTTCATGCATTATCCAAAGTGATTCTTTCCACATTTCTCACATTTATTACCCTTCTTTGTATCCCCTCCGGATTTGCTTCCTGTCATCTGACTGTCGTTCCATTTTCTCTTATTTGGGTTACTTCCCCCGCTGCTACCTTCCTTATGACCATCATGGCTCTTTTTCTTTTTCTAATCTTGGTTGTGCCTGGCCAAAGCTTCGCTTCCTCCCTCAGCAATGATTGCTTTCTCAAGTAATGTAGAAAATGTGTTGATCTGCAAAACCGCAACCTTATTATACACCCAAGGTTTCAGTCCTTGTTCAAATCTCTTTGCCCGCCTAGCTTCGGTGTCCACCTGATGTGGAGCAAACCTAGCTAACTCGTTAAATTTTGCGGCGTACTCCGCAACTGACATGCTTCCTTGCTTTAGTTCCAGGAATTTTATCTCCATGCTTGCCTGCATACTCGCTGGAAAGTAATTTTCGAAAAACAGCTCCTTGAAACGAGCCCATGCAATCAAGCCCTCCCCGGCTCGACCTTTGTTCGCCTTCCACCAGTAATTTGCCTCACCTTTCATCATGAAAGTGGCAAACGACGTCATCTGTTCTTCGGCCACCCTTGCGACCTCAAAAACTTTCTCTATTTCTTCTATCCATGTCTGGGCTTAAATCGGATTCGTAGTACCACGAAATTCTGGTGGTCCTACTAATTTGAAGTCCTTAAAATTCGCCATGTGACTTCCTGGCTGATCAACTGCAGCGGCTTGTCTGCCCCGCATTGCTTCGGCTAACAAGTTCACAAAAGTCCTCATAGGGTCTGCCTGACCCCCTTCGTCATTCACCGACTCCTCAACCCTTTGGTTACGCGGTCGTCCTCTTGGCGCCATGATCTGCTAAAAGAAAACCGTCGGCTATTACTAATAGAACTAGGCCTCATGCAATAAGTCATTTAAGTCAACAATTAAAAGTAAAAGCATATATCCAACACGTTTGATTTAAATAAAACAACTGCATTTATAACCATATGTCATTATCTTAATACAACTAGACTCAACATGCGGCATACTTCTATAAATGCTAAATGACATAGCCTACAACCATTAACTATCCCCTAAAGAACAAAACTGGGGAATAATAACCTCCCACCCCTCTATCAGGAACAAGATTTGGGGGTTCAACTACTATCCCACGCATGCTACAAGCAGAGGGATTTACAACATAAGTAAGCCCCTAATACAACAAAAGTGGAACCTATTACAAACATAATGCTAGAAATAACACATCACCGCCTGCTGCGGCGAATTGCAACCCTGAGCTCCCGTCGAGCCAGCCTGTCGACCACTCGGCGCCTAATCACGCGCCTGCTGCTACCCTCGTCCCTGGGGTACCTCCTCACCCTATCCCTCAGCCTGCCAATGGAAGTGGTCAAGCCTGACCTGAGGGAATCAATCTCTGCAGTCTGGGCTGCCAACTGCTCTACAGCCTCATCTCGCTCCAGACGAGTAGTCTCTAGCTGATCCTCTACCCGCTCTATCTGTCCTACCAGCATCACATTCCTCTCTAGGAGGTCATAAACCATGACACCAAACTGAACAGAAACCACTCGGCGACCGTGAACCTCTGCCTCTAATTCGGCAATCCTCTGGTCCTGTTCCTGCAACTTCTGGGTCAACTCAGTCTTTTCCCCCAAAGTCTGATATGCCAATGACTTGTACTGCTCTTCTCGGTCTTGGTGCTCCTGGTTCTGCTCCTCTAAGTGAGTTACTCGATTCTCGAGCTCCTCGTTCCTATTTGTCAGCTCTTCGATAATATCACTAGCAGTAGTGCCCATGCCATCTGCATACTCAGGTGGCTCATCATCCTCCGTCAATGGATCCTCCTCGGGATCCTCATCCTCCCCCTCGTCGCTTAACAGCCTCAGCACTCTTCCGGTAACTGGCTCCTCCTCAGAACCAAACTCGGCCTCGGACTCATCCCTAGTGTCCATCATCTCTGGCTCACTCGGCTGCATCTCTACTAAGTGCCCTTCGTCCACATGTATGTCTGTGAACTCTACCTCTCTAGCAGGACTGAACTCTCTCATCTTAGACATCCTACAGCCACAAACAGAAACAAATAGATAGAAAGATGTGAGTGTCATAATAAAATATATTCATTGATAAAATGAAATGATATTTTATCATGCACAACTCGGCTCGATGGATTTCCACAATCCACCTCCAGACATGACCATCAAATGAATCTCCCCGATCCATCACCTAGCGTACTCAATACGAGTTTAATACTAAGGTTATAACCTAGGTTTCGCAAATCCTAAAGTTTATAACCTAAAGCTCTGATACCAACCTGTGACACCCCCAAATTCAGGAACAATACCTCGAATTTGGTGCTCACGATAAAATGCATCCATACACCTCTAAACAACATAAATCAACTAATGCGGAATAAAATAAACATATGTTGTTCATTACAAAAGGTTTACTACGGTCCCAAGGTCTATAACCTTAAATAAATACATCGCAGAATACATTAATAATACAAGACTATTCCACGATTACATAACGGGATAATACATATAACTATTCCTTAAGCTTTCCTTTGCCTTTGTCCGCTTTGGAACTCCCCGGCTTAACTGCAATAGGTTCATGATATAGCAAGGGTGAGCAACTACTTTGCTCAGCAAGTTTAAAAGCAAGAATGAAGATATATCATGAATGAATAAGAGTAATAGCTGCATAGATCAACAATTTATGAACATTGATGAAATAGTTGAAATAACATAATCAAAGTTCAAATGAAACAATGAATAATGATTATTTACTGCTGAGTGGTCCAACCGACCATGAACTTTTGGCCAAAGTGTCAATCATTCGACTAACTCTTTTAAAACCTGGCCCCGTCAGTTGTACTCGAGGGGATCAGCCTCTTGTACACCATGTATATGCATAACATTTAACTCTGACTGCATCGAATAACCGACACATTATAATCCCCTAATAAGGGTTTCTCTCTCAGTCCAAGAATCCGTACCAACTACTGGTTTGGATAGCTTTTGAAATAATAACCTGTATGTGTCTAGCCGAAACAAATGGCGTAGACTATCTCCTTAAACAGTTCATGAATGAAAAACTTAAACGTTTCACAGTCCAACAACAGATAATGAATTCAAGTGTATGAGCTGCGAATATCAATAATTATCTTGGAGGTGGAGTAATTAACAATAATTAATCCACTAATATAATTCAAAAGTAATAACTCCATTTGAGTCGTGAAACTTGTAACAATATACAACACCTGTATAAAATATGAAACCTGCTCAAAATATAATTCGAGTAAGGTTAAGGAAACTTGCCCAACACAAGGGTTAGACAAGCGTTAGGAAACTTGCCTGAAGCGCTGCTACAATATTACAACACACGCTCCTTAATATCCTACATAATTAGGTACATATTCACATACAATTAGTCACATACGGAATATCAAATATTTGTTTACACAACTCTATAATGTCCCATTCAAATAAGAAACAAAATATTAAACAAGGTTATGCCCACTAGTTACGGCGTTACGACGCTTGCACGTCTATACGCCCAACTTGCCTATTCGAATGCCCAAGCGACACGCAATTGCGTACGTCTAACACGCCCGTTCGATTTATCTAATACTTATTGGTTAATGCTAAGTATCATTATAAATCATAATAATCATGTTATGAAGGTTAGAACATCACTTTACAGGGTCGGGGGCATCACGTGTGCAAATGTGCATGCCCGACGCCCTCCGATTGACCCCAATTACGCATCAGTCCTATAAATGTCTAATTTAGGCCATGATACAGGCCTCAAATCGAAAACCTTAAAGAGCGAAAGTTGTAGGGCTACTCGTTCTCTTTCCGAATCATCTTGAATCATCTCAATCCGAGTTCGTATGCAAAAGTTATGGTCATTTTACTACAGGAGGTCAAAGCAGTCCACTCGGGCACGTATGCGCCTGACACGTGTCCGGCGCAGCTGCGCCCCTTTTGGCCTTATGAACAGCGCAGCTGCGCCATGCATACAGGCCACAATCTGCAGAAAGCTCCAGACGCGAATTTCTGACCTCTTCCCACTCCGATCTCCATAACTTCTTCCATACACGTTCAAATTGGTTCATTTCGGACTCTATGGACTCCTAACTCATGGGGCTACAACATATCAAAAATTTAGAAGTACCAATAAACATTAACATGGCCAAATCTTAGGCCAAAGTACTAGGTTCATACTCTGTTTTAGGTGTTCTAAGTGTTCTTCACTAAAATCAACACCAAATCTTCGTTTTTACATCTTTTTACCCGATTCCAGCTGGGTTAGCTTCGTAACCCATGGAGCTACAATATCATATCAACAAATAAAATTAACAAACACGAAATCATAGCTTTATAGTCCTCTAAAAAGTCCGAATGTCCAAAAAGTCCATTGTTCTTCATGTTCTTCATCTTCCTTACGCATAGGTACGAATTTCTTCTATTTTTGTTCCACTTTGATGTTATTAATGACTTCTATAGTCTCTTAACAACATTTACAAACATCCAAAACAAATAACAACAACAAGAATCGCAAGAAAATCGAATCACAAGCTCAAGAGCTTAAAAACCTTTAAAACTCGAAAATCTTTACGAACATCAAATGGAAACGATTTTGGTTGCTTGTTTACCTCTGTAAATCCTTCCTAGATGATTAAGAAGCTTGTTAGGCTTGCTTGGCTTGAGTTTTGCTTGCTTGGATTCTCCTTTTCCTCACCCGTGCCTTCTTCTTCTTCCTCCTTTCTTTTCCGGCGAACTTCCGGCGACTTCTTCCTCCTTCTCCTTTTTTCGACGAGCTCTCTCTCTCTCTCTCTGCAGAATTTGGAATGAGTTTGAATGAGGAGCTGATGGCTTGCAAGAGAGAAATGAATTGGTTGATTGATTTGGGAGAAGTGGAGGAAATTAGGGAGAAGTGGGAGAAATGGGTTCATGGCTCAAGGTGGCCAAAATTTCAAAGGCTTTGCCGGCAAGCTCATTTCTCTCTCCTCATTTACTAGCAATTTGATTGGTTGAAAGTGGTTTGGTGGTTCCCACTTGGAGCAATAAGCCAAATTAGATACCCGAAAATACCAAAAATATATCCGAAAACTCCCACTTTTGTACCAAAACTGGTAAATAACTCTACCCAAAATTAAAATGGGTACTCCCATAATTATTGGGACGTATAAAAATAATTATTATGGGATTTGTCCAAATATTCGGAACACCCATTTACTACATTTCGGATACAGATAAAATCACGTATCAGCTCAAATAAAATTTTCGACACTTGGAAAAATTATTCGTATGCATACACGTATTTATGAAATTTATTAACATCGAAAAAGAACAAAAATATCTGGCATGAATAGTGTCTCGAGAAACGTGCCCCGTGAATAGTGATTTAGCGACGCTACGCAAAATCAATTATTCACTTAAACAAAACTATAACACATAAAATTTCATGCATCCACATAATCCAGGTTGTCACGCAACCTTCAAACACGTAACACAATATAATATTAATAAAATATAAAATATTCATTAATATTCAAAATTTTGAATTACAAGGAAATTTCAGAATTCCCGGTCGTTACAGGTTCAAGTTTGGGCCATTTTCTTTAATTGTTTGGGCTCTCTAATAAATTGCTTGAGCCATGTAAAAATAACATAGGTCCAACACACAAATTTTATCTTGCCATAATTATTTAATTAGGGTGTCTAATCCACTCATTTTAGATTTTAAATAATTACTTACATAAATTTAATTATATAACCCAATTAGTTTTTTTAATTAGGTTTAAAATAAATAATTGAATTGAGATAATAAAATTAATCACTTAGCTTAGTCTACTAGCATATAATTTAAATACTAAGATTTTTCAATAACTATAACACTTAGGTTATTTAATCCTTATACCTACTAGGTAATATTAGGCTACAAGGCTTTTTTTTAATGTTCAACATATAATAAAAAAAATCTATACATCCACATAATATACATATTCATTTACTCACATATTCATTCTACATATGTAACAAAGTTTTCAATATCATTAATATTTAATTAGTATATTTATTTACAATGTGAAATATTCTTGGTTATTACAGTTGCTGCCTCCGAGTCCATTCCATTCCACTGTCCGTTCTCATTTCAAGGTATGTATGTTTAATTTATTTATTTTTCATCTAGCTGCAGCAGGAGATGCATGAGATTATTCAGTATTTTGGATTGATTTTGGAATGAAATTTCATATCTGAAATTTGATTAGTAGTACATTATGTATGAATTTGGTATTACATATTGATTTGGGTATAAATTTTGGTCTGAATTTGGTTTATTTTTGGATTGATAGTACTAGAATTACTTCAATTTTTAATCCGAAATTGGTTAATTTGGTTACTTGTTTGGTCTGAATTGGTCAACTTGGGTCTGAGGGTTTTAAATTTCTATGAAATTGCTCTGAATTTGAGAGATTTTGGTATATAATTTGTCTAAAATTGCTCAATTTGGGTCAGAAAGGTCTGAAATTAGTGAATTTGAGATTGATTTTAAACCATCACAGTTATGTTTAATCGACTCAATTGGGACTGATTTTGGACTACCTTAATAATTTGGGACTGCCTTATTTATGGTGTGAATATATACGATTTTTTTTCATCAATATTATGTCTTTATCTTTCTTACTGATTCTTGTTAATATGGACTGCAGTTAATTAACGTGGTATATTTGTTATTTCCGACGGAATTTCTGACGGAATTTTTGTCAGAATCCTTCAATTACCTTATCTGTGGGCCCTGGTTTATTTTATTTACGGATTTTAATTAGTTTTTGATATTTGAATGTATACTCAGTACCATATTCTTAGTTTTTTACCCAAAATGAAATGAACTAAGTAGCATTTACTTACTTTTGCACTACTAAATTGCAACAAATTAAAATTAGATATTATATAATATAATACAAAATAAATAAATAAATTAAAATTAATAATAATTTAATTTAATATAATTAAATTATATTAAATTAAATAATAAAATTAATTAATTAATTAATTAATATAATATAAAATATTTAAAGAAAATGAAATAAAGTAAATTTCAACTCGTCAACCTTGAATCTGTACCTATTAACAATACAACCTGAATATGAACTGATAAGTTTGTATGGAATTGAAATAACATCTCTAAAACGCTCAAAAGTGTTATCTTCTTCAACCCTTCTTTTAAACCACTGTTGAAAATTTTCAGTGGTGAATGCTTCCAACTGTGCTGTAGTTACTCCTGGGTTAGAAGCATATGATTCGTCTTCGAATGAACTGAAATAATAATAACAGTGTTTAATTTACGATATTACACTTTGAAATATTACAGATTTGACAAAAAAATATACATACTTGATGTATGCTGATACTTTAGGCATATTTAGAAGCATGTATGTAGATATAATCTTCAAATCTTTGTCAGTTAGGTAAGTCATCGTCTCGGGGCCAAATGGTTTAGCCGGATAAGTGAATACAGCTAACTCATTAGCACGAGATTGGGGCCCGACGACCTCGTTCTGACTTAAACGGTTGTGTTTCGTTGAGACTACATCGTCAAAGTACAAGGAGCAGAAGTTGACAAGCTCTTCCTACATGAGCTTTGTTTTTCACTTTTACTTTAATCGCCGTATGTGCCTGTGGGTACAATGATTGAAGGGCATTAATTTAGACTATTATGAAATTCAGATAGACACACTTAGAAGGGGGGTTGAATAAGTGTGGGAACCTACGATGTCCAATTTTTATTTTTCTTTTTGTCAATCCAGTATGCTGTATTTATGAATTCAGTTTACCGGATTAGTCAATGCAGTATGCTGGATTTAAGAATTCAGTTTGCTGGATTATACAATACAGTATGCTATATTGAATAATTCAGTTTGGTGTATTAACCGTGCAGAATGTTATATTGTGATTTTAGCTTACAGGATTAATAGGACTAATATATTATACTAATAACAATTTATTAGTATAATTTATTAAATCAATTTGGATCTTGATCCACTATGTTTTTCAACTCAAAATAAAGTTTCTAGAGAGCAACTAAAGCAAGCAAAATCAAGCACAAGAACACAGAGAATTTTTACGTGGTTCGGCTCCTAACCTCTAGTCTAGTAGCATAGTCCACGTCCAATACCAACTAGTATTGGAGACCCTTTATAAATTCACTTGACTTACAATTTAAATCTTTTACAAACCAAGTTTCCCAAAATATTACTTGAGCACTTTTGCTCCTTGTGCACCTATGCACACCAAAGCACTTTTGCCTCCTAGAACTTGTTTGTAAAACTCAAATCCACCTCGGATTAAATACTTTCTAGACTAACACTGAGTCTATTGAAAAAATGAAGATTACAGTTTAGAAAGACTATGATCAAGGCAATTAATTAAATCACAATGCAAGGCTCAACTAGTAATGCAATGATTAAGACATAGAAAAATATTACCAGTTCAAGCTTCACGAAATATCACTGGAAAATATAGAAAATAATTTCAATGCTCAGCTCTTGAATTTTCTGAACACAGTATGCTTTGATGAATTTCTTTTCAAGTTGGTACCGTGTTAATGTTCTTGCTGGGTGACCAGTTCCTTTTATAGACTTGGAAGATTTTATGACCGGCGAAAAGAATTATATTTAATCGCCCAACATGTAACCGTTGCAAGGAGATTATTTTACTAATACAGTAGATGACTGTTATTCTTCTCAAATCACCTTTTCCATAGATAGATGAAAGCATACGGATGAAGCAAGGGGAATTAAATATCCTTTATCAAATATATTTATGATATTACACTTTACAAGCATAAGTCAAAAGGAGAGAGAAGAAAGGACATTTCCTTTATACCAACTCATCAGAGCATTTAATGATAGTGACATTTCTTTGAAAAGAAGACTTCTCTATTTAATGAACCAAGTACTATCATCATTACTTTTAGTCCACCCATGAAATGAAAATGACTAAAACCTTTTCCAATGTCATCATTACTCATGTTATCACATGGTGGGTCATCAAATAACTTTTGGATATTACATAATGTATATAATATATCTATCTCATTTCTTCTAGTAGGATTTTCAAAAGGACTTTGACAGGCATGATTTGCGGCAATGGTACTGTCAATTTCTAAGGGATTTTCTAGGACACATTAATACCAACAAAGGATGCAATAGATTAAAATAATATTGTTAAGGATCCTGCTGGTTGTTCTTTTTATTATCATCCGAGATGCATAAATGAAATAATTCATATTAAATGTGATCTCATATTCAATTAGGTATTAAATGCAATATTAATTATGATTTCATATTAAATGCAATTCCTCATTAAATCCAATTCTATATTTAATGCAAATATTTAATGCAAATGATTATGCCCTAGAGCCTTGACTGGAAAATGATTAATGCAAAGACCTTACATTTTAATTCCTAGAGACTCAAATGTCTGCAGTTCTTTGATTCCATATGGACAGCAACCAAGAGTTCTTTTATTCCATTGAGTTCCTGAAATTACACAATAAAGAATTTAGTAGATTATGCACGTCATCATCAAAACCTAAGGGTGGAATATGATCAAGTCAACATTCTCCCCCTTTTTGATGATGACAACACCAAAATATTAGCTCCCCCTAAATTCATGCATATAACATAAATGTATCAGATACCAGATTTCAGGAATTCATTCTAAGTTTCTGCATATGATACCATTGTCAATCTGTTAGCATCAAATAACTAAACATCAAAAATAATCCACAGTTACAGTATTGATGCTTTCTAAGCATGTGGATAACTAGAGCATGCAACATTAACCTCCATAATCAAAATCAAAAACCATAAACCAAATATTTATCCAGTATATAATTTAAACCAGAAACTTAAATCATAAGCCAATTTAAAAATCATGTGTAATACCATAATCCCGTAAATGTTATCCCCCTTTGGCATCCATCAAAAAGAAGTACAGAATGGGGGGGAGGAGTCAATCAAGATCCACAACCTGGGCATTTTTTCGGTTGCGACGAGTGAAATAGCGACGATGAACAAGGCGCTGAACCTTCTTTGCCATTGACATTTTATGAGCAAACCGAGGAGGGCGAGGAATATATGTCTCAGGGGGTATCTCTAGATCCCGAAAATCACCCGAAAACTCGGTGATCCAATTGCACTGAGGCCATTCAGGGACAGAGGAGGAAGTGTGGTTCAGGTTAAATTCCACTCCAATCTCATTCAAACGCCGAGCAGTAAAGCGCCCTAACATCCCAATCTGATTGCTAACAAATTTGACTTCCTGACTAAGTTGGCAAGTATTGCGGTTCAGTTTTGTTTGAAGAGCGTCAACCATCGCTGTTGTGTGAAGTTTAAAACCTGCCTGTAAATCTATGAATTCATCCTCAACACGGCGGTACAGATTAGTTACATCATCCATCCCCATGGGTAACTTACCCTTTTCTAAAACAGATAGTCGGGTCTTAATGTCAGTAATGTCTTGTTTCATGTTGTCTTGATTGGCTAAGATCCTATTCAAAAGACCTATGATTTCTGGAGAGGCAGAGACTGGAGGTGGAGTGGGTAAAGGAAGGTTTGTGGAAGTGAGAGTAAGAGGAATCTCAGCAGGAGCACGAACAAACTTGCCATCAATAAGAGATATACGAGACAACTTAAGACTTGCAGAGTCGATTGATTCATTAAGTGATACAGAAGCTTCATTTGCAAGAGAAATTTGAAAGTGATGAAACAGTTTTGTTAGAAAACAACCATAAGGCAGACATTTTTTGGTCTGACGGACACAACTCATCATATGGTGTAACATCATTAGAGAAAAATTAAACTGCATACCTTTTAGAATCATAGCTATTAAAATAAGATCTTGGTAAGTAAAATCTGCACCACCACCTAGGCGGGGCAACAAATTGTATCTTACCAGTTTGTGTAAAATACATGCAATAGGAGACACTTCAACAGTCTTTGGAGTATAAAGAGTAAACAGTGAAGAGTCGTCCATCACAACACGAAGTTGTTCCATAGGAGAAAGAGGAATGAGGGCAGCACCTTTTAAAGTAAATGGACATGGTCCAGAAGAGGAAATACCCAAGATTCTTCCTAAATCAATAACTGTGAAAAATAGAGACTTCCCTTTAACAAAGGATGTATAACAGTCACCATTGGTCTCGAGATTAGTATAAAATTGCTGGACTAATCTTGGATATGCAATTGAAGGAGGAAAAATCATGGAGGATATGCCACTAGACTCGAGTAAATTTTTCAGAGGAGAGTTTTGATAATAAAACATATCCATCGTTTTTTCATAAACAAACTGTTTGTGAGCAATGGAAGTTTTAAAGCGAGATTCGAAATTATTTCCTCTAAAGAAATTATTAGGAACATCAAAAGGAGTGGAGGATTTTACCAAAGTGGGTGGAGGAGGTTTGTCTGAGGATCCCGGTGGTGATGAAGGAGGATTTTCAGAAGCCCTTGATCGATTCAATTTTCTCCCGCGTGAGGGACCTACTGTCGGCATGGAATGAGGGTTGGTGTTTAATTCGTCCGATGAAGACGAGTGTCCGGAACCCGTGTGCATCAACGCCAGTTTCTTCATCCTTTTTGATTTTTTCTTTGCCCTGATTTGTGGGTTGGAAGGTGTGGTCCGATCGTCGTCGGACTCGATGATGGAACGCTTGTTGGTACGGGTTTTCATTGTTGCAAAGGTATGGAGGTGTGAAGTGGGTTTGACGAGATGGTGATACCAGGGTTTGAAGGAAATAACTGATCAGTGATAAACGTGAGAAGGTAAAGTAGGAGAGAGAGAAAGAGTCTGATGAAATTAAATGCCGCGCGTCTTCCCAATATGGACGGCGGTTCAGTTTTTCCTTTTTCAATTTTCGAAAATCTTACCTTCCAGTGTTATTTAAGGAGAGTAATGATGATGTCAATGTATCACATAAAAGCATATGATGTTATATATTCAGTACGTAAATCATGCATGTCACAGTAATACGTAAAATTATCCCTTTAAACAGATAGATATGTCACTTATACAGACAAGTTATACCATGCACATACCGAGTTCTCTTCTAAGAGTACAAAATCTTTCTTCACTTAATGGTTTTGTAAAAATATCTGCTAGTTGATGTTCTGTAGGGATAAAAATTAATTTAATTAAACCTTTTGACACATTATCCCTTAGAAAATGGTGTCTTACCTCAATGTGTTTTGTTCGTGAATGTAGAACAGGATTTTTTGATATGTCTATAGTGCTAGTATTATCGCAATATATCGGCACACAATCACATAAGATATCAAAATCACATAGGGTTTGACGGATCCACAAAATTTGAGAATAACAACTCCCTGCGGCTAAATATTCACCCTCAGTGGTGGATAATGTAACTGAAGTTTACTTTTTACTATGCCAAGACACTAGACTTTGTCCCAAAAACGTGCAAGCACCACTTGTGCTTTTTCTATCTATTTGACATCATGCATAGTCAGCATCTGAGTAACCCGTTAGTTCAAAGTTATCGTAATTTGGATAAAATAAACCTAAATTGGTAGTGCCACTTAAATACTTAAAGATTCTTTTAACAGCTTGCAAATGTGACTCTTTTGGTTTTTCTTGAAACCGAGCACAAAGACATACACTATACATTATATCAGGTTTAAATGCAGTTAAGTATAATAAACAACCAATCATACCTTGATATTTAGTTATTTCTACATCCATACCTTGATCATCTGATGTGAGTTTTATTGAAGTGCTCATGGGTGTAGCTTTTGAGTTGGATTTTTCAAAACCAAATCTTTTAAGTAATTCTTTTGTGTATTTGGTTTGATGTATATAAATCCCATCCTTTGCTTGCTTGATTTGACGTCCCAAGAAATAGTTAAGTTCACCCATTAGACTCATGTCGAATTCCTTGTGCATGCACTTGGAAAACCACTCACATAGAGATTCGTTAGAAGCACCAAATATTATATCATCTACATATATTTGCACAATAATAATCTCTTTCTTTTCATGCTTTATAAATAATATAGAATCGATTTTACCTCTCGTGAAGCCATTTGATAGAAGATACTTACTCAACCTCTCGTACCAAGCTCTTGGAGCTTGTTTGAGTCCATAGAGAGCTTTCTTTAATTTGTAGACATGGTTTGGATACTTCTCATGCTCAAATCCGGGAGGTTGTTTTACGTACACTTCTTCATTTATGTATCCATTGAGAAATGCGCTTTTTACGTCCATTTGATGAAGCTTGAACTTTTTATAACAAGCAAAGGCTAACAATATTCGAATAGATTCCAACCTTGCGACCGGGGCAAATGTTTCTTCGTAGTCAATCCCCTATTGTTGGTTGTATCCTTGAGCTACTAGCCTTGCTTTGTTGTGAATGATTGTCCCATGCTCGTCAAGCTTGTTTTTAAATACCCATTTTGTTCCAATAATGGTGATATCTTTTGGAGGAGGCATTAATTCCCATACTTGGCATCTTTCAAATTGTTGTAGTTCCTCTTGCATTGCCAATAACCAGTTTTCATCAAGAATGGCTTCCTTGGCATTTTTTGGTTCCACTTGAGATAGAAATGCTGAAAATGCACAAAGGTTTTGTGCTCCTCTTCTTATGGTTATTCCTTTATTTATATCTCCAATAATATTTTCTGGGGGATGATTTTTGAGGTGTCTTGCAGTCTTTGGCATTCGAATATTGTGCATGATCTCTTCTTGTTGATCAGTATCCTGAATAGGTTCTTCAATGCCTGGAGATGATTCTGATTCAAGTTCCTACTGATTGTCTGATTCAGCTTGCTGAATCTCATCATTCGGCTTGCTGAATTGTTCCTTTTGGTTTGCTGGATTCCCAGCAGTCACTAAATTTCCTGCATCCTCTTCTCTTTCTTTTGGAAGATCATTGTTAGTTTCACTAAATGTAACATGAATAGATTCTTCAATGCAAGATTTTTTAATATTGAATACGCGATATACTTTACTATTTTGAGAATAACCAATGAAAATTCCTTCATAAGATCTAGCATCAAATTTTCCTAGGTTATCACTAGTATTTAAGATAAAACATTTTGACTCAAATACTTTGAAATATCTTATATTAGGAATTTTATTATTTAATAACTCATAGGGAGTTTTTAAAATAATTGGACGAATGAGTATTCTATTTAAAACATAGCAAGATGTGTTTACTGCCTCGGCCCAAAATTTCTTTGGAAGTTTACTCTCGTGTAGCAAAGTTCTAGCTGTTTCTTGCAACGTTCTATTCTTTCTTTTCACCACCCCATTTTGTTGAGGTGTCTTTGGTGCTGAAAATTCATGACTAATCCCTTTTTGATCACAAAATGTAATAAAATCTTTTTGAAATTCTCCACCATGATCACTTCGAATTCTTAAAAGTTTTAGATTATATTTTGTTTCCAAGTTTCTTGTAAGTCTTTCAAATTCCCTAAATGCTTCATCTTTAGTTCTAAGAAAAATTACCCAAGTGAATCTAGAGAAATCATCAACTATGACAAATGCATAAAATTTACCATTTAAGCTAGCATGCCTTTCTGGTCCGAATAAATCGAGATGAAGTAATTGCAAAGGAGAAGTAGTTGATACCGTTTTCTTAGCAGTAAATGATGTCCTTACTTGCTTTCCGAGTTGGCAAGGAATATATATCCCTTTCTTTTCAAAGTTTATCTTTGGCAATCATCTCACGAGATCTTTTGAGGACAATTTTTTAATCAAATCCATGTGAACATGTCCAATTCTTTTGTGCCATAGATTAGCTTCATCTTGTATTGTAGAAAGACATAATTCTTCATCCTGTTGCTCGAAATCAAGAGTATATATATTTCTTTCTCTTTGTGCAACTAAAGTAACATTGTTAGTACCATGAAATATTGTATATTTATCTTTCTCAAAATTCACTTGATGACCATTGTCCATTAATTGACTGATACTTATAAGATTAAATTCAAGTCCACTAACAAGATAAACATTATTAATGTTAACTTTACCATTACCTATTTTACCTTTTCCCACTATCTTGCAAGTTTTGTTGTCTCCAAATGTGAGTAAATCTAGCTAATGATAGTTTCAATGAATCTATTTCTTCTTGTAATTTATTAGATGAAGTATTTCCAACATGAGTTTCACCACTAAATGCATCAATACAAACATCTTTCATTTTTACTTCATTAGTCAATTTTTCTACTTCTTTATTCAAATGATTTACCTTATTGAGAAGTATTTTGTTATAATTTTCTAGGTAATCATTTTTAGCAATTAAAACCTTTTCTTCTTTAGATGATATCTCTTTTTCAATTTCCTTCTTTTCATCTATTAATGAATCAATTTCACTCATTAACGAAACTACCAAGTCTTTTAAATAAGCATTCTTTTCTTTCAATTTTTCATTTTCTTGTTTCAAGAGATTATAGTCAGAAACTGATACCTCACTTGATTCACTTTCAAGTCCCATGAAGCATATTTGTGCTACTTCGTCGTTTGCGTCAATATCCACCTTGGACTCATCATCACTCCAAGTAACAAGAGCTTTATTATTTTTATTGTCTTTGTAGCTTGTTTTGCCTTTGTTCTTTAGTTGGAAGCAATCCTTTTTGAAGTGACCCGGACGTCCGCATTCATAACATGTTTCTTCGTTCTGCTTTCCCTTGGACTTATTTGGAATGAAAGCATTCTTTCTTTTATTCTTCCTCTATAGTAGTTCTTTGAGTCTCCTTGAGATCATGGCTATTTCCTCATCCGAATCATCATTAAGCTCCTCTTCATTTCCTGCATTAAGAGCTAAGACTTTCCTTCGAGGGGTTTCCTCTTCATCATCATATCTTTTTAATTGATGTTCATATTCTTCTAATTCACCAAATAACGTTAAAGTATCCATAGAAGAAATGTTAAGAGAATCTTGAAGAGTAGTAACCTTTGAAGCAAACCTTTTAGGCATAGCCCGAAGTAACTTACTGTTGACTTCGCTTTGTGGAATTGACTTGTCAAGTAACTTTAAGGAATTCATAAGAACTAGAAAACGGGCTTGAGCCATTTTGATGGTTTCATCATTTTCGAGCTTGAACATTTCATGGTCATGCATAAGCATACTTAGTTTGACTTCTCTCACTTTCGAAGTACCTTCATGGATTCCTATCAGAGTGTCTGTTGGTCGATTTAGCTATCGATAAACACACACGTGCAAGTATACACGGTCCACAAGTAATATATGATAAGATATGAGTCGAACCCACAGGGAATTGTGACAATTAATAACCAAGTATCAATTGTATATCAATTTGATCTAATTTAAACGATAAAGGTTTGATTATTTGTTGATTGGTTGAGTTCACAAGTCAAGTAATGAATAAAATGCGGTAAAATATCATGATAGAAGGATCTAAGATTACAATTTCCCCCAACACGTCATTTGAATCTCCTAACTCTCTTTTTTCAATCAGTTATAGCATACGAATTGACAACCGAGAAATCAAAACTACATAAGAGCCTCTGTCGATGGTCAATCACGAATCTTCCTACGCGGTGCATATGTATATGTCTATCCTATACACTATCAAGAGACTAATTTCAGGAATGATTAATAGACACGTGTCACCAAATCTAATTAATCCTCCCTTCAATTACCAACTTTCACATCAGAAGTCATTAAGACTAGATTCTCAATAGGCTGCATGCGGTAATTAGGTATATATCTATCCCAACTACTATCAAGATACCTATTATTGCAGATAATTAATAAGACACGCGTCACTTAATCCAATTAATAATCCACAACAATCTATACTCTCGCATGTTATCATAACTAGGTCTTAACCTATAATTTGTTCGTCAAGTTCATATAGATTCCCAAGGTAATTACGGGCCAAGCAATTAATCTAGAAGCAAAGGTTATGACAATCAATTCACAAATGCATAACTAAAATCAATAGAGAGAGAATTCAATTCAAATTAAGTGTTGGGTTCCATTGCAATCTTAGAATAGAAGGTTAGTTCATGATAGTGACAACAAATATCATTTTCAATTGATACATTGTCAAATTCGAATTACAAAGGAGATGGAAATCTAGAAATGAAACCACTTTTGAAGATATTCAGCTGGTGTTCCTTTGGTTGCTGATGGTTTCTAGCTCTCCACCTTAGCTTTGCAATTCTTCTTGACTGAGTTCCTTGGCTTTTGGCTTGATTCAGCTTGATTTGTAGCCTTGAGCACTGTTGGTTGATGTATTTTGTAGCCTCCCTCCCTCTAGATATCTGATATGAGGCTTAGAAGAGATTATATATAGTCTTCATCAAGAAACCCTAGCCAAAATCGGACAAAATGCAGCTCAGATCGCACTGGAGGTGGGTCAGATCGCACTCAGCAAGGCGGCGTGCGCCCGCATGGCGCCTGGTGCGCGCGCACCCAGGGCCCTGCCTGCCGCACTCTGGCTGCCAAGTGGTTGCTGCAACTGCGCGCGCGCGCCCGCGCGCCCCAGGCGTGCACCCGCGCCCATGCGCCTGCCTGCCGAGCCATTCACTGTCGAGGCTGCCGAGCCCGTCCGCCCCATGCGCGCACGCCCGCACGGCCAGGCGTGCGCCCGCATGCCCGCGCCTGTTGGCTGCCAAGTCCGCCCGCCCATGCCGCCGAGTGTCAGCGCGCGCCCGCACGCCCATTCCGCGCGCCCGCACGCTGGCGCCTGCCGAGCGTTAGCACCCAGTGCCAACTCCATGCGGCACGCCGCCCGACGCCGTGCATGTGGTTCGACGCCGTGCACGCTCAACTTCCAATTTTCATCAAATTAAACCCCGAGCATCATCAAACATTAATTTTCACCGTAACAACCTTCGGGCACGGAAGTCCAAGCACGGGCTTGCTCTCGTGGCTTGGTCGACGCCGAACGCCGTGCACGCAATCCAACATCGTGCACGCCCAACTACCAAATATCAACAAATTATGCACCGAGCTTCGCCCAGCATTTGATTTCCGTCATACAACCATTCGGGCACAGACGTCCAGGCACGGACAATGAGTTAATACAACCAACGATCTGAGCAGTCTTTATTTCAATTCCTACAAACATAATAAAAATGTATCAAAGCAACATAAAACATGTAAAAATAACTAAAAACTAATTTATGTAGAAACAAGATAAAAAATACATAAAAACCGTATAAAATACCCAAAGACTTACGAATTATCAAGGCCAAAAGTACCCAAATTGTATATATAAAACACACTCATCAGTGTCCTACATCTCTTTAGCCGTGTTGCATGATGTCACTTTATCTATCTCAGATTGCACCATGCCGCTAAGTAGTGTGTTCATAGCTTTTGAATCATATGAGACCATGTAGGTTTCGGTTGAGTCCATTTCCAATAGAGTCTTTGGAGTGCCATCCTCTTTCCTTGGAATAACAGGACCATTCTCCACGACGCACCATTCCCAAGGATCTCTTTTAAGGTAGATCCTCATTCAGAATTTCCAGAAGTTATAATTTTCAGCTCCATACAGCAAAGGAGGCCTATTGGTTGATTGACCTTCTTGAAGGTTGTTCCCAAATTGTGCCATGCTAGAATCTTTCCCTACAAGTCACCTTTAAGACCAAGATAAGTAGAGCCAGACTCTGATACCAAATGAAATTTAGATAGACACACTTAGAAGGGGGGGTTGAATAAGTGTGGGAACCTACGATGTCCAATTTTTATTTTTCTTTTTGTCAATCCAGTATGCTGTATTTATGAATTCAGTTTACCGGATTAGTCAATGCAATATGCTGGATTTAAGAATTCAATTTGCTAGATTATACAATATAGTATGCTATATTGAATAATTCAGTTTGCTGTATTAACCGTGTAGAATGTTATATTGTGATTTTAGCTTACAGGATTAATAGGACTAATATATTATACTAATAACAGTTTATTAGTATAATTTATTAAATCAATTTGGATCTTGATCCACTATGTTTTTCAACTCAAAATAAAGTTTCTAGAGAGCAACTAAAGTAAGCAAAATCAAGCACAAGAACACAGAGAATTTTTACGTGGTTCGGCTCCTAACCTCTAGTCTAGTAGCCTACTCCACGTCCAATACCAACTAGTATTGGAGACCCTTTATAAATTCACTTGACTTACAATTTAAATCTTTTACAAACCAAGTTTCCCAAAATATTATTTGCTCCTTGTGTACCTATGCACACCAAAGCACTTTTGCCTCCTAGAACTTGTTCGTAAAACTCAAATCCACCTCGGATTAAATACTCTCTAGACTAACACTGAGTCTATTGAAAAAATGAAGATTACAGTTTAGAAAGAATATGATCAAGGCAATTAATCAAATCACAATGCAAGGCTCAACTAGTAATGCAATGATTAAGACATAGAAAAACATTACCAGTTCAAGCTTCACGAAATATTACTGGAAAATATAGAAAATAATTTCAATGCTCAGCTCTTGAATTTTCCGAACACAGTATGCTTTGATGAATTTCTTTTCAAGTTGGTACCGTGTTAATCTTCTTGTTGGGTGACCAGTTCCTTTTATAGACTTGGAAGATTTTATGACCGTTGAAAAGAATTATCTTTAATCACCCAACATGTGACCGTTGCAAGGAGATTATTTTACTAATCCAGTAGATGACTGTTATTCTTCTCAAACCACCTTTTCCATAGATAGATGAAAGCATACGGATGAAGCAAGGGGAAGTAAATATCCTTTATCAAATATATTTATGATATTTCACTTTACAAGCATAAGTCAAAAGGAGAGAGAAGAAAGGACATTTCCTTTATACCAACTCATCAGAGCATTTAATGATAGTGACATTTCTTTGAAAAGAAGACTTCTCCATTTAATGAACCAAGTACTATCATCATTACTTTTAGTCCACTCATGAAAAGAAAAGGAATAAAACCTTTTTCAATGTCATCATTACTCATGTTATCACACGGCTGGGTCATCAAATAACTTTTGGATATTACCTAATGTACATAATATATCTATCTCATTTCTTCCAGTAGGATTTTCAAAAGGACTTTGACAAGCATGATTTGCGGAAATGGTACTGTCAATTTCTAAGGGATTTCCTAGGACACATTAATACCAATAAAGGATGCAATAGATTAAAATAATATTGTTAAGGATCCTGTTGCTTTTTATTTTTATTATCATCCGAGATGCATAAATGAAATAATTCATATTAAATGTGATCTCATATTCAATTAGGTATTAAATGCAATATTAATTATGATTCCATATTAAATGTAATTCCTCATTAAATCCAATTCTATATTAAATGCAAATATTTAATGCAAATGATTAATGCAAAGACCTTACATTTTAATTCCTAGAGACTCAAATGTCTGCAGTTCTTTGATTCCATATGGACAACAACTGATATAAGCATGAGGGGGTCAGAATTTTATGACATTTGTTCGACACAACCAACTCGACACAAACCAAACCATTATGCAATGGCGGGAACGAATTCTAGCTATACAACTTGGCGTTCATCATGGAGATTGATTCGAATAGCTTGGATCCATAATGGCTCGAGTATAAAGGTTTTGGGGATGGATTCTAAGTGCGTATACACCATAAACATGTTGCAAACGGATGTAGCGGATCAGAAAATCAAAAGGAATCAGTTTATTTGGACTCATGATGTCTCGCCCCGGCGAGAGTTTCCCAGCCAAGTTTCTCGCCCCGGCGAGGTCTCGCCCAGGCGAGGAATTTTCAAGCCAAATCTCTCGCCCCGGCGAGAAGCTCGCCCCGACGAGAATTTCCAGCACATTTTGCTCGCCCCGGCGAGAACCCCCTGGATGCAGTTTGTCTATTTTTGACTTTCTTGATTTTTGAGATTCTTTTCTTTCATGAAGTTAGCATTTAATTTTAGTTCCATATTTTCAGTATTGTTAAGGATCAACAATTGTGTGCTTGTTTGAATCCTTTCAACAATGGTGTACTTCTAGAAGGTTTTCAAGACTAGTATAAATAGGCTTCATTTGTAAGACATTGGGGACTTGAATTTATCATAATTAATATTCAGATTATCATCATTATTGTGAGATTGTTCTTTTCTTGTGGTTCTTGAGAATTCCTAAGTATTCCTTAGTTTTCTTTGAGATTCATATTCGACTTATCATACAACCAATCATAGTTGTGTGTGGCGTCTTCTACCGCATCAATCGTCGATTGTACCAAGATTACCGCTTCAACATAAGCGAGGGGTCGAGGTGTCGTTGGTGTCCATCCTACGCAAACTTCATTTGCACGCAATTGTACCAAGATGACCGTCTACATATAGGCGAGGGGTTAAGGTGTTGCAAGCTATCCATCCTATCAACTTGTTAGAAACGATCCGGGCGACGACCACCTCACGCAAGCGTGCCGTGGAGTCTATCATTTGGTATCAAAGCTAAGTTTCCTATCAAGTTACTTATCTTTACTTTTGTTGTTGAATTATAGTCAAAAAAAAACTGCATAAAAATATATATAGCAAAAAATTTGTATTGTTGAATTGCTATCATTGGGATTTTCATTTGCAAGAATCATATTTGGCGTTTGGAAGTCTTGTGGAGAGTCGTACTTTCTATATTGTATCATTGATAAGTTATTATTGGATTGTAATTAGAGAATTGAGGTAATATTTGTGAGAATTCAAAAAGAACCTATTAGAGAGATCTACGAGCGGAAAAAGGCAAGAGTAGTGAGATTATTAGAGGGTAAAAGCCATTTGAGCGATACACGAGCGTTTCATAACATTGTTGGAGCGAAACACGTGAGGGAGTGTGTGAGGAACTTTTCTTTATGTATTAACCTTTGTTTTGCAGCAATCATGTATGGATATAAATGTGAAAATAATTATTGGCAAAAAGGATCTTTTCAAGGTAGAGCGGATCCCGAAGCTTATCTAAGTTGGGAGAAAGGAAAGGAGCGAGAGTTTAGTTTTCATGAATACTCTGAGCAAAAGAAGTTCAAACTTGCAGTCCTAGATTTGTTCGGTGATGCACGTACATGGTGGGCCCAATTTGAACGTGATAGGAAAAAATATGGAGAACCTCCGATCGATACATGGAAAGAGTTGAAAGCCGTGATGAGAAGGCGGTTTGCTCCAGTACAACCTAGCAAGAGGAATGAATATGTATCTCCAAGGCATAAAGAGCAACCTTCAAGGCGAGCCACTTGGGAGGATGAAAAGAGGGTTCAAAGGCATGAGGATTCGCATCGGAAAAAACCACGCGAAACTTCTAGAACATATGTGAAACCAATATCATTCGAGGACGTCATGAGAACATATAATAAGTTAAAGAATGATCATTTGAAACAATAAGTCACTCTTAAGGCACAAAAAGAGCAAGATCAGCCGAATGAGGAAGACGATGGAATCGAGTATGCAGTCCAAGGAAAATTGTTAGGTTCCAATGAACATGATGACGTTCATGAAGATTTAATGATTGTACAAAAGGATTGTAATCGAAAGAGAGAAAAAGAAAAGAGTGAAAAGAATGAGAGTGAAAATACTCGAGAGAAAAACAAACGAGAGAATGGGCAAAAAGAAAAAGAGAGAAAAATAAGTAGCTATGAAAAAAAGAGTGGAATTGAAAGTGAGTTGTATTTTGAAAAGCCAATGACTGTACATTCGTACAAGACGGCGCTTTTGGATACTAACCAAAATAACTCTGTTTTGTCTAGTTCTGTTATTTCTCTTATACAGGTGAAGGATTATATACCTAGCACTATCGTTCCATATCCGTCAGCTATTGGTGTTCTTGAGGAGACGAAGGAGTCACCGAGGCAGGTTGGTGAGTTGATAGAGGAAGGTATAGTGGATAAGGTCATGAGTACAAGTGCTATTCATGAGATCATAATACCTAAGTGGGATGAGGCGTCGAGCATGTTTGTCAATTTTACATTGGTAAACAAGTATCGTTGTTATTTTCTTTACTTGGATAATATGTTTGATAAATTGCATAATACTTATATTTTATCTACATTAGATAATGATCATGTGATTACAATGCCTAATCAAATTAGCAAGATAGGTTGTGAAAAAGGGAAAATTGTGTTAACATGTAACTTGTATAGATGGATAGTTATTTCTATTAGATTAACTGATGCATCTAGTATGTTCATGAGTTCTAAAACATGTTTTGCATGCTTCTATTGGTAAATTTGTGATTAGCTATTTTGAAGATAGAATTAATTTTGTCATAAATTATGGAGGATATTTGAACTTTGTTGAGTTAGTTTATGATCATGATATTTCTCCTCGTTTTCAAAACTCTAGTTTGCATGAAATTAGTTCTAAGCTTTCTTATCCATATGCCGAGTTAGATTTTTATGCTAGTCAATCTTTACTTGATTTGTCATTAGAACAATCATCATTGCATGAGATACTATCATTTGGTATTATTTCACCAAAGCAAACTTCATTGCATGAAAAACTATCATTTGATGATATTCCTAGTTGTTTCGACATTTGTGGAGATTCCTTAGCATTTAGTGAGTTTGGATGTGTTAATCATATATATGCTAGTGAGTTTTCATCTTGTCAAATTGAAAGTGATCTGTCGATTTCGTTGATATCATTAGTTAAAGTTGAAGCTGCTATTGTCAATGGAGAGAAAAAGATTGTTCGTGTTTTGAAGATGCGAGATGGGATCTTACTCTCCGAGGATAAAATCATAGTTTGTTGGGTAGATCAATTCGAACATTATATTGAGAGTCTACAGGGAAGTAATTTGAATTTTGATTTAGTAGACTATACATATGAATTTGAGTTTCTTGAGTTTTCCTTGATTATACAAAAGATTCATATTGATTGGTGTTATTTTCTGTTTAACCCAGGAATTCAAGATTGCTTACTTGAACAACGTGATGAGTTTCAACAATTCACATTTGATCAAGGATCGTTAAAAATGATGTATTTACAAAAACACGAGATCCTCAAATTGATTTTTGACCCAGGGATTCATAAATGTAAATTGATGAAATGTGAATTGTACTATGTGCTAATACTAGATCCAGGAGGAGACTATCAATTGGTATCATTTGTGTCTAATTCAGGAATTCGTGTGTATTTGCACATACGATGTGCAAGCTTACAAAGATGGGTATTTGACCCAGGTGAATTGAAATGGGTATTAGTACGAATCATCATCACAAGGAAGCATTTTCATCCAGGAATTCGTAAATGGAAGTATATGCTTCAAAGGAAGATCTATATGATGATATTTGACTCAAGAAGGGACAGGACGTTTCAGATTTTTATTTGCGTTTATCTTATTACATATGCTTGTGTTTTCATAAGTCACATTTCAGTTGTTAACTTAGTTTGTTTTGATGTAGAGTCCGATGTGTGGAACAATCCTTTTCGAGAGAGGGAAATGCTAGATTTGAGGACAAATCCTTGTGAAAAGGTGGGGAATGATATAAGCATGAGGGAGTCAGAATTTTATGACATTTGTTCGACACAACCAACTCGACACAAACCAAACCATTATGCAATAGCGGGAACGAATTCTAGCTATACAACTTGGCGTTCATCATGGAGATTGATTCGAATAGCTTGGATCCATAATGGCTCGAGTATAAAGGTTTTGGGGATGGATTCCAAGTGCGTATACACCATAAACATGTTGCAAACGGATGTAGCGAATCAGAAAATCAAAAGGAATCAGTTTATTTGGACTCAGGATGTCTCACCCCGGCGAGAGTTTCCCAGCCAAGTTTCTCGCCCCGGCGAGGTCTCGCCCCGGTGAGAAATTTTCAAGCCAAATCTCTCGCCCCGACGAGAAGCTCGCCCCGGCGAGAAGCTCGCCCCGGCGAGAAGCTCGCCCCGGCGAGAATTTCCAGCACATTTTGCTCGCCCCGGCGAGAACCCCCTGGATGCAGTTTGTCTATTTTTGACTTTCTTGATTTTCGAGATTCTTTTCTTTCATGAAGTTAGCATTTAATTTTAGTTCCATATTTTCAGTATTGTTAAGGATCAACAATTGTGTGCTTGTTTGAATCCTTTCAACAATGGTGTACTTCTAGAAGGTTTTCAAGACTAGTATAAATAGGCTTCATTTGTAAGACATTGGGGACTTGAATTTATCATAATTAATATTCAGATTATCATCATTATTGTGAGATTGTTCTTTTCTTGTGGTTCTTGAGAATTCCTAAGTATTCCTTAGTTTTCTTTGAGATTCATATTCGACTTATCATACAACCAATCATAGTTGTGTGTGGCGTCTTCTACCGCATCAATCGTCGATTGTACCAAGATTACCGCTTCAACATAAGCGAGGGGTCGAGGTGTCGTTGGTGTCCATCCTACGCAAACTTCATTTGCACGCAATTGTACCAAGATGACCGTCTACATATAGGCGAGGGGTTAAGGTGTTGCAAGCTATCCATCCTATCAACTTGTTAGAAACGATCCGGGCGACGACCACCTCACGCAAGCGTGCCGTGGAGTCTATCAGCAACCAAGAGTTCTTTTATTCCATTGAGTTCTTGAAATTACACAATAAAGAATTTAGTAGATTATGCACGTCATCATCAAAACCTAAGGGTGGAATATGATCAAGTCAACACATTAAGTATAAATGTCATCAAAATTGCACAATATACTACATATTACCTCTCAAAAGGGTACATCCATCGATATTGCACTGGTCCTCCAAGCTTAAGTTCATATAGTAAATGAATAAGCACATGCTCCATCGAGTCAAAAAACCCTAGAGGAAAGATCATTTCGAGCTTGCACATTGTCAGCACTATATTTTTCTCCATCTGATCCACATCAATGTACCTTATAACCGTTGAGCAAAGATCCCGAAATAAATTTAAAAGTTCGGTCAAGGCGTCAATAATTTTTCTGGGTAGCATCTCGCGAAATGCAATTGGCATCAACTTCTGCATGAATACATGGCAACCTTGACTCTTGAACCTAGTAATTTGCAATTTCTGAACCTTACTGCAACGAGATATGTTAGAAACATACCCATCAGGGAGCTGCAATGCACTTACCCACTTGCAAATGTCTTCAACCTGTTACTTGGTAAGACAAAAAGGAGCTTTTGGTTTTGAGTTCTTAGGATGGAGCCACAATTCCCTCCTGATATTCATTGCCTCCAAATCTTTACGTGCTTTATCATTGTCTTTTGTTTTACCACTCGCATTTAGCACAGTGTAAAATATGTTCTCGAATACATTTTTTTCCGTATGCATGACATCTATACAATAGCGGATTGATGATGTGACCCAGTATGGCAACTCGAACTAAATAGGCGAGTGTGTCCAGTTATGAGTTTTCCCGTACCCTATTGCTCTCAACTTACCATTCTCCTTCACTGGCGGTGGAAATTTCAAATCATTCAGCCAAGCCAAGACCTCGTTACCCGACAATCGACCAATAACCCCCTTCTTCTTTGTCTTTCTGTTGAACTGTGTATGTGACGTCCCCAAATTCGGGTCTCCAACTACCCGGATTCGGTCATCACGTTCCAATACGAACATTCACCTCCAACAACATACAATAACTAAATGCGGAATATAATAAACATATATTGTTCATTCAAAAGGTGTTACTAGTCCCAAGATACAATAACCTTAATACATACCACGGAAACATGCCCTAAACAGTAATCAGGGTTCAAATTACATTAATAACAATTAACTAACATTAAGCAAAACCAGCTGCGTGAAGTCTATCACTTCATCTCTTCCTTACCCTTGCCCCTCCCTGATGTCTCGGGTTTAGCTGCAATGAAAGTCATGATATAGCAAGGATGAGCAACTAGTTTGCTCAACAAGTTTAAACGCAACAATAAAGGATATATCATGATGAAATATAGAGAGAGAATTTAATAATATAAATATCAGAAGCAAGAACAATAATTGCTTTTAGGACAATTGCTAGTCAAGTAGACTTTGAACAATAACTTCCAAGGGAGTCAATAGCTGGTTGACCCTTTGGTTACTGGCTACAGAATAAGTACTTTATGGGATCAGTCTCGCGTATGCTATGTATATGCATAACATTTAACTCTGATGTTTGTACCTTATATTCGATACATGGGGTACTTCCCTATAATAATAAGGGATGTTCATTTCAGTCTAAGAATCCATACCATTGATTGGTCCGGACAGCTTTTATAATTTCTCATTCTTAAATAGTTCGTGAATTACGGAACTTTAATAAATGCACAAATCCAAGACTGTACGAATTCAATTGCCCCGAGTACGAGTGTCAAAAATATAGATGTGGATTAATTGTAAGTTGATTAAACCACTTAAGCATTCTTGAAAATAAAATTTCATGCTACAATACAATAGTAGCCTGCTCGAACATAATTGAGTAGGATTAAGAAAAATTTCGCAAGATAAAATTTCAGGAGAAGGGAACTTGCATAATACATCACATCTTGCTCGAATGTAAATTGAGTAGGGTTAAAGGAAACTTGCCTGTCTGCTCAGCTACCACTAATTTTAGCTTTAATTATTTGGCCTTGAAGGACCTAACATTGATAAAGTCGATTTATCACTTAATATTGCAGAGTTATATATCGGTACACCCTCTTATGCTATTTATTTAGCAGGTAAACAATTCGCATAGCATATAAGTCAACAGTCCATCCTCAATCCCATAAGATACTTAATTGATCTGTAGACTGAGAAATTATTTACTAACAATGTTTCTCTTAAGTGATAAACACTTTCTAACAATTACTTGTAACTGTTTTAATTCATTTACATTACTTTATTAACTCTACTAACATTTAATTACTATTTAACATTAGCTAAACAGAAATTAATTAATGACCTTTAGTTATTATTTAATAATAAATAATAGCTAATCATGATTACTTATTGTTTGAATACTCAAATTATTACATTTATTTGTCTCTGAGTATGGGTTAAAAATCCTTATTTTACATTAATTAAATGATTAATGTATTAACTTTTCTTATACTTAACTATTATTTAATATTAATTAAATAATCGTTAAATATTTATTATCTTTATCTATTATTTAATAATAAATAATTAATTTATTAACTTTACTCATTACTATTTAATATTAATTAAATAACAATTAAATATTTATTATCTTTATTTATTATAAACAATTAATCTATTAGCTCTACACGTACTTAATTATCTTTTAATATTAATTAAATAATAATTTAGTATCTTTATTTATTATTTAATAATAAATAATTATTTTATCAACTTTATTCATACTTAAATATTACTTAATACTAATTAAATAATAATTAAATATTTATTATCTTTATTTATTATTTAATGTTAAATAATAAATAATTTTATTAACTCTATTCGTATTTAAATAATAATTAAATATTTGTTGTCTTTATTTATTATTTACGGTTAAATAATAAATAATTATTTTATTAGTGCATTATTAACTCAAATAATGACTAATAATTAATTCGATACTATTACATCTAATTACTATTAATAATAGTTAAATGATTATTAACCCTAGTTTATTGTTGTTTGAATAAACCAATGAATTACATAACCCATTTGAAAAATAATTGAAGAAATTTATAGTTCATTGGAGTGACTAAGCCACCTGATTAATCCTTCTTAATACTAACTTAGCTATTGGCCCTACTAATTTTATGCTAAGTCCCTGTATCAGGATGCATACGCTCACACGCTCAAAGCTTGCAAGCCACACACAGTCAAGGCTCATAACACAGTTTTGGCATAATAACCTAGGTGCAAACGAAATTCATTTCCTTACCAATATGCCGCAACCAACAACAACACATGAATACATGATATAGTTAAATTCTGTGTTGTTATTCAAGCTAAGTCGATTGCTACTCAACACAATAGGGACAAAGAAAGAAAATTCAATGACAGATTCTTATTGACATTATGTCAAACACCTTGTGGGCGTAATGAGGATCAACGCTGCCATATATACTATACAAAATTTATGCTGCCCAAACCTTAAGGTTCTGCAATACCAGAGTTCCCAACAAAGAATAACACAATACAATCCAAGCACAGTACGAAAGAAAAGAAAAATAAAACCTAAAACCACAAGAAGACGATCACAGTAGCTCGGTTGACATGGAACTATTTGTATACCTTGAGGTTGTCCGGATTGCCCTTCTTCTTCTCCCAAAGTAGGTGACGAGGTCGGACATCCACTTCTCAGCTAACACTCCTGCCCCCCCCCCCCGAACCGGAATCACCACTCTCTCTCAAATTTGGACTCACAATTACCGCGGCTCTGTTTAGGGTCCCAATTTATAGCGAAATCTTTACCCAATCGTTTGGGCAATACCCTATTCGATTGAGGTAATAACCAACGGTAGGAGGGAGTAGGCTGTCGATTGTTCACATTAAGCCCCATCAACCCAGCTGCGATTTGCCGACAAGCCCTCGAGCCGCGTACTCCCACTGGTCAAATCGTCGAACGCCTCGATCCTTGGTTAGCCGCCGGTCGCTAGGCTCTTTTCCCCGGTCCAAACAGTCGGTCGTTTCATGCCATCGCACCGGCCTTCTACACGCCGGCTCAAGACCTGTCGTGACCCCTCTTCATCCTTCACTCGTTCCGTCCGATTTGAAGGTTTAGGTCGCTGGGTATTGATTTGGTCCAGCTCTGCTAAATCCCCAATTGTCTTACCGGTTGCCCCAATCAAATAGAAACGGATCCAACCCGTTTGAAATGGTCTAACCCGACAGGAAAAGGAATGGGCTTAACAGGAAATGGAAGGGAATTGGGTTCAGCCCAATTGATGTTGGGTCAGCTGAAATAAAAAGAGAGAGATGGCCCAATTGATAATAGTTATACTTTTAATATTTAAGTTAAATAACCAACTCAATTAATCAATTGTTTAAAATACCTATTTTATCAATAAATCCCCCATTCAAATTTATTTAATCCGATAAATTTTAAATCCAACATCATGATGGAACGAATTTACTTGTTTAATTTATCCCCAAATTTTCTTGCCAATCCGATCTTAAGGTTGAACCACTAATTTATTTGAACTATTAGTGAATCCCTTTAATGCAAAGATAATTTATTAGATCGTATGGTTATATAATTTAATAATAATACCCCACATAGATCTAATTAAGTCCGTAAAATGAAATAAAAATAAATTCCATATATCGAAATCAATTGATAACAAGGTTTAAAATTCTTGGACATTACAGTGTAGACATCTTTCTATAATTGTGATCAGCAAGCAAGAATCTACGAACAGTTCTAAAGAAACTAGTTTTTCGCCCATGAAGTAGTTGTGTGCCTTGCGCATCCCCCATATAGACTTGACATGATAGCTTCCCGTGAGTCGGCCAACCACTGATCATCCCAAGTGCCGGATAGCCAGTGATACTCCACAACAGAGCGGCCTTCATCACAAAATTCTACTTAATCGATTTATCATACGTCTGAACCCCCGTCTCCCATGGCATCTTAAGGTCATCAACTAACGGTCTGAGGTACACGTTTATGTCTTTGGTAAGACTCTTATCCCCTGTATGAGTAAAGTCAAGAACATATATGGATCCCTTATGCACATTGACGGCGAAAGATTGTAAGCTACCATGATCACTGGCCAAATAGAGTAGGGTTGACTATAATTATTAAATGGACAAAAGTCATCTGTAGCCATGCCAAGCCTGACATTCCTAACTTCATCAGCAAATTCTGGAAAATTTTCATCAAACTTCTTCAATTCATCTCCATTTGTAGATTGAGTCAACTGACCAGGCACAATGTCCCTTCTTTTATGCCAACTCATATGTTCAGCCGTGTGCGGTGACATGAATAGACGCTGCAGTCTGGGCGCAAGAGAAAAGTACCATAAGATCTTCTTAAGCACATGTTTATCCTTCCCCCCACGTGTTGTCGTCTTGTATCGAGGTAAGTTGCAGATATCACACCGCACCTTAGCTTTGTCCTCCCCAAAATATAACATGCAATCCTTCTCACAAGCATCGATCTTCTCATAACCCAGATTCAACTATTTTACCATCTTTTTCACTTCATAGTAATTCGCGGGCAGAGTATGATCAACTGGTAAGAACTCACTGATAATAGCAAGCAAATTATTGAAACCTCGCTCACTATAGTCATGCTCATTCTTAAAAGTGTAAAAGTTTCGTCACTGCAGATAGCCTGGTGTGCTTATCATTTTTAGGATACAGTGGGACCCCTGATTCAGATAGCATCTTGTAAAAGGCAGTAGCTGTATCATTTGGCACATGCTGAGCACTACTTGACGAATGCTCATTTTCAGTCCAGTCAATATTGCTAGGGCTATAAGCATCAACCATCATCTCCACGACATCATAGTTATCGGCGTATGAATCCCGTTGAATTGGTTGGTTTAAAGTACTGTCGGCCACTTCTCTCAACTCCTGTGATTCCCCGTGATGAATCCATACCGAATACCCATCAACAAACCCGCGTGAAAACAAGTCAAATTTAATTTTGTCGGCTTTCTTCCAAATCATGTTTTTACACTTAAGACACGGGCATGTCATCTTTCCGTTCGGATCATCATCAGGTTCTATTGCTTTGTTCATAAAATTGCAGACCCCATCACAGTACGCATCAGCTAATCCCCTCCCATCAACCCGTATCCTACGGTACATCCAACTCTAGTCGTCTGACATCTTTAATTGAAAAAAAATACCCAATTAGAAAGGGAATATTGATGTATATATGTGGTCCATGCATGATTTTCTATTCGACAATATGACCATGCTACAAGGGTTAGGCTTCTATCCCGTTCCTGGATACGTCTCCTCACTAGTGCCAACACCGTGAGCACATTTCTTCTGTTTTAAGAAAATTTCGGCAGCACCTCCACGCGGTCTCCAAGTACATGAAATAGACCAAGACAACTTAGTCTAAGTATGCACTCGAAGAACATGTAGAGACTTTGGACGAAAAATCCTCTTCTCAAAAAAAATGTACCCAAGACATTTGGCACCGACCTAAGTGAGAGACATAATATCCAGTAACAGTCCCAGACTGGGGACTATTCGACATTCACTCCTATTGAGTGAATGTCGAACGAGTTTCTAAGCTTCTAATTAATATACTACATGCATATGTATATATAGAGTTTATTGTAAGAAAACTAAGCAAATGTTACTTAGTTTATTTTTTCAATGATAAACTAAGTAAATGCTACTCAGTTTATGAAAACTATCATTTGAATATATTAAACTATTTGTACTTTATTATATGTACTAGTGGAACTAAGTAAAGGCTACTTAATTTATTATATTATGTAGTAGTGGAACTAAGTAAATGGTACTTAGTTAAAGGTAATACGTATATTATATTATAATACTTTAGTAATGTATATTAAAAGTTTAATCTAATTTATTTTATTTATTTTTATTAATTAATATAACGTAACAGATTATTACTCTAATTATTTTTAATTAATGAATTTAATTTAATTTAATTTTAATTTATTTTAATTGAATTATTTTTAATATTTTATTCATTTGTTTCATTTAATTTAATTTAATATGTTATATTATTAATTTAATTAAATTAATTTATTTCAATTTATTTTATTTTGTTTATTCATTTTGTATTATATTATATTATTTAATTTAATTTTATTTTATTTTAGTTTATTTCATTTGCATTTGCATTTAATTTAACTTATTTTTTATTATATTAAATTATTAATTTAATGTAATTAATTTTCATTTAATTAATTTATTTTATTTTAATTAATTTTATTTTGTTTAGTCATTTTGTATTATATTATATTATATTATATTATATTATGTTATTTAATTTAATTTATTATATTATTTCATTTGTTGCATTTAATTTAATTTATTTTTTTATTATATTATATTATTAATTTAATGTAATTAATTTTTTTTTATTTTAATTAATTAATTTCAATTTAATTTATTTACTTTTATTTAAATATTTTATATTATATTATATTAATTATTTTATTTTATTACTTAATTTAATATAATTTAATTATATTAAATTTAATTATTATTTACTTTAATTTATTTTTTTAATTCATATTATTTATATATTATTCTATTACATTAAATTAAATTTTCTTTATTTTATTTTAATTTAAATTATTTATTTTGTATTATATTATATCATTTTAATGTGTTGCAATTTAGTAGTGTAAAACGAAGTACATGCTACTTAGTTCATTTCATTTTAGGTAAGAAACTAAGTATATGGTACTTAGTATATTTCAATATAGGAAACTAATTAAAATTCATAAATAATATAAAGCAGGGTCCACATATATGGTAATTGAAGAATGCTGACAAAAATTCCGTCAAAAATTCCGTCAGAAATTCCGTCAGAAATAGCAACTATTCCAAGTTAATTTTATGCAGTCCATATCAACAAGAATCAGTAGGCAAGAAAAAAGACACAATATTGATGAAAAAAAATTCATATATACACATCATAAGTAAGGTAGTCCCAAATTATTAAGGTAGTCCAAAATCAGTCCCAATTGAGTCGATTAACATAACTGTGATGGTTTAAAATCAATCCCAAATTCAATCCCAAATTCACTAATTAGAGACCTTTCAAACCCAAATTGACCAATTTCAGACAAATTATAAACCAAAATCTCCCAATTTCAGAGCAATTTCATAGAAATTTTAAACCCTCAGACCCAAATTGACCAATTTTAGACCAATTTCAGACTAAAAATTGAAGTAATTCTAGTAATATCAATCCAAAAATAAAATAAATTCAGACCAAAATGCACATTATAATACCAAATTCATACATAGTGTACTACTAACTAAATTTCAGACATCAAATTTTATACCCAAATCAATATATAATACCTAATAATCTCATGTTGCAGCTAAATAAAAATCATTGAATATACATACCTTCAAAATTAGGAGAGAACGGACAGTGGAATGGAATGGAGGCAGAGGCAGCAACTGTCGACGATGGTTGGGACTTAGGCGGCGGCGACGACGACGGCCGGGACTGAGATGACAACGACAGCGATGACGACGACTGGTGACAGAAGGGGGTCGACTGAGATAGTGAGAGATGAGAGAGAGAGAGACATAGTGAACACGAGAGAGAGAGAGAGAGATGATCGATGCGGCGACTAAAGGAAATGAAATCTGATTTAGGTTTTATAAGTTATTTTCGACAAAATTTCCGTCCAAAATAATTCCCTCGGAATTACATTATTTTTGACGGAAATTCCCTCAGAACTAACTGTAGTTCTGTCGAAATTAGGGTTCGCGCTGGCAGAAAACTTGGCGCCAAAGTGGGTCTTCTACTTCCGACGAAATTCCGTCGTAAATAAGTTAAAGTCGACAGATTCTAGTTCGTCGAGGATAATTCCGTCGAGTTTAAGCTTTTTTCTTGTAGTGTAATGAGAACGAAAATAATAAATAATCATCCACAAGTAAGACACAATATTTAACGTGGAAAATCCTTAATGGAAAACCACAGGTCGAACTCCTAATATTCACTATATCAATGGGTTTACAATAATTCGCTCAAGTTTTAATTACGGCCTAAAACTTGAGGTTACACAATAAATTGAGAGAGTACTAATTTACCTTTAATTAGGTTGAGAAACCAAAGTAACTTCACCAACCAAAACACCCGAAATAATAAAGTCTTCCAGTTTTCAATTTAACGGAGATGACAACAGATACCCACAAGCAACAAACTGTAATCCTCTCAATTTATTATTTCGGCACTTTCTTGCTACTGAACTTCTCTCATTCTCATAATAATAAGACTCCCTCATAGTCTTATTTATAGTACTTTTCTTAATCCATTCCTATTAGGGATTGGAAACAACTTATTCTCCTAATTAGATTAGAGATTGCATACTTGTCCTGGTCACCAATCTAACAAGTAAATCCTTTTTCAAATTAGATTCCTTTCATGTATTAGGACCTACACCTAATAATCTTCCCCTTCGAACCCATGAGAGAAGGGATCACCAACCACAACTCTTTACTCGGAGTTAATTCCAACGATGTCTTGGCTCAACTCAAGCTTCTTGGAATTGTCAACTATCTTCTTGTCCGGTTTTGTCTCATCGACAAGGTTCTTCTCGATGAGAGGATCTAACTCAAATTTAACAGATTTTTTCTTGCCAAATTCTTTCACAACTGCTTTAAGATGAGGGATCACCAACCACAACTCTTTACTCAGAGTTGATTCCAATGAAGTCTTGGCTCAACTCAAGCTTATTGAAATTTTCAACTATCTTCATGTCCGTCTTTGTCTCATCGGCATGGTTCTTCTCGATGGGAGGATCTAACTCAAACTTGACAAATTTTTCTTGACAAATTTTGTTACTACCGCTTTATACCCTGGATGCGAGTTATCACTTTCATTCTTCACTTTTGGTACCCATTTAAAACGAAGAGCTTTCTTCTCGTGATTCGAATACAAGTCATTTCTCCCATCTCACATGGTTTTGTACCACATCTTTTTCCACCTAACTCCCCTATCTTTAACACCTCTCATATGCACCTGCATCGTGTAAAGACTAGACACATTCTTACTTTTAGTCACCACTAGGGACCTTTTAGTCAGCTTCCACTGACTTTCACCAAAGTAACTTTTATAACCATGGTCATCATGCTTACTAGTAAAGATCAAATTAAGGCAGATATCCGGAATATGTCTGACTTCTCTAAGTATTAACTTGCAACCACTATTAGTTTCTAAATAAATATCTCCAATGCGGATAACCTTGGACGCACTTCCATTTCCCATATGTACATAGCCAAAATCACCACTAATATAGGATCTGAAGATCTCACCACGCGAAGTAGCATGAAACGAAGCACTTGAATCAATCACCAAATCATTAACATGACACTTGGTTTTACCATCACAAACAATGACAACATTGACGTCGGATAAATACACAATTAAGTCATTATCCTCATCTTTTTCCTTAGATTATTCCTTCTTCAAAAATATGCATTCTTGCCTTATGTCGCCTTATTTCTGGCAATGAAAATAAATTACCTCTTTTCCATCGTTGGACCTTCCCTTGGATTTTTCGTCTTTGGAAGAGCTTCTCCCTCTGTTTCTGCCCCTACTTTGCACGACAAAAACTTGTGACTCACCACCAATCACTACTGTATCTCTTCGCCTCTATTCTTTATTGAACAAATTATTCTTGACTATATCCATAGTCAGCGGACCATTGGGAGCAAAGTTACTAAACGACATAACCAGCGTCTCCCAGTTATCAAGCAAAGAGCTCAACAATAATAAAACCTTCATCTCATCATCAATGACCATCTTCATCGCACTCAACTAATTTATCAAACTTTAAAAATTACTCAAGTGTTTTGTAACGGAGTTTCCATCCTTGAACTTAGAATTCACAAGCTTCTTAATCAAAAAGCTTTATTCTGCGTCTTCCTTTCGTACATGGACTCTAATTTCTGCTAGAGAACATAGGGTTTAGTTTTTGTGATAACATGATGAAACACACTTTGATCAATCCACGATCTAATTAGACTAATAGTCTTCCTGTTCATCTTGTTCCACTGCGTGTCACTCTTGTTTATAGGCTTGACTCCATCATTTTCTTAGCTTCCATATTGCATTATTTGAAACCTTGAGTTTAATCACACATCCTGTTGTCCAGTCCTTCATTTAATTCGCACAAGAAAACCTCAAAAATAATGAGAACAAAAATAATAAATAATCATCCATAAGTAAGACACAATATTTAATGTGGAAAACTTTTAATGGAAAAAACCACAGGTCGAACTCCGAATCTCCACTATATCACTAATAATGGGCTTACAATAATCTTTCCAAGTTTTATGCCATAAAACTTGAGGTTACATAATAAATTGAGAGAGTAAAAATTTAACCTAATTAACTTCACCAACCAAAAACACCCAAAACAATAAATTCTTCCATCTTTCAATTGAACGGAGATGGCTGTAGATACCTACGAGCAACAAATTGTATGATTCATCCCACATCAATTCATCACAAATATAGTGCACACTTGTGTAGACTGGGTCAATTATGGTTGTGCATTTAAGCCAATAACTCTTTTTTTTTCCGATACTGAGTGAACCGTATCGACCGGTTCGATATATTTTATAACCGGCACCATTATTTTTTTTTGATAAATGCCGTTTTTATGGGACCGAGAACGGTGTAGTATTTTCAAAGATCGGTAAACCCCGTACCGTACCAAAATACCATTTTATGTTATTATTATACACATGTTTTACATATAGATAAAACATACTCTTTTCACTCTCCATCCACTAACTTTGTGACTTAATCCCACTAACTTTCTCTCTTTATCCACTCATTCTCCTTCTTTCTCTCCACACAAACATAGTACTCCCTTTGTTCTGTTTTCACCCATCTCTCTCTTCTCACACATAATAGATCTAACTTGTATTTCTCATTTTCCTCATCTTTCACTTAATTCACTCACGCACATATTACTCTCTATTATCTCTCAATCATAATGAACACATACAAAATAATACACAACATGTCTTTTTCACAAATCATTCCAAGATTGTAACACTTGAATGAGTGGCGGTAACATCTTCTTCTTCTTTAAAGGCTTTTTCTTTTTAAGCTTTAAGTTAGGATTTCTATACACTTAAGCTTTTGAGATGTAATTTTGGGATGAAGTTTTTATGATTTGGCATAATTTTTGTTGAAATATATAACGAGTGTTTATTTGTTTGGAAGGATTATGTGTTGATTATCTTTTGATTGCATGACTAATTAATTTGCACAGTTAATTTTACAAAAGTTAAAAAAAAGAGGGAGAACATTTCGGTACATATTAGGTATATACCATAACCGTAACGGTACCGAACTGGCCCAACCGGTACAGGATATCGGTAATTCGGTATCGGTGTCGATATTCATTTTTGAGAAAGAGCGAGAACCAGTACGGTACGGTATGGACTAATATGGTACGGTTTTTTACCGTTGAACACCTCTAGGCTCAACAAGCATATTGGATCACTTTTTTACCCAAAAGGTTAACCTATTAGGTTGAGGTTCCACCATACTTATTAACTCATCTACACTCTTTAATTTATTCGATGTGGGATTCGTGTGAAATATTCCTACACCCTCAAGCGAATCTCATGAAAGCCGGGACATTTTCGCTTGCACTTGATAGAAAATCCATGTAATTGTAATGTCAGTAAGATGATCAAACCTCAAACTACTAAAAACACAAATAACTTCCTCGAGAGATTGAAATAATTCATAATATGAATGGAAGTAATAGTTGTCCCTATATAAAATGCCAACTTCCTTTAATAGTCACATACTTGTGCAAAATAACAACTTTGAAAATCTGAAACTAAGTCGGTGGAACATAAAACTCCATAAAATCTATTTTGCCTGAATAATTTTATGTGTAGGCGTGCCAGAGTTTACTGAACTTAGTGTGAGACAATGTTTGTCTAACTAGTAAGAGAATATTCAGTTAGCTATGTCCTTCAAATTCAACCAACTACTTAGCCGAAATTGGTCAGGCGATTAAAATAGAAGAAGGAACTGCCTCTCTAATGGATAATTTTGCCTTTGAATAAAGACTTCAATGTTAAAGAACTGGTTTAAAAAGCTAACTAATTCTAGATGGCCTACTTGTTGATTCGTAGTCAGAGTTAAGCTAAACTATAAATACCACGCTATCGACTTATTATCAGTTAAGTTATCATATCCGTTGATTTAATGATTATGGTTAAGTTCACCCACCAATGCCGTATAATACAACTAATTAACTATAATACTTATCTGTTAATTAAATGGCTATGTTCAGTTGAGCATTCACGTCAAGTGAGATAACCAAGCAATCCCACATAATTGAAGAGAGGATGTTTGAGATAACTCAAATACTGATAATATCAATCTAACTAAACAACTAATGTGAATCCTAATCTCAGGATAACTCTATGATATACATGTAATATAAATATCTTCAATAATTATATATGTACTTCTAGGTACTTTCAATAATTATATATGTACTTCTAGGTACGATAATATCTCTAAACAAAGAGAATAAAGAAATAAGGTTAGGCAAATCAACCATTCCTGTAAATCCTTATATCACTCAGGGGGTTGGAATAATAAGTAACACCCAATATTTTTAACTATTATCAATGAAGGTAATATAATATAATTTCTAAAGATCGATTGAATTACTACTATGAAACTGCTTCTTGTTGTTTGCCCCCGGCTATAGATTATTCTAAGCAAAACTCCTATCCATATCGTTCGGACTATACCTTTGCCAAACTTCTTTGGAAAAAGCTTAGCATGCTATCAACATATCTAGATTTTTTAAATGGATCCTTTCAGGAGTGGGTCAAAAAGAATGCTACCTCAAATTTCAGAAGCAAAACAAATGGGGCAATTCCCTGGTATTTGCTCTTCTGCTTGGCAATCTGGAGCTTGCGGATTCATCGAAATAAATTTATCTTCTCTCCTCCAAATTACTCACTTGAGGCCCTCATTAAAGTTTCTCATATGAATGCAGAATGCTTCTAATTTCTACAATTTGGGCCCTTGCAAAATAACTGATCCTCCAATAAAAACTATCTCCCTGGTGGCATGATCCCCTCCACCTTATGAATTTGTCAATATTAATACGGATGGTCCAGATGGTAGTGTAAGAAGGGATAGAAAAGCAGGAATAGGATCAGTTGTTAGAAAAATCCAATAAAGCATGGCTTTCGGGCACCTCAAGGAAGCTCTTTAGAGTTAGTGTTGCACTAGCTGAGCTTTGGGCTATCCATGATGGATTTATTTTATGCTCGAATCTTGGTTTCAAACAAGTGATTCTTGAATTTGATGTACATGAAGTGCTTCATCTTTTATCATCCCCCGACTCGAAATCTCTAGTTTCTAATTTAATGGATGCTTGCAAGAGGATAATTTTGTGAAATATGTTTCTCCTCCTCCTATTACGTTGACTGCCTCTCGAAGAAGGCTATGAACCAGGAGGATAATTTTGTGAAATATGTTTCTCCTCCTCCTTGAAAGTAATATGCCCTCAAGCCAATTATATTTGATGTAATAAGCATTTACTTTGTAATCTTATTCAAACATTAATAATAAAATAAAAGGCATATTTTATCCATGTTAATTGGTTGAATTAATAAATGTGATGAACCCATAGTTTTCGAGCAATGCTTTTAGAATCATGATGAGATCATGCTAGTGAGATCTAAATTCAAGAAAGCTCAAAACTAAAATGTTCCTAATCGTTGGATCACTAATATTGGGATTACTGATCCGGATAGATTAGTAGATACTATGCTTGATCTTTAGAAGATGATGATCGATCTCATAATCATTTGTGTGGAGACACTAAAGCAAGTATGTATGTGCTTATTGGAGAATAAGTTCACTGAACGTGACTCGCTTAAAGAACCCTAATGGAGTTTTATTCAACTGTCAATAGGGAAGTTCTTAAGTAATAGTTGTACAAGTGATCCTTGGACTTGAGATCAATATAGTACCTTGTGTATGTTAAGTTATACTTTGTCATATTCCTTAATACCTTAGGGTATGTCATAGGGTATGTACGGGTATAATAAAGTATACACGGAGGTAGGTGAATGATCGACAAAGGATCTACCACTTCTAATAAAGGGAGAGAATGTCTTATGCGATTTGATAAATGACAACTCAGAAATCCCTGGCCAGGGTTGAATGAAAATTAGAAAGGAGTTTCTAATTTACATTAATCGGAGTTGTGCATTCTTAAATCGAAATGCATATGATTAAATAAAATAAGACTTGTCAGTAATTCCATGTCTTATATTTAATCGGGACATTGTATGGTAGAAGGATCGAATTGCACGGTAACTACTACTGAATAGGTTTTATGTGATTAAACATTGATTTCATATTATACGGATAGTCATGATACATTATCGTAAGGTGTCCCTCGTGATGTAGAATAAATAATATTTATTTATATATGAATTAAAGGAGTTTAATTCATTATAAATAATATTAGAATAGTTCTAATTTATTTATTCTATGACTGGCATAATATTGAACCTAAAGGGTCACACCGCAAAAGAATAATTTTGTATTGGAAACAATTGGCTAAATAATAATAAATTAAGTATTTAATTTATTAGTTGAATAAATTGAAATGCTTAATATTTATAATGATATATTTGGAGAAATATTGAATTATAAATTAATGAGAGAAATCTTATTATTATTATTATTATTATTTAATTCTTAATTAGATTGAGAATTAAATTAAATGAAAATGCAAATTAAATAAAATGGTAGTATACTTGCTTAATGTTGATTAAGCAAGTAACACATGTTAATTGCTTAAATGAATAACATGTGGGTTAGGAGCAAATGTATACTTATATTTTGTGTAAGTATTATTTTTGTAAGTATCCTAATAAGATTAGAGTTTCCTAATTAACCTAGCATATTCATTAGCCTCCATCTTAAGAGTTAAGAGATAAATATTAATAAGATCATCTATGTGTTCTTAAAAAAGTGTTCTTGTTATTCTTAAGAGTTAGGAATAAAATTAATGGGATTAGCCATCCAAGATTTCTAGGAAATCAAAATATTGTTTCCTGTATAATTGTTCTTGATGGATTACCTCTAGAGTGTTACATACACATTGTAGCTAGTGTTTAATCCAAGGAACAAAGATTGGAGGAGCTTGAAGAAATCAACAAAGGATTGTAGATTGGAAGAGCTTGAAGAAATCAAGAGAGGAGTAGATCTTGTAGCGGTTCAAGATTTGAATCATCAAAGGTATTATTTCTTGTTCATCTTCTTCTTCAATTAATAGCTATGCATAAGGTAATTCATGGATAAGTTGCAAAAATTTTAATTTCCATTTTCCGTTGCGTATCTCAATATGATTGTGATTTTGCATACTTACAATGGTATCAAGAGCCATCCCTTATGCATACTATTAATTATGTCAATCATATATATGTTGATATGTGTTTAGAACAATTTTTTTTTTGGTATAATTGGTAGTATGAAATTATGTTTTTAGGAAAAACATCAAAATCAAAAAAAAAAAATGTTCACCGGGAATTGTTCACGCCAGACACTGTTCATCGGGAACTGTTCACCGACACTGTTCACTGGGCAGCCCGGGCACTGTTCACAGCTGCCCGGGCACTGTTCATAAAAAAAATGTTGATTTTTTAATTTTAAAATTTCAATGTTAAAAATAAAGATGTTTATTTTGGACTTGAAATTGGTTTAAAATAAAGGAGTTTATTTTAATTAATATTGGATTTCAATTTTGAACAAAGATTCTAAATTTTTATAAAGGAGTTTATATTAATTTAGAATGGATTAAAATAAAGGAGTTTATTTTAATTGAATTTTAGATTTCTACTAGTCAATTGCCCATTAAATGATATCAATATATATTGAATGGTTTATTATTCATGAGATGAATATTATTTATATATGTTGATATATATATATATATATATATATAGGGGATGATTAAGGACTATTGACCAATGTGATTGAATTTAATTTGAATGGATGCTTGAATGATGGATTTATTTATAATGGGGTCTGCGTATCTCGCTTATCTAAATTTCAAAAATGTAATTTTTATCTCTCTCCTATGTACTTCCCCTTAACTGTTGATCAAGGTTTCTATTTTGTTAAAAATATAGTGTAATAGGATTTTGAAAAGTTACTCAAGAAATTAGAGCCGAAGAACAGGAGCATTGAAGACCCATTTTTAATGAAGCCTGGGTTGAATGTAATAGTTATATTCAAATTCATTCCTGCACCCCTAGGTTTGACCTATTGATAAACTCGGTGGCTCGAGTGAATCAAATTAGATTAAGTCCATAGTCATCCCATATAGAATATAGTATTCTATGAATGCATGCTTATAATATATATATATCAAATATATTATTATTCATGTTGATGAATGTTTAATATGACGCGTATTTATATATATACTTGCATGCGCGCTAAACAAGATGAGACCATTAATAACAAAACCTTCATTTCAAAATATTAAGTTGAATACGTTTAAAGGTATTTCAAAAATATCAAACGTAACCTTCTAGCATGATAAAGCAATAGAGTATTAATTATTTAATATTAGTTTGTTGTGCACACACAAGACTCATATTAAAATTTTAAGATGTTGGCTTTATTACATTAAAAATATTTTATAAGGAATTAAACAATACTAGTTTTGTTGTGCACACACACAAGGACTATATTTTTCTATTCGCTTATATGAAAATTCTAGGTGAAACTTAACTTGGATTATTTTAGTTCGGATGTGCACACACTTGACTATTATAATCTAAGAGGCAAAGGAAAAGGAGTTACATAGTTGACGTAATTGACAAGAGTTGTCTACCCTTGAATGAATATATAGTTTGTTATGCACACACAAGGCTATATATTTAGGTCATTGGATCATATCTCACTAAACAAATTTCAATAAAAATTTGTCGAACTATATATGGAGGGTTATATAGTTTGTATAAAATAGTGGGAGACACCTTTTTAATAAAGTCCTATATTAAATTGGTGATTAATAAAATGAATATATGCTAATGTTGTTTAAATAAAAATTCATTTACAGATTTTTACAAATGGCCCATTCACTATCATTGCGGAGCATATTGGATGCTAATAAATTAACCAGACCAAACTACACGGATTGGTTAAGGAATTTGAGAATTGTTCTCACCGCTGAAAGGTTATCTTATGTCCTTAATTCACCCTTTCCTGCAACTGTTGCAGAGAATGCCTCTGAGGAAGATATTGTTACTTTTAAAAAATAGCAAGATGATGCTATGGTAGCCCAATGCATCATGCTCGCATCCATGAGTAACGAGTTGCAGCGTCAACACGAGAAAATGGATGCACCTACTATTTTGCTTCACCTTCATGAGTTGTATGGTGAACAGAGTAGGTCTGCAAGATATGAGATATCTAAGGAGCTCTTCCGATCTAGAATGATCGATGGCACCACAGTACAGGCACATGTCCTAAAGATGATCAATCTGATTGAACAATTAGGGTAGCTTGGTTTTGTTATGGACGGAGAGTTGAGCCAAGATTTGATCTTGCAGTCACTCCCGGACTCCTACTCATAATTCGTTGTGAATTTCCACATGAACAAGCTTGATGTCAGTTTACCTGAATTGCTTAACATGTTAAAAATTGCAGAGAGTCACTTTCCATCCAAAAAGGACCATGTCTTACTTGTGGGAAACGCTTCCAAGAAAAGGAAGTGGTCCAAGGGATATTCTTCAAAGAAGACAAATTCAAAGAAGGCAAAAGGAATGAATACTGAAAAGGGCAATAAGATCAAAACAACTGCAGATAGCAAAGGTGTTTGCTTCCACTGCAACAAGCCTGGACATTGAAAAAGAAACTGCAAAGATTATCTTGCAGAAGTAAAGCAGAAAAAGCTTGGTGAAGCTTCAACTACAAATACAGGTTTATTCATGATTGAAATAAATCTATTTGTAAGTCAAAATTCTACTTGGGTATTGGATACCGACTGTGATTCTTATATATGCAATTCATTACAGGGAATAAGTAGAAGTTGAAGGCTAAACAAAGGCGAAGTAACTCTACGAGTGAGAAATGGAGCAAAGGTTGCTGCATTAGCTGTGGGGACTTATTGTTTAGCACTGCCTACGGAAAAATCTATCAATTTAATAAATTGTTATTATGTACCTGTTCTCATTAGAAATATTATATCTATTTCTATGTTGGACAAAGAAAGATTCGATGTTATATTTAAGAACAATGGTTGTTCTATTTATAATAATAATGTTTTATTTGGAACTGGTAGATTAATTGATGGACTTTACTTACTTGACTTACATGAAAATATTTTTCAAATTGAACAAACTTGTAAAAGAAAAAGAGATGAAGTAAATCATACTTTCATTTGGCACTGTAGACTCGGTTACATCAATGAAACAAGATTAAACAAGTTGCATATTGATGGTCTTTTAGAACCATTTGATTTTGAATCATATCCAACTTGTGAATCATGTCTCATAGGTAAAATGACTAAATCTCCATTTAGTGGACATGGAGAGAGAGTTGCAGGGTTGTTAGAGTTGGTACACACAGATGTATGTGGACCTATGACAACAGATGCTAGAGGAGAGTATTCGTATTTCATTACATTCACTGATGATCATTCAAGATTTGGATATATGTATTTAATGAAATACAAATCTGAATCATTTGAAAAGTTCAAAGAATTCAGAAGTGAAGTTGAGAAACAAACTGGCAAAAGTGTTAAGATTCTTCGATCAGATCGAGGAGGAGAATACTTGAGCAATGAGTTTCTTAATCATCTCAAAGAAAATGGTATTCTCTCTCAATGGACGCCTCCTGATATGCCACAATTAAATGGTGTATCTGAAAGGAGGAATCGTACCTTGTTAGACATGGTGCGGTCCATGATGAGTTTCACCGACCTTCCAATATCATTCTAGGGTTATGCCCTAGAAACGGCTGCATATCTAATAAACAAGATTCCCTCAAAATCCGTCCCCAAGACTCCATATGAGATGTGGACAGGGAGGAAACCCAGTCTTAAGCATGTTAAGATTTGGGGTTGTAACGCTTATGTAAAGAAGTTACAAAGCGACAAACTTGAGGCTAAATCTGACAAGTGCAAATTTATGGGGTATCCTAAAGAAAGTTTAGGATACTTTTTCTATAATCCTACCGAGCAAAAGGTGTTTGTTGCCAAACACGCTACCTTCTTGGAAAAGGAGTTTATCCTTGAAGGGGGCTAGTGGGAGGAAAATAGATCTTGAAAAAATTCAAGAACCACAAATCACTACAGATCAAGTGGATGAACTTGTTCAAGTAGATATAACTTCTGTACCACAACCGAGTCGTAAATCTGGAAGAGTGTCAAAAATACCTAAAAGGTATACACTAATCATAGAAGATGATGATGAGGTACACATCATAACTGATGATGATCCAGTAACATACGATGAGGCTATGAGTACTAAACACTCTGAGAAATGGCAAATAGCCATGAAATCCGAAATAGACTCCATGTATGAAAACCAAGTATGGACTTTGGTTACTCCACCTGAAGGCATTGTGCCTATAGGGTGTAAATGGGTCTTTAAGAAAAAGACTGGAGCAGATGGCAAGGTGGAGACCTATAAGGCTAGACTGGTGGCAAAAGGTTTCAAACAAAGACAAGGAGTTGACTATGATGAAACCTTTTCACCAGTAGCCATGCTCAAGTCTATCCGAATTTTGCTTGCAATTGCAGCTTACTATGACTACGAAATCTGGCAAATGGACGTGAAAACGACATTCCTCAATGGGAAACTAGATGAGGATGTATATATGATACAACCAGAGGGTTTTGTTTCAAATGTTGGAACAAATCAAGTATGTAAGTTGCAAAGATCCATTTATGGATTGAAGCAAGCTTCTCGAAGTTGGAACATCCGTTTTGATGAGACAATCAAAGAATTTGATTTTATTAAAAATGAGGATGAACCATGTGTGCACAAGAAAGTTAGTGGGAGTGCTGTGATATTCCTAGTATTATATGTTGATGATATATTACTTATAGGGAATGATATACCGATGCTACAATCAGTTAAAATTTGGTTATCTAAACACTTTTCCATGAAGGACTTGAGAGAAGCATCCTACATATTGGGGATAAAGATCTATAGAGATAGATCAAAGAGGATGTTCGGTTTGACCCAAGGTGTATACATTGATTCGATGCTAAAAAGGTTTAGCATGCAAAACTCCAAGAGAGGGCTCATACCGATGAGTCATGGAGTAAATCTCTCTAAGCAATTATCCCCAAAGACACCTGAAGAGAGAGAACGCATGAATCAAATACCTTATGCTTCGGCAATAGGATCCATAATGTATGGAATGATATGTACCAGACCAGATGTTGCTTATGCATTTAGTGTAACAAGTAGATATCAATCTAGTCCTGGAAAAGAACACTAGAAAGCTGTGAAAAACATCTTGAAGTACTTAAGAAGAACTAAAGATGTGTTTCTAGTATATGGTGGGTCTGATTTGAAACTAGAGGGCTTTACAGACTCAAGTTTTCAAACTGACCAAGATAACAGTAAATCCATGTCAGGGTATGTATTTACCTTGAATGGTGAAGCAGTGAGTTGGAAGAGTTCCAAACAGCAAACAGTTGCTGACTCAGTGACTGAGGCAGAGTATATAGCTGCAAGTGAAGCTGCAAAGGAAGCTGTTTGGATGAAGAAGTTCATTTTTGAACTCGGGGTAGTTCCTAGCATTACTGGACCCGTTCCGGTTCATTGTGACAACACTGGAGCTATTGCACAGGCTAAGGAACCCAGGTCTCATCAGAAATCCAAACATATATTGCAGAGATTTCATTTGATTCGAGAAATCATTGAAAGAGGAGATGTCACCTTAGAAAGAGTGGACTCCCAGAACAACATTGCAGATCTTTTTACTAAAGCATTATTGCAAGATCAATTCAATCGCCATTTCGATAAAATGGGTATTAGATACCAAGGTGATTGGCTTTAGTGCAAGTGGGAGATTGAAAGTAATATGCCCTCAAGCCAATTATATTTGATGTAATAAGCATTTACTTTGTAATCTTATTCAAATATTAATAATAAAATAAAAGGCATATTTTTTTCATGTTAATTGGTTGAATTAATAAATGTGATGAACCCATAGTTTTCGAGCAATGCTTTTAAAATCATGATGAGATCATGTTAGTGAGATCTAAATTCAAGAAAGCTCAAAACTAAAATGTTCCTAATCGTTGGATCACTAATATTGGGATTACTGATCCGAATAGATTAGTACATACTATGTTTGATCTTTAGAAGATGATGATTGATCTCATAATCATTTGTGTGGAGACACTAAAGCAAGTATGTAGGTGCTTATTGGAGAATAAGTTCACTGAACGTGACTCCCTTAAAGAACCCTAATGGAGTTTTATTCACCTGTCAATAGGGAAGTTCTTAAGTGATAGTTGTACAAGTGATCCTTGGACTTGAGATCATCATAGTACCTTGTGTATGTTAAGTTATACTTTGTCATATTCCTTAATACCTTAGGGTATGTCATACGGTATGTACGGGTATAATAAAGTATACACGAAGGTAGGTGAATGATCGACAAAGGATCTACCACTTCTAATAAAGGGAGAGAATGTCCTATGCGATTTGATAAATGACAACTCAGAAATCCCTGGCCAGGGTTGAATGAAAATTAGAAAGGAGTTTCTAATTTACATTAATCGGAGTTATGCATTCTTAAATCGAAATGCATATGATTAAATAAAATAAGACTTGTCAGTAATTTCATGTCTTATATTTAATCGGGACATTGTATGGTAGAAGGATTGAATTGTACGGTAACTACTACTGAATAGGTTCTATGTGATTAAACATTGATTTCATATTATACGGATAGTCATGATACATTATCGTAAGGTGTCCCTCATGATGTAGAATAAATAATATTTATTTATATATGAATTAAAGGAGTTTAATTCATTACAAATAATATTAGAATAGTTCTCATTTATTTATTCTATGACCGACATAATATTGAACCTAAAGGGTCACACCGCAAAAGAATAATTTTGTATTGGAAACAATTGGCTAAATAATAATAAATTAAGTATTTAATTTATTAGTTGAATAAATTGAAATGCTTAATATTTATAATGATATATTTGGAGAAATATTGAATTATAAATTAATGAGAGAAATCTTATTATTATTATTATTATTATTATTATTATTATTATTTAATTCTTAATTAGATTGAGAATTAAATTAAATGAAAATGCAAATTAAATAAAATGGTAGTATACTTGCTTAATGTTGATTAAGCAAGTAACACATGTTAATTGCTTAAATGAATAACATGTGGGTTAGGAGCAAATGTATACTTATATTTTGTGTAAGTATTACTTTTGTAAGTATCCTAATAAGATTAGAGTTTCCTAATTAACCTAGCATATTCATTAGCCTCCATCTTAAGAGTTAAGAGATAAATATTAATAAGATCATCTATGTGTTCTTAAAAAAGTGTTCTTGTTATTCTTAAGAGTTAGGAATAAAATTAATGGGATTAGCCATCCAAGATTTCTAGGAAATCAAAATATTGTTTCCTGTATAATTGTTCTTGATGGATTACCTCTAGAGTGTTACATACACATTGTAGCTAGTGTTTAATCCAAGGAACAAAGATTGGAGGAGTTTGAAGAAATCAACAAAGGATTGTAGATTGGAAGAGCTTGAAGAAATCAAGAGAGGAGTAGATCTTGTAGCGGTTCAAGAGTTGAATCATCAAAGGTATTATTTCTTGTTCATCTTCAATTAATAGCTATGCATAAGGTGATTCATGGATAAGTTGGAAAAATTTTAATTTCCATTTTCCGTTGCATATCTCAATATGATTGTGATTTTGCATACTTACACTCCTATTGCGTGACTATACTCTCTTAACTAGCTACTTTGATGTTTGCTTGTTTTGATGTAATGTTAAGATAATTAATCTTTCCTTCTTAAAAAAAAGAGAGAGAGAAAGAAATGAAGAGAATCACAACTCCTATGAACATGCCATGTTTAAAAGAAAATATCTAGTAGTTGACTCCATAACTTTCATTACGTGCTTTATTTTACTTTTTTCAAATAACTTATTGAATAATTTATTTTGTTTTTAATTTAATCGAATATGTTACAATGAATCTAGGAGTGTATTGTACAAACTTCGATTACAAACTTTACAAAGAAAAGAATCAAAATCCTTTATCAACTTACCATATATTAAAGAAAATACCAAATAGTTAATTCCACAACTTTAATTACGTACTTTATATTTTTAATAACTGGAGTAGATAATTTATACTGTTTATAGCTTAATTGTAGAAGTTAATAGTAAACTAGGAGCTTACTCTAAAAACTGTTGTTACGACCTTATAAGAATTAATTATTTCAGTTGAACACAGAATTAAAGCCATTATTAATTAGTATTTTATTATCTCTATATATTTTTGTACTAACTCCATAAGAAATAGAAAGCCCTCCTTTTGACAGTTTGAATTTAAACATTTTAACTCATGATACACAGTTGTCAACAATAACCGAAAATTTCGCCACTTGTAGCAAAGAGATGGATGCTAAAAGGAAGTAACAATGCACATAAATTTCAAGACTTTCAACTAGTTATTAGCATCATACTTGGAAGCACTAAATGAGATATAAATTGGTTATTATACATGATGTATGTGTTTGTATATGGGTTAATAAGGAAAGATTAAAAAAAATTGTTGAAAAATATGGCAGAGAATATAATTTAGAAAAGAAGTAGAGATATAGGAAGAATTATTTTCCTTGAACTTGATTCCACTTATATTTCACTCATCTCTTATTTAAATAAAATGACTCACAAGACTATTTATAGGACTCTAAGACACTGCTAGAGTCACAATAATTACTCATTGACCAAATACATGCACATGAACTTAATTATTACTACTTGACCAAATACATATACTATGAAGTTAGACATTCACTCATTCATGTATTAAAACTTTTAAATCATGTTTGTTTACATTTTCAACAAAATTGGTGGGAAATAGTAGAAAGGAAACGTGATTGTGTTTTTAACCAACTTTAGAAATACAATTGACGATCATGATCACTACTACAAAACAATAAATAGATAACGCGTAAAAAACGTTGTGGTTTCTATCAGAAAAACGTCGTGGTTAAGGGTGTCATCTATTTGACACTCTTATACAATGTTTTAAAACGTTGTAGTTAGACACATTATACAACGTTTTTTAAGAAAAAAACGTTGTAGATTTATTTTTCATAAATTAGTAGATGCTTGAAAACGTTGTAGTTTAATATATTAGACAACGTTTAAACACATTTACACAACGTTTAGAATGTGTCATCTATTTAAACAAATTTATATAACGTTTTTAAACCGTGACTTAAAAATATTGTAATACATGCATATAACAACTGCTTTTAAATATCGACCATATAAAGCAACATACATCCTAACTGCATATAACAATCTGCTAATGCCATGATATATAGCTAAAAAAGGTCTAAATTTTCATTTAAATTTAAAGCCAAAATGTATCAACCATTCAAAATACATCCCAATAATACCATTCGTTTACAGTTTCAAATTACTTCATCCACAAAAAATATACCAAACTATCCATATATGCATCTCAAATTCACTTTTCAATATAAATTACTACTATGTTGAATTGTGAATTTGACTACATCCACAAAATATACCAAACTATCCATAAAACTAAGCTACTACCTAATCTGATTGTTTGCCAGGTTAGCTGTTCTATCAAACACCTTTACAGGTTCAGAATCACCTACACAAATATCAATAGAGAACCTTTTAGAGAAAAATTAATGTGAGAGCTCGTAGAAATACTTTAAAATGGTACTATAAAATGACATTTACTGATTCTGGTACAAGAGTGGGCATCTTACCTTCAATTGACCAATGATATACACATGCTTGGGTTACCAAGCCCAACAAGTTGGGAGCAATCCACTTCCAAAAGACAACCAAATTAAAAAGCAACAAGTTAAATATAGATCACAATGGCAAGGTGATATGTTCGAAAAAGAGAATAAGAATTTCACTGGCTCAGGCATCTGGTATGACTTCATTTTTGCTTTCATCTCAATGTTAAATATTTGCAAGTGGTCCTGAGTAGTTCCGGGAAGTGAAGCTTCAAAAGGAGATTATCATTTACTAGTTAGAATCTTGTGATGCAATTAATAAGTATTGGACGTAAGGTGTTTATTTTACATGATAGAGTCATTTCATTTTCAAAAACACCAGTTATGCATTGAGGAAGTGAACAAAGCATTGGATAATGCCAGCACTATGATGAACAAGTTATAGTTTGATAGATAAGTGAATATATTGAATTCTAATATTATTCTTAGCACTAGTCTCACTGTCACAGTAAGCTAGTGTGTGTGCATGTGTGTGTGTGTATATATATATATATATATGTATATATGGAAATATCCCAAATAACGCAATTTCTTTAGCATAACTGCATGCTATTCCATTCATATTCTGTGATTAGAGTTTGCTGTACTTACTGAAAAAATATGCACACAATAAATATATATCCAATAAAACTATTGTTCTAGTTTAGGAGATGATTGCATTCTAATGTTGCCGGTCAGGAACTTTGCCAATACCATATCAATTGGATGTACAAGGAAAACAAATTGAGAAGCATTAAGGTTGCATAACACCATTTAATTCTTAGGTATGCATGAGTATCATAAACAGTGAAGAAAAAAAATCAATTTTGGAAATGTCATACAACCCTATGTTATGAGATAACTGTTGCCTCTTTTTAAGTCTTAAATAAAAGAGCTCTAACTCGTGCAAGTATACACGGTCAACAAGTAATACAGAGGAAGTAGAGTATCGTCCCACAGAGACAGTGTTAAATTAAAATACTATGCATCAGTCCTATCACTATATTTATTTGCCTAAACTAATGATTTGATTGTGTTGACAAAATTATTTCTAAATCAATTAACAACTAAAGAATCAAATACTAACGGAATATATCAAACTTGGAATTAATGGGATCCTAACTTCATTTAATAGTTCATCTAATTACCACTATCATGCTAGTAAGTTCACATATCATAGAAAAGTAGCCAAGGACACAAAAATAGACATAACCATTTGTCAATGCATCATGACCTACTTACATAATATCCATACTTGATAGACACCATGTAATCATCACTATAACCAAAATCACTATATTTCTATGTGAAATTGCAATTATATTGATTTTAAGCACAAGTTCTTATTTTGACTCTTACGGTGAAGCAGTATATTTCTATCTGACTCACACAATATTAAGCTATTCAATTAAGCCTCATATTCGCAAGCTATCATGATTACAATCCATACTTATATGTTATTTTTCAATTCCATACAAGTACTGTAGTCGAATGGTGATCAAGCATTCATACATGCAAAACAATCATGATAAAAGTTCCTTATGATATATAACACAAGCTAACAATCAAGCTTATAATTAAACTACATATTAAAATCCGTTAGAATCCCATAATGGAGATTAGTTCATGTCTGAACCAAAAGCCATTATGGGATCAAAACTAAACATGGAGAAATAAACAATCAATTGAAGTAAGAAGAATTAGATTGATCAAACCCAATTTGAAGAATAAAATCCAAAGTAAAGCTTAAACCCACATCAAAATCTAATGCTCGAACAAAAGTAATCCACAAAATATCTCTCTAAAAACTATCTCTAGTAAAGTAGAATAATTAATAATAAAAGTCTCCAAGTTTTTATTCTTCGGGTTTCCTTCTCACTATCTGATCAATATGAACTAGAATCTTCTTCAGAATCGACTTCTTTTTCCTCCTTCAGCTGGACAAATAGTGCAAAAACGTGGCCTAGCGCTGCTGGCGCTTGCCCTAGCGCTGCTGGCGCTATGTCTGGCCCAGGAATTTACAAAAATGCCACTAGGTCTATTTTGAGCTCCAAATTTACCCTTTTGCCCCTCCAGCTCCAACCTACAATAAATAAACACAAAAACAAGTAAAATAATACTAAAAACACTTAAAGACCACAATAAATAAGCCTAACAATACTTGATTCGTAGGTATGAAACCCACTCATCAAATACCCCCAAACTTAATCAATTGCTTGTCCCCAAGCAATGCAATGATGCAAATGCAAACTAACTATCATGCCTACGAATCAAACAATTAACCAATATAGTACCCAACATCAGGCCTCAAAGATATCATAAATACTAAAGTAGAATCTCTAACCAATGCAAAGTTTCTAACTTTAACCAACTAATCAAGTTACACCTGTCATCATCCATGTTGTGCGTGTGTGTAAATCAATCATTCCAATCAATTCCAATTCAAATCCATCACATAATTGACTTCTTAGAAGAAAACTTTCAATTGTAACTCAACTCAACCCGTGAACACAACCAATTCAACTGATTCAAGCAATCACTAAGCATAGGGGCATCACTAAGGTTATTTTAACACATTTAAATCCTTTTAAAACCCTTCCCCAGGAATTTAAAATAAAATTTTTCTTGTTAGTGAGTGCATTTTATGCTCCATCTCACTTTCTTTTGAACGAGTGCGTTTTACGCTCCATCTCGTTCCATGTTTTTATGAGTGAGTGCGTTTTACGCTCCATCTCAACCCACCAAATGATCCATTCTTCAATTGGGAAAGGTTCAAAATTTTCAAATTTCCTTTTTTTTTTCACACCCCAAGATTCCCCCAAACTTAGATTCTTACCTGTTTTTCATTTAATGGACGTTTCACCGATATTATCAAGTTTTAAACCTCAAATCTTCCACCAGAAGAAAATTATGTAACAATTAGAATTAAACTAATCAAAACAATTAATTCTGTGCTTTCATTACTAACAAAAGTTTCAGACAGGTTAAACTTCACTGCTTAATCAAAGTCATCACTAAGCACTAGTTTTCAATTCTTCTCAAGTTAAAACCATGAAACCAGTCTTATCATTGGCCACATTAGATACTATATCAATTTATGCTTAATTCATGAAACTACATGCTTAAAACGCGTAACACAACCTAAACAAATACATGCAACTACCATGCATCATGCAAAAACACAAGAAAACAAAACAAACTATATGCATGAAAACACAAAAACTATACCCCCCAAACTGAACAAGACAATGTCCTCATTGAAAAATAAGAAGAGATTAATAACAGAGGACTCCCCTGATGAAGAACACTACTCAGCATCACTGCCATCAGCAGCGTCAGCATCATCCTCATCATCCGCATTAGGAGGCGAGTCAGGTGGTGGATAAATAGAAAGAGGAGGAGCTGGTGGAAACTGGAATGGTCCTGCCAAAGGATTCATCCGTCCAAACATATCTGCCAAGGCTGTCGAACAGTTAATATTATACGCATAAATCTCCGCCTGGCGCTGAGCAAGTCGAGTCTGCTGTCGAGTCATCCGATCAAAACCCCTCTGAATCGATCCTGCCACTAAGTCTATCCGACGAGTATGATGCCGAAGATCCTGTCGGATAGTCTCAACTATAGTAGGGGATGGAACAGGATCCGCAACAGGTGGTGGTTGTTCCTGTGCCTGCTCCGGTGCCTGTTGCTGTGGTAGCTGCTGTGGTAGGATGAAACCTAAACCCCGCGGGTGCGACTCACCTCCACCCCATACTCTGTACCGTCCCATGGCAGCATGATCAATGGGAGGCAATGGGACCTGCATAACTTCATCTTTATCCCACTGGACTCCCGCTCGACGGCACAAATCAGTGATCAATGAAGGGTGAGGCAGTCCACCTGTGGTACTACCGTCAAGCGTGTGTGTGATAGATTCATGAATTATCTCTCCTATATCCACGGTCTTCCCTTTAGCAATGCAGAACAATAACGCCGCCCGCAGATTAATGACATCGCTCATATGGCGGCACGGCATCAACTTAGCACAGATAAAAGCATGCCATGCTTTCCCATATCTACTCAATTTGGCGGATGGAAAGTGCACAGCTTCTTGTTGGTCAGACAGCTTCCATTCAGTCCCTGGTTCACAGAGGGCTTCTATAATCTCAGAATAATCCAAATCCTCTTCCAAATATTTTGTATAGCCATCCCTGTGAATTTTCTGCAACCCATAATACGCATTAATATTTTTACGGCCCACATTTATTTCCTGACCCCGAACCATAATCAGATTTCCAGTAGCTTCTTTAGCATTAGCATAAAACTCTCTCACAATATTCACGGCAGCTGGTTCGGGTTGTGCAGTAAATACCATCCAATTTCGGCTGCGTATCATTTGAGCTAACTCCCCATCTACCCGATTAATAGGTAGCAAGCCACGTTCAGGAATTAGAGACTTCCCGGAAGACCAATTTTTAAACCTATCACTTGCCTCGGGGCTAACAAATTTCTTCTTATCATACTTTACCACAGTGGATGAACCTGAACTTTCCCCTCTATGTCTTTTGGGAGCCATTAATAACCAATTAAACACAAGTCAAGACCCAAAAGAACTCAAAATTTCGTTGGGGCAATATGTCAAACACTTGGCGTGCACACTTGAAAAATCCTTGTGCAATAGTTCCCCCCAAACTTATGAATAAACCAATTTAGCACAATAAAAATTCCCCACAACTTACAAGCATAAAGATAGACAATTAGAAATTAAACCCAATCCTAATTGAGTCAACACAAATTCAATTGGGTGCACAATCAAAAACTTGTTCCAAATACTAGCAACTCAAATCTTTAGCCAACCATTTCAAGTTAGGAGTGACCAATAAAGTAAAGCTTACTTGAAGTTGGAATTACCCATGTGAAAACCTTTAATCCTTCTTGGCTATGGAAGTTCGTTGGTTGTACTTGTTGAAATCCGACGGTAGTGGGGACTATGGGTGGGTGATTGTTGATGTTTGATTTGGGGAAAAATGCTTCTATGTAGCAACAATGGAGAGAACTGGGCTGGAGTCGGCTGAAACTAGGTAGATGAAGAACAAAATTGATTTTGGAGTGAAAAGCTTTCAAGAATCCCGACTTAGGGTTTAAAAAAAATTTTATTTTTTATACCGAGCGCTTCTAGCGCTATGTAGTTACTGAAGGGAGCGCTGATAGCGCTATGGTGCAGTGTGTTGGAGTTTTGGGCAGCGCCGTTGGCGCTATGGGGAGCGCTAATAGCGCTAGGAAGCAATTGTGTTGGCATGGGGTAGCGCCGTTGGCGCTGGCTTCGTATGTTGACGAGCGCTGCTGGCGCTGGTTATGTACTAAACCGGGCATGATGTAGCGCCAATAGCGCTTGGATGGGCATTTTGTGGGCGCCTCTGGCGCTATGGTCCAGTAGCTCAAGGCGAGGTGGAGCGCCTCTGGCGCTTTGAGTTTGCTAGGTTGGGCGCCTCTGGCGCTATAAGCACACTTGGTCAATTTTTTTGGCCAATTTCAAGTTCCCACCTGCACATACATCAACCCAAGTCCAAAGTTAGTTACATAAACTTTCTTTTCTTTTTTTTTTTTTTTAGATTAAAATAAATTACGAAACAAAAGATGAATAAAAGATTAAAATGCTGGGTTGCCTCCCAGATAGCGCTAAGTTATAGTCAATTAGCTTGACTGTCTTTGATTCTTATGTCGCAGAAAGGATTACAATAACTTTCTGTTGATCCACCTCATCCCCAAAGTAATGCTTCAACCTCTGTCCATTCACCTTGAACGATTGATCTGGAAATTTGTCGTATACTTCAATCGCGCTATGTGGAAAAACCGTCTTCACTGTGAATGGTCCCGACCATCTCGATTTCAGCTTCCCGGGAAAAAGTTTAAGTCTGAATTGAAAAGTAAAACCCTTTGTCCCGGTTCAAATGTTCTCTCAATGATCTTACGATCATGCCATTTCTTCACCTTCTCCTTATACAGCTTCGAGTTTTCATAAGCCCGTAGTCGAAATTCGTCCAACTCATTGATTTGGAGTAAACGCTTCTCCCCTGCAGCTGTCGAATCAAAGTTCAACTTCCGAATTGCCCAATATGCTTTGTGTTCAAGCTCCATCGGAAGATGACAAGCTTTTCCATATACCAGCTGAAACGGTGACATACCCAACGGAGTTTTGTATGCAGTCCTATATGCCCACACAGCGTCATCTAGCTTTAAGGACCAATCCTTCCTCGTCGGATTCACAATTTTTTCGAGGATTCTTTTTACCTCTCGATTGGATACTTCCGCTTGGCCGTTTGTCTGGGGGTGATAAGCTGTAGCAATACGATGATTTACCCCATACTTAGCCAGCAACGCTGTGAACTGCCTGTTGCAGAAGTGACTACCTTCATCACTGATAATAGCCCTAGGAGTCCCAAATCTCGTGAAAATACTTCGATGCAAAAACTTTAGGACTACCTTGGCGTCATTTGTCGGGAGTGCTGCCACTTCTACCCATTTAGACACATAGTCAACGGCTAACAAGATGTAGAGATTACCGCACGAAGACACGAAAGGGCCCATGAAGTCAATCCCCCAAACATCGAAAACTTCTACTTCAAGGATCGTATTCAAAGGCATTTCATTCCTCTTTGAAATATTACCTACTCTCTGACATCTATCACACCGCTGAACAAAACTATACGCATCTTTAAAGATTGCCGGCCAGTAGAATCCTGCTTGAAGTACTCTAGCCGCTGTTCTCTCTCCGCCATAATGTCCTCCATACATAGAAGAATGGCAATCATGTAAAATCCCTTCAGTCTCACTATATGGGATACACCTTCTTATCATTTGATCCGCACATTGTTTAAACAAGTACGGCTCATCCCATATATACCATTTAACATCGTGCAAGAACTTTTTCTTTTGGTGCCCCACCAAGTCAGAAGGTAACGTCTTACTCACCAAATAATTTGCGTAATCCGCAAACCATGGCACTTCCCCTTGCACCACAAACAACTGCTCATCCGAAAAAGATTCATTGATTTCAACTTTGTCTTTGATCTCCCTTTCCGGCTGCTCTAGTCGAGATAAATGGTCTGCTACTTGATTTTCGGTACCTTTCCTATCCTTGATCTCCAAATCAAATTCTTGCAACAGCAATATCCACCTGATCAACCTGGGCTTTGCATCCTTCTTCGCCACTAAGTGTCGAATTACCGAGTGATCCGTATACACTATTACCTTTGTGCCTATCAGATATGCCCTAAATTTATCAAAGGCATACACCACTGCCAATAACTCTTTCTCTGTGGTGGTGTAGTTTAACTGTGCATTAGTAAGGGTCTTGCTGGCATAGTATATCACATGAAACATCTTCTCCTTCCGTTGCCCCAAAACAGCCCCCACTGCGTAATCACTGGCATCACACATCAGCTCAAACGGCAATGCCCAATCTGGTGTTGTGATAACTGGTGCTGATGTTAACTTATTCTTTAAATGCTCAAATGCCCTCATGCAAGCCTCATCAAAATTAAACTGTGCATCCTTCTCTAATAAACTGCACAATGGTTTAGTTATCTTGGAGAAGTCCTTGATGAATCTACGGTAGAAACCTGCATGACCAAGAAAACTGCGGACACCTCTTACTGACGTGGGTGGAGGTAAATTCTCAATCGTTTCCAGCTTTGCCCTGTCCACCTCAATGCCTTTCTTCGACACTTTGTGTCCTAGTATGACTCCTTCTTGTACCATAAAATGTCACTTCTCCCAATTCAATACTAAATTTGTTTCAACACATCTCTTTAAAACCATTACCAAATTTTCAAGACATAGATCGAAAGAATCACCAAATACCGAAAAGTCATCCATAAATACCTCAACATTCTGTTCGACCATGTCTGAAAAAATCGCTGTCATACATCTCTGAAAAGTAGCTGGAGCATTGCACAACCCGAAAGACATTCTTCTAAAGGCAAAAGTGCCGTATGGACATGTAAACGTAGTCTTTTCCTGGTCTTCTGGAGCTATCGTAATCTGATTGTAGCCTGAATACCCATCCAGAAGGCAATAGTACTCATGACCCGCCAGTCGGTCCAACATCTGATCGATAAACGGAAGTGGAAAATGGTCCTTCCTTCTAGCTTTGTTAAGCTTGCGGTAGTCCATGCAAATTCTCCACCCTGTTACGGTTCGCGTTGGGATCAGCTCGTTATTCTCATTGGTGATCACGGTCATTCCACCCTTCTTTGGTACGCACTGCACAGGGCTCACCCATGCACTATCCGAGATAGGGTAGATTATTCCTGCATCCAGCCATTTCAGTATCTCCTTCTTAACCACTTCTTTCATTATAGGATTGAGCCTTCTTTGCTGTTCAATTGTCGGCTTGCTACCATCTTCCAATAAGATCTTATGCATGCAAAAAGACGGGCTTATCCCCTTGATATCGGCTATTGTCCATCCAATAGCTAATTTAAACTCTCTAAGCACTCGTAGCAGTTTTTCCTCCTGAAAAGATGTTAGTGCAGAAGAAATAATCACAGGTAGCTTTGAATCTTTATTTAAAAATGCGTACCTGAGATGTTCTGGAAGTGATTTAAGTTCAAGTTCAGGAGGCATCTCAAGAGATGGTTTCAACTTATTGATGTCTCTCCCGCTTTCGTAAGTGGCTCGATAGGTGTTCTGAGCTTTCCGAATTTGGGGGTGGTATTCAGATATTGCACAAGTTCAGCACATTCTTCATCCTCCAAATCTGAATTTTCAGCAATCACTCGCTGCAGTGGTTCATATCCTAACAAACTTCCAACTTCATCATGCACTATACTATCCACCAAATCTACTCTGAAGCATTCTTCTTCATCGGTTGGAAGCTTCATTGCTTTAAAAACGTTAAACGTCACCTCCTGGTCATGTACACGCATTGTAAGCTCCCCTTTCTGCATGTCTATCAAAGTCCTCCCAGTTGCTAGGAATGGTCTTCCTAGTATGATTGGTATATTTTTGTCCTCTTCATAATCCAAAATGATGAAGTCCGCCGGAAAGATAAATTTGTCCACTTTCACCAGTACGTCTTCCACTATCCCCCGTGGATATGTGATAGATCTATCGGCTAACTGCAGAGATATATTTGTTTGTCTTGGTTCCGGCAATCCCAACTGACTAAATACTGACAACGGCATCAGGTTGATACTTGCCCCAAGATCACACAAACATTTATCGAAGCTCATCTTTCCGATCGTGCATGGAATTGTGAAACTGCCCGGATCTTTCAGCTTTGGAGGTAACTTACGTTGAAGCACTGCACTGCATTCCTCTGTCAAGGCCACTGTCTCAAACTCGTCTAACCTTCTCTTCCTTGACAGTATACCCTTCATAAACTTTGCATAACTTGGCATTTGTTCCAATGCCTCCGTGAAGGGTATGTTGATCTGCAATTTCTTAAAAACCTCCAAAAACTTTCTGAACTGTTTATCATCCCTCTGCTTATTCAATCTTTGCGAATATGGAACTCGCGGGTGAACTTGTGATTCTGTATTAACGGGCTTCTTATCTGAACTAGCTTTCTCCTTCTCTACTGATTCGTAGTTATCCTTCTTCTCTTTCTGTTCATCTTCAATTTTTATCTCAGTTTCTACCCCAATGTCATCCCCTTGTAAACTCGGTGCTGCTGAGTCTGGTACATTTCCTGAATATTGCTTTCCCGATCTGAGTGTAATGGCCTGACACTGTTCCTTACCTTCTCTCCGTGGATTTGTCTCTGTGTTACTTGGCAATGAACCCTGGGGCCTGCTGTTAAGCATAGTCGCCATTTGCCCCATCTGAGCTTCCAGATTCTTAATAGCCACTGCCTGGCTTTTGATCATAACCTCTGTATTTGCCATGTACTTTAACATCATCTCCTCCATTTCTGATTTCTTTTCCTGCGGAGGTGCATATGGAGTAGGATGTTGTTGTTGAGAATATCCCGGTGGAAAAGGTGGTCGTGGAGCATACTGTTGTTGCGCCGGCTGAAACTGATTGTTCTGCTGAAACTGCTGCTGCTGATTTCCTTGGTTGTTTAACCAACTAAAGTTTGGATGATTGCGGTTGTTGGGGTGGTATGTGTTCTGAAACTGACCTTGGTCTTTCTTATAAGTGTTCACATACTGCACCGACTCCGAGTTGATAGCACATTGATCTGTTGAGTGCGACCCCGCGCAAATCTCACAAACGAAGGCAACTGACTTGGCTTTGCTTTCCGACAACGAATCTATTTTCTTTGCCATAGCCGCCATCTGTGCTGACAACTGGGTAATAGCATCCACTTCCAACAAACCTGTAACTCTGGGCTGTGACGTTCTGGCTGTAGGATTTTGAAAATCATTTGCTGCCATAGTCTCAATAAGGTTATAAGCCTCGTCATAGCTCTTTGCCCCTAAAGCTCCACCCGCAGCTGCATCTACCATCTGCCTAGACTGCCATCCCAATCCATTATAAAATGTGTTGATCACCATCCAATCTAGCATCCCATGGTGTGGACACTTCCTTAGCATCTCCTTGTACCTATCCCAAGCCTCGTATAAGGACTCACCCTGTTGTTGCTCAAATTGAGAAATTGTTGTCCTTAGTTTTGCAGTTTTAGCCATTGGGAAAAACTTGGCTAGAAATTTTTGTGCTAGGTCCTCCCATGTAGTAATTGATCCTGCAGGCAGAGAATGGAGCCAACTTCTTGCTCTATCCCTTAGTGAAAATGGAAATAGTCTTAGTCGAATGGCATCCTCCGTCACCCCGTTGTATCTGAATGTATCACAAATTTCAATGAAACTCAAAAGATGCTCATTAGGATCGTCTGTAGCAGCACCCCCAAACTGGACCGAATTCTACACCATTTGAATGGTTCCTGGTTTAATCTCAAAGGTATTTGCTGCTATTGCCGGTCTGACTATGCTAGACTGTAATCCAGTGATATTCGGCATGGAATAGTCCCTCAAAGCTTTATGTTCCTCTCTTTGCTCAATTCTCTGTTCCTCCGCCATCTTCGGAATAGTTCTTTCTAACTGTGCTTGCAAATTCCTACGCACTCTTGCTTTCCAACCTCTTCCGTCAATATTATCCTGAGCTTGTGTTAATTCTGAGTTGGATGAGCGTGTGTGCATAAAAATTCTACAAGTATCTGAAACCAAAACAAAAATAAAAGTAGAAATGAGAAAAGATTAGAATTGTCTAAGTCAAACAATATAGCTTAAAACTAATGATAATAATAAAAATCTAACGCCTGTCCCCGGCAACGGCGCCAAAAATTTGTTGCCTCTTTTTAAGTCTTAAATAAAAGAGCTCTAACTCGTGCAAGTATACACGGTCAACAAGTAATACAGAGGAAGTAGAGTATCGTCCCACAGAGACAGTGTTAAATTAAAATACTATGCATCAGTCCTATCACTATATTTATTTGCCTAAACTAATGATTTGATTGTGTTGACAAAATTATTTCTAAATCAATTAACAACTAAAGAATCAAATACTAACGGAATATATCAAACTTGGAATTAATGGGATCCTAACTTCATTTAATAGTTCATCTAATTACCACTATCATGCTAGTAAGTTCACATATCATAGAAAAGTAGCCAAGGACACAAAAATAGACATAACCATTTGTCAATGCATCATGACCTACTTACATAATATCCATACTTGATAGACACCATGTAATCATCACTATAACCAAAATCACTATATTTCTATGTGAAATTGCAATTATATTGATTTTAAGCACAAGTTCTTATTTTGACTCTTACGGTGAAGCAGTATATTTCTATCTGACTCACACAATATTAAGCTATTCAATTAAGCCTCATATTCGCAAGCTATCATGATTACAATCCATACTTATATGTTATTTTTCAATTCCATACAAGTACTGTAGTCGAATGGTGATCAAGCATTCATACATGCAAAACAATCATGATAAAAGTTCCTTATGATATATAACACAAGCTAACAATCAAGCTTATAATTAAACTACATATTAAAATCCGTTAGAATCCCATAATGGAGATTAGTTCATGTCTGAACCAAAAGCCATTATGGGATCAAAACTAAACATGGAGAAATAAACAATCAATTGAAGTAAGAAGAATTAGATTGATCAAACCCAATTTGAAGAATAAAATCCAAAGTAAAGCTTAAACCCACATCAAAATCTAATGCTCGAACAAAAGTAATCCACAAAATATCTCTCTAAAAACTATCTCTAGTAAAGTAGAATAACTAATAATAAAAGTCTCCAAGTTTTTATTCTTCGGGTTTCCTTCTCACTATCTGATCAATATGAACTAGAATCCTCTTCAGAATCGACTTCTTTTTCCTCCTTCAGCTGGACAAATAGTGCAAAAACGTGGCCTAGCGCTGCTGGCGCTATGTCTGGCCCAGGAATTTATAAAAATGCCACTAGGTCTATTTTGAGCTCCAAATTTACCCTTTTGCCCCTCCAGCTCCAACCTACAATAAATAAACACAAAAACAAGTAAAATAATACTAAAAACACTTAAAGACCACAATAAATAAGCCTAACAATACTTGATTCGTAGGTATGAAACCCACTCATCAATAACTATAAAAACAACAAACTGACAGTTAAGGACAAATAATTCCAACCAATTCTACAGTTGTTTAGGTAAGTAAATCCGTGAGACATACAGATAACAACAAGGTTCTAAAAGCAATCTTTCATAAAGCATCTAGTTAAGTTATTGTACCTTTAGGGCGAGAATTCTTGAATTTGGATTCATAAGTGCTGAGTTTGCAGTAATGGGCCTCCTCAAAGGCTGCATTGGCATGCTCATATCAATAATTACAACACTGTTCTGTGGTGCCGTCTCACGAACACATATATACTTCTCCGATTCCATTGTAACATTCGTAAACGTGATAAATTGTGGGTTGATCCCTATGCTTGGCAGCTATAACAATATCACATGAATAACTTAATTAACCATGTACCAACACCTAAGGCGCACCCAGAATACATAATTTTGATGTCATATACATAAATTCAGTATTTTTAACTCCATAAATAAACACTCCTATATCACAGATCTGGAAGCAATTACACATAACAGATCTATTAGCTCTTTAAGGCATATATTAAGCAACAGAAACACTACTACCAAAGTCCTCATCACTGTCAATCTCAGAGTCCTTTGCAGATGATTCATCGTCATCCAACGATATTCTACCTCTTTTTTGCCGACTAGATGTAAATGACTTAAGTTCTCTTGCAGACTTTACACCAAATCCACCATTACCTCGTTGCCTAACTCTCAGTTTCTTACATAAAGCATCATTTTCATCAGAGATATCCAGGTCATCATCAATATTATCATCTTCATCAATGTCTTCACCCTCCCAATCATCATCCTGGTTCTACAGCAGGAATTGCAAAATGTTAGTCCAAAATTCAATCTATGTCCAAGCATATCCGAGCAAAAAAGTAGCAACACTATTTGTTTTATCAAAGTCCGAACTCTAAACACTTCTGAAAAACAGATGGCACAATAATCAAAACAATACAAAGCACACATAAGATTCTTCATTAACTCATAAGTCAAGAATACAATAAGAATTCTTTCACTTAACAGCAGCCATGTACACAAAGGATAAAAATAATAAAGAAAATCAAGGATGAGTGGTTAAATATACCTTGATGACTCGTAAAAACTGAGTAAAAATGGGCTCAAACACTATTAAGAAAATAGTCCATAGGTTTCTCATTCAATTGAAAAATTATTAAGGACACAAAACTTTTTTGTTCATCACATCACAATGGGAATAATAAAAGAAGGGGAAGGGCATGGAGTTCAGGAATTCCCCTCAAGGCACAGTCATGCTAAAGAGTTGAAAAGAGTTAGGGTCTAAAGTGGTTATCTATTCCCCACAAAACATGAGTGAGAGAAAAAGAGGCCGTCCAATGTCAAATTTCAGGCATCTACAAATTCTCTACACTATTTTTACGAACATAAGAACTTTAATTTCATACATTTCAGAGAGATGAGAGATAAGTTTATCAAACCAATTACTGCACCATTAATGTACAGAAAAACAAAAAAAGGTGTTCTCTTATATGATTGAGGCTGGAGTGTTGTCTATAATTTTTTAACGTCCATATATACTGTACACACCCAAATTTTGCGTTTCCTATGCTAACTGTGACAGGAGGGCAAAATCTTCAATTGAACCGGCCTGCGAGAGCAAAGGATGGACAAGTGCGAACATTTGACGCCACCACGACGATTTACAACCGAAACCGACGTGACAACAAGGCTGTCCAAATTGTGCATTTCTGAATGATGTGGCACATCTTCCAGTAATGCCCGGACTGCAAAATACAAGCCTGTCGGTGAGAACCGATGTCATGACACGAGAATCGAGGCGTAGCACGAAAATCGAGAAAGTCAAGCCAGCCAGCCGCGGATTGATCTGCGGCCAATAAGTGCGCCTTTTCAAAACACGGAACTCGAAACACGGAAATCGAAATTCAGCTGAGTGGAGGGTTGGCCGCCAGCCAGCCGCAGATCAATCTGCGGCCAGCCGCAGATCCATCTGCGGCCAGCCGCAGCATACAAGAGGTTAGCAACAGGCGGAGAAGAAAAAGAATAAGCAGCAGCTCGGAATTAGAGAGGAGAATAGCAAAAATTTTGCAATAAAATAGGAGAGAAAGGAAGAAAAAAAGAGAGGATTTATACTCTTTGATTTGATTGTATCATACTTACTTCCCACTCTATCCAAATACACAAGTTTACATCCACTTTGATATCATTTGCAAGGTGAAAATCTCCTTATTATTGCAATTTCTATCATATCATTTGGTCAAATTAAATGTAGTTTTTTATGTAATTTATGGCGGAACCATGAATTAGGGATTATTAGTGAGGGTTCCATCGGAACAAAATTCTTCCTAATAACCCGATGATATTCATTTATTGATTTTTGTTTTGTTTTACGGTGCTATATTGGACGTGGTTCCTTTGGATTGCTATTTTAGGATGTCTTGGTATTGTTAGATTCTCCGTGTTGGTTATCTCTTGTAATATCCGGTTGTGGGTGTGTGGAAATTTGTGTGTGAGCCTAGGAAAGCGACCTCGTAGTCCAAATCCGATGATGGACGTCTTTTGATGTAGATAGTAGGAATGATGTAGTTTTCATTGTACATATGTAATCGTCGGGCCTTAAAACGACGCCAAGGCGAGAATCGTGTTTAAGGCCTCGTAATAGTGAAAATACATGTTTGTGGGCGTTTGGGGTTATTTTGATGGCTCACATGCCCATGAATAACCCCAACGCATTTTAATGCTTGATTTGATTTATGACACGAAATTGATTTCAAAACTAAACGATAAGATTTCCATAAAATCAATCAAATTAGGTTATTAGAATCACGAGGCTAAAAGTTGGGAGTGCTAATGAATGTCGATTCCTTTTAACGAGAAGGCAAAAGAAAGGTCGTTTTCAAAACATCACAAAAATGGTTTTATAAAAATAAATAATGTTTTATTAAATCCTTGTGCATAGGGTTAAAGAGATCTTAGAGGTGGCCCATCATTTGAATCATGAAAGCAACGTATAGATCTCGATTCCTATTTTGACGAAGGTTTAAAAACTCCTGCTTTGCCAAAACGACATCCAATTGAAAACCTTACAGTTTTGACAATCAAAATCAAACCTTTCTAATAAAGAATAAGGCTTTCTCGTATAAATCGAAGGACACTCTAAAAGAATTCTCAAAACATGACTTTCCATAAAAACCCCAAATGATTCTTTCATACAAACTCACCACAACATTCACATAGGCACACACACACACACATACACATTTCATGAATTAAAGGATAGGAAAGTATCAAGACTGCGGTAACCGTGTTTCACGGAAGTCAGGGGGTGCCTAACACCTTCCCCTCGCTTAAGCAAGCCCCCGAACTTTATGAATCTCGGTTTGCAGACCAATTAATTCGGAGTCACATATGAGCCATCGATTTATAAAAAACGAAAACTCGGATGAGTTGGTACATCCATTTCAAATATACCAATTGGCGACTCTGGTTAATTGGCTCATCATAAAAAACGATCTTTCAAAACCCCGTCAACATTAATGCCGACCTTTTTCCGAAGAATCATTCAATCAAAAGGCTAAAATTGAAAAAGACGAAAAACCGGCGTCAACAGCTGGCGACTCTGTTGGGGACATTAGAGGTCTTAGGCCGCGTTCAAATCTTGATGCTATCCTATCCTTTAAAAACTCATAAAATGTGTGTGTGTGCGATATTTCGATTTTTACTTTTGTTGTGTGAATGTGTGTTTTGCCCAATAAATGAATGATTTGAAAGGGATTATTTTACTTTAAAGAAATCATTTGCATACGGTGAGGACGATGAATGTGAATGTATGTTGAGAGAGTACCTCCTCCTGAGGCGAACCTGTCGGTTGCTTATTACTTGACTCGAAGGGGCTGCTCCCGGAGATGGCTCAGGAAACGCACCACCCAAATCCGCTCCAATCGAAAGGATTCAGACGAGTAGATTGCGAAGATTTGGGGACCTTCATGCCGAAAAGCCCGTGAGAGTAACCTTAGGATAGGTCAGCCTCAGATAAACCCAGCGCAGGAAAAGTCTCTTCATGCCCTTTTACGTTCGCGCATATAAATGTCACAGTCCCATGCAATATTCATCTATGCATCTCCTTTTGTCGAGAGAAATTACTAACCTCTATGTTTTGTAGGGAACAGCTAGGGAAGCATAATAAAGTCGTGTTTAGCATTTGTTATTGCATTAAAGGACTACTAACTTTCTGTTTTACAGGAAAAGATTAAAAATCCCAAAAACACAAAAGTTACAGCTTTAGCATGCATCCACATTTTTCATTCCCCAGGACTAAACTTCGAACCATTGTTTCTGTAGGATTGCTCCTCAAACGCGTTTGCAGTCTAAAAGAGCCAAAGACTCTACATCTGAAATGACTGATCTCCCACCTACTAATCCTGGTTCCATATCTAGGGAGGAGTTTGATGACTTTAAAAAACAGATGTTGAAAATGGCCATGATGTTGAGGGAACAATTGCTACCTAGGTAAGATCCACCTAAAGAGGATCCACCCCAACCTAAGGGCGAGCCAGTCGTCCCAAAGGCCATTCCCGTACCTAACAAGACAGTGATTACTATCCCGGAAGAGGGAGATACTGATGAGCTGCGAAAGAAAATGAAACAAATGGAGGAAACTATCCAATCTATGAAGGGCATAGGGTCCCTAGGCAGAGTTAATTACTCAGATCTTTGTGTCTTCCCCGGAACCAGATATCCGGAGAAATTTAAAATCCCCGAATTTGAGAAATACAATGGGAAGGGGAATCCTTATACACATCTGAAAATATACATTGGGGAGTTGGGATCTTATGCAGAAGACGAGGGTCTAAGGATGCAACTTTTTCAAAAGAATCTGACGGGAGAAGCGAGAATCTAGTATGCCCGTCTAGATAATGCCCGGATCCACAATTGGGAAGAGTTGGCCCACACTTTCTTAACACAGTATAGCTTCCAAGCACAAATGGCCTCTGATAGATATCAAATGACGAAAATCAAGAAGCAACCAAGGGAATCTTTTAGGGATTATGCGCAGCGATGGAGTGGTATGGGCGCACAGGTGAATCCCCCAATGAGCGAGTCGGAGATGGTGATGACTTTCGTGGATATTCAAGAGGCTCCTTATTATGAGCGAGTTGTATCAGGGATTGGAAGACCCTTTGCTGAGATGATTAAACACGGAGAAATGGTGGATATGGGGTTGAAATCTGGCAAAATCCGGGATTTCACGGCTTTGGAAACAGCTTCAGAACAAATACAGAGTGGAAATTATGGCAGCACTTCCCGTAGGGTGCAAAAGAAAAAGGAGGAGGATGTTTCCCTCATCCTTCAGGGATCATCTAAAAAGACAGAAAGCAATCCTCCAGTACAGGTGCAGAGGGTGGGGCCATGCCTAACTTCACCGATCAGAGGGCGGAAGGGCAAAGGAGATTCGAGACCTCGCAAAATCGAGTATTCACCCCACTCGGGGATCCTCTTGAGCGGATTCTAGCGGTATTGATAGCCCAAAAGAAGATAGTCGATTTGGCACCCCCAAGTGACCCGAAGGGAAGAAGGTTTAACCCAAGCAAGCGATGCGCATACCACTCAGGTTCCCCTGGTCATGATACGCAGGAATGTTGGACGTTGAAGCACAGAATTCAGAACATGATTGATAGTGGGGAAATTGTGGTGGAACAGCCAGACTCTCCAAATGTTAAAATCAATCCCCTGCCTAGACATGATGGAGGGGGGGTCAATGTGGCAGAAGCCAGTGAAGCCGAGGGGCCGCCAAGGCTGAATTATGTGAAGAAAATTGATGAAATGATCAACATGATAAGTGATCACGGGAGTGCACGGGGAGCGCCCATTAGGTTGATGGGTGTAAGTAGAAATACCACGGAGGGACCTGTCAAGTTGGCGGCTCCGAAACCCCTCATCCTTGCAGCGAGACCGCAAATCCCTGTCAGCAGTCTAAAGACGGTACCATGGAATTATGGGGGGGGTGTCAGAGGAAGCGACCAGTTGTGCTTCTGTGACAACAAGGGGGAATCCTTTGTATCTTCCTGGACGAGTCCTTGAGAACAAAACGAATAAAAATAAAGAGATCTCCGAGGAGAAAGCCATAGAATTCTTGAAGAGGATGAATCATCCGGAAGCAAGGGGGATCCAGGTATTAAGCGAGGAGTCGACCCTGACATCAATCATGGACTTGGTGTTATCGTCCAATGATCACTGCAAAACCCTGGCGAAAGTCCTGGAGGAGGCATACGTTCCCAAAGAAATTAGCAAGGAAGGTTTCGGCCATCTGGTGGACCACCTGTTGGAGAGTGATGTAATAGCATTTACAGATGACGATATCCCCAAGGAGGGAAGGGGGTATCGAAAACCGCTACATATTGCGATGATCTCCTCAGGTTATATCATGAATGAGGTGCTGATTGATGGGGGATCGGCGTTGAATATCTATCCTCTCAGTACATTGCAGAAGATGAACATCAATCCCAAGCGCCTACGGGCCAGTCATGTAGTGGTGTGAGCCTTCGATGGTTCCCGGAGGGATACAATTGGAGAGATAGAATTGCCGGTGGAAATAGGACCTTGTACTTTTGATATCTCTTTCCTAGTCCTAGACATTGCGGCCAGTTATAACCTGTTATTGGGAAGGTCGTGGATACACATGGCCGGGTCAGTTCCTTCCACGCTACACCAACAAATCAAACTAATCATCGACGGGAATCTGGTAACGATCTCGGCAGAATGTAATGACCCTTCTCCTCCCAGGAATGGCCTACCAGTGATTAATGTGGACGAGTCGGCGGCACCTGCCAGCTTTCAGGCGCTGGAAATCAGCACTCCCTACTACAGATGCCTGGGAGCCCCAGCCGTGAAACCTAAGATCTCTCCAGAACTTACCTTCGTTGCAAAAGAAATGATGAAAATGAAATTCCAGCCTGGGCAGGGGTTAGGAAAGAGTAGCCAAGGAATCACCGAGCCCATTCAACTACCCCATCAGATAGGTAAAGCAGGGTTGGGATATCATAAAGGCATAACACGGAGACACCGTCAAGGCGCGGCCCCAATTTGATTGGCTGGAAATCCAATGACCAAGGTTGACAATGAACGAGGGACTAGCGAGCCTGTGATTAGGGCAGGGGATGAAGAATTAACCCCCACAAGTGATGAGTCGACCAAGAGGGAAAGTTTCCTACAAGAGGTCGCGTAAAAGTTTGAAACCAGGTGTTATATCCCCGGACAATTAACAAGTAGTGGAGAAGGGACGGATGATGTCACACCACCGGGAGCCCAACAAGGTGTGCCTGTCATCGATTGGGCAGGGCTAATTATTCCTGAAGAAGGTAGGAAGAGGGACTCAGGCGATGTAGCCGTAGTCATCGGGGAAGTTTCCGATGTGAAGCCCCCTTTTATCCAGCGCATTTCATCTGACCTGACCGTCGGCAACTGGACCATGAAGCCAGTGATATCCAAACAAGGGTAAAACCCGACATCAGGGTGGTAGACCCTAGAGGATGGGAGGATGAAGAAGTTTATTTTTGTTGTTTTGTATTTTGCATAATTATTTCGTTTCTTCATGTTATCTGAAAATGTGATCGTTGTGGAAAATAACTTATATATGACAAGTATTTTGTTTCATGTCAGGTGTACCAATTTTAGTAATCCTTGCCTAACAAACGGTCTTTCAAATTTGAATGATGATTATGATTTTGACATTGAGCTGAATTTCGATTTAATGGGCATTGAGCAAGACGAGACAGATTACGACGACGCGCCTGACGAGATCAAAGGATGGGTCGAGGATAAACCCAAACCCAACTTAGACCAAACTGTCACCATAGATATTGGAACCCCTAACGCACCCAAAGAGCTCAAGATAGGGACATACCTTACCCCTAGCCAGAAAGCAGAAATAACTGAGTGGCTAAGCCAGTATGAGGATGTCTTTGCCTAGTCTCATGAGGACATGATCGGTTTATCCACCGACATTGTGGTACACCGGTTGCTCATCAAGGAGGGTTTCAGGCCTGTAAAGCAAAAACTAAGAAAATTGAAACCGGAGTGGAGCTTGAAGGTGAAGGAGGAGATCATCAAACAGTTCAGGGCGGGAATCATTATGGTGTCCACTTACCGAGAATGGCTGTCCAATGTAGTCCCAGTGGCTAAGCCTGGAGGGAAGGTGAGGGTATGTGTAGATTATAGAGATCTAAATAAGGCCAGTCTCGAGGATAACTTCCCGGTGCCTTTCATACACATCCTGGTGGATAACACAATGCAATACGAGGTGTACTATTTTGTTGATTGCTTTGCGGGATATCATCAGATAATGGTGGCAGAGGAAGATCGGGAAAAGACCGCGTTCATCACCCCGTGGGGCACTTTCTGCTATAGGCGATTGGCTTTCGGTCTCACAAATGCGGGGGCTATTTATCAGAGAGCCATGATGGCCCTGTTCCACGACATGATGCACATAGAGATAGAGGTCTACGTGGATGACATTATCGTGAAGTCAAGGGTAGAATCTGACCATATAACCCATCTTAAAAAGCTATTCGATCGACTCAGAAAGTATAATTTGAAGCTCAATCCAGCAAAGTGTGCTTTCGGAGTGCAGTCGGGTAAGCTCTTGGGATTCCTGGTTAGTGATCGAGGCATTGAGTTGGATCCAACAAAGATTAAGGCCATTGTGGATATGCCGGCACCTCACACAAAGAAGGAGATAAGAGGATTCCTGGGAAGAATAAACTTCATCAGCCGCTTCATATCCCACTTGACGATTACATGCGAGCCGATTTTCAAACTACTAAGGAAGGATGCTTCCCAAGAGTGGAATGAATAATGTCAGAAAGCCTTTCAGACCATTAAAAAGCAACTGATAGAGGCACCAATGTTGGTACCCCCGAAGGATGGGATCCCTCTGTTTATGTATATATCGGTCAATGCCATTGCAATAGGATGCATGCTGGGGCAGAAGAATGAGGCAGGTAAAGAGCAGGCCATCTATTACCTCAACAAGAGATTTAGCCGATGTGAACAAAATTACACTCCCATCGAGAAGACCTGTTGTGCTTTGGCCTGGGCTGCAGGGAGATTACAGCATTACCTCCATGGGCATACTACGTACCTGATATCGAGAATGGATCCCCTGAAATATATTTTTGAAAGGCCCATGCTGAACTGTCGACTGTCAAGATGGTAGTTAATCTTACAACAGTTCGACATGGTGTACGTAACTCAGAAAGCCATGAAAGGGCAAGGAATTGCAGATCAGTTGGTAGAAACGCCGTCAGGAGGGATGGAGCCGTTAGAAACTCCTCTGTCGGGCGAAGATATATTTTGGGTATCACACACGAAATGTGATGATGAGGGGAAGTTCTAGAAGCTGTATTTTGATGGTGCCATGAATGCTGAGGGGGCAGGAGCCGGAGCAGTACAGGTCTCTATCACCGGAGAGCAATACCCTGTGGCCACTAAATTGCAGTTCAACAATTCGAACAACACAGCTGAATACGAGGGATGTATATTGGGACTCCATTTTTCCCGCGATATGGGAGTGAAGAGACTGGCGGTGTTTGGGGATTCGGAACTGGTAATCAGACAAGCGATCGGGGTGTATAACACTAAAGAGCTTCGGTTACTTCCATACCATCGTTGTGTTACCCAGTTGATGCAAGAGTTCGAAGATATCGCTTTCCGCCATATTCCCCGGGGACGGAATGATTTTGCGGATGCATTGGCAACTCTGGCTTCCTTAATCCATATAATCAAAAGAAAAGATGTTCCACAGATTGAGATAGTAGTGCAGAATACCCCAGCATACGAGGAACATGTTGCAGTATTATCAGACGAGGTGGTTCTGCCAAAGCAGCCTTGGTATCACGACATAAGGGAATATCTGAGGAATAGATCCATTCCCGACCAAGCAAGCCGAACTGAGAGGATGAGAATTCAAAAGATGGCAATGAAGTTTTACTTGAGTGGGGATTCACTCTACAAGAGGGATGCTGGGTTGGGACTGTTGCAATGCGTAGATGAGACGTAGGCCCAAAGGATTATGAACGAAATACATGGTGGAGTGTGTGGGCCACACATGAGTGGACCGATGCTGGCCAAAAAGATCTTGAGAACGGGGCATTATTGGTTAACGCTGAAAGCCGACTGCGATGATCATGTCAAACAGTGTTATCAATGCCATGCGCACGGTAATGTGATCCATATGCCTCCCAATGAACTGCATTGTATGACCTCCCCTTGGCCATTCTTAATGTGGGGGATGGATGTAATTGGACCGATAGAGCCCAAAGCAAGCAACGGACATCGATTCATTTTCGTCATGATCAATTACTTCACCAAATGGGTAGAAACAGCTTGTTTCCCCAAAGTAACTCAGGAGGTCATCGTCGGTTTCATCAGGAATAATGTCATTTGTCGATACGGGCAACCTGAGGTTTTGGTCTCCGACAATGCCAAGAATTTGAACAACGCCCTCATGAAGGGATTATGCGACCAGTTTAAGATCACACACCTAAATTCTGTCATTTACCGTCCTAAGATGAATGGGGCAGTGGAGGCTGCAAAGAAGAACATCAAGAAGATCATGGCAAAAATGTCTGCTAATCATCGGGGATGGCCGGATTTGCTACCCCTCACCCTGCTGGCATACCGAATGTCAACGCGTACTTCTACAGGGGCAACCCCTTACGCTTTGGTGTATGGAATGGAGGTCGTTCTGCCAATTGAGGTTGAGATGGCGTCCCTCAGAATAGTGATCGATGCTCAGATAAGCGAAGAGGATTGGATGCAAAGTCGATACGACCAATTGGCCCTAATTGACGAAAGGAGGGTGGCTGCGGTTTGGCACGGTCAGTTATATCAACAAAGGATCTCTCGATCATACGACAAAAGGATAAGACCTCGGAAGTTCAAGGAAAGTGATTTGGTGCTAAAAAGAGTCATGCATTGTCAAGACGAAGCCAAGGGGAAGTTTGCCCCGAACTGGGAAGGACCATTTGTAATTAAGAAAGTGCTATCCAGAGGAGCCCTCATATTACAAGAAATGGATGGTGAGGTATTTCCACAGCCCCTCAATTCTGACTCGGTGAAACGGTTTTACGCTTGAATCATCAGTTCCCCTTTTTCTTTGAGGAACGAACTACGTAGGACCTGATCTCCCAACTTGTGGGGGTACGTAGGCAGCCATCATGGCACGGTCCGATTCCTAAAAAAAATAATACTTTCCCTAAATAAAACCAATTCCCGACAGTCAGATAAACCTTCCTACACCCTCAAAACCTTCCCGAAACCAGCCGACCAATCAGCTTCATCCCAAATTGACATAACCCTGATCCAACCAAACAGTTAGCCAAAATCTAAGAGACAATCCGATGAAATCAACAGGGTGTGCGGCAATATCTGTCAAATCTCCATCGAGACTGGAGAAGAGAAAGAAAGCGAAATGTCAAAATCATGGTCAGCTGGATAACATGAAGATCAAATGAAAGGCAACGATACGACAAAAAGGGAAATTGACTAAATTTAAATGCATGTCTATATGTATAAGTCATTTTGTTACAAGATTTCTTTTTCGATAATCGATGAAACTGACATAGTCTATGCAGGAAATAAAATAATCTACAAATCTGAAACTAGCTGAAGCAGGATAGATAAAGTGATGGATAGATCTGAAGCATCAACATCCCTTGCAATCTGTTGCCCCATCATGTCGATGCGATCCAATAAAGCAGTGGCTCGACTGATAGTCTCAGAATGAGCATCTATAACTGCCCTGGTTTGAAATACAATGGCATCTCGATCAGCGATGGTAGCGTCTCTAGCCAGAATGACATCATCTCTCTCAACAAGTGCGGCATCCCTCTCAGCCTCAGTAGTAATCAAGGCCAGGCGGAGTCGGGTATCCTCATTAACCCGGCTAGGAGCAGAATCAGCTGAGATGGAATGATCTGCGGTATCGTCTGGGAAAATCACTCCAGAGTCATCAGAGGCCCCAGTATGACTCAAACCAACCGGATTCGAGTCTCCGCGCAACCATTGCACATAAGCAAATGTCTAGATGTGGCAGCCCTCACTATATTCGGCAAAGATCCTGCGAGACCAAAGATCGTATACCCGTAGTAGATCCCTCTCTGTCTGGGATGATATAAAGAATCGGTAGGCGGCAGCGCCCATGAAGGGGTGAAAATCCTGTGTCTGATCAAACTGCCCCATAACCGCCAAGGGATGATAAGTCGTCACGCCCCTCAAGCCAGCAATAGGGATGAAATCCAGGGTGGGTACGTGAGTCAAAAAGCGCCTAAAGAAGCAATAACCCGAGTAGATCAGGAGATGAAAAGGATCCTCAATAACCGACAAGAATTCTACCCAGGAAGCCGTATCAATACAGCTCACGGGACGAAATGAAAACTGCGTGGCTATGTCATGGCTGAAGCAAAACCCTTGGCGACGGAAATGACCGATGGGACTGAGATGACTCATGAACCACACATACAATAAGGTCGAGCTCCCTCTGAATACTCTGCCTCGGAAAGACTGACAATATAAGGCTGACATGTATGTATCTGCCAATATCATGGGAAGGACGGTGTGACCCTCCTAAAGGGCTCTAACGGTCGCGACAACTCGCATATCCAACTGATCGGCTCCGGCTGGCAAGTACAAAACTGAAATGACATAGGCCATCAAAACGGCTACTCTCGAAGCACCCCAGCGCTCCTCGGACACGGAAATATCACCCGAAAATAGGTGAAAACTGTCGGGTGAGCCGAATCGGTTAATCAGAAAATGTAGGGGAACTAGATGATCTGATGTGATCACCGATAACAAAACTTTCCTCCGCAAACCAGTGAAAGTCAAGAACTGACGGCGCATGGAATCAGCTGTGACCCTGGCACAAGGACCATCCAAAGACAAGCCGGTAAAGCGAGCATACTCCTCAAGAGTGGGGGTCAGGTCCACTGTCCCTAATCTGAACACCTGACGGGCAGGTGCCCAATAGCTCAGAATACCATCCACAAAGCCCGCTGGCACCTGAAAGGATAATAAGGACCAAGAATGTCCCAAAAGGCCATCTGCGATAACCCTGTCGGCCGACGATAAACTGTCCAACCAACGGAGGAGACTACCGACCAACCCTGTGGGAGAAATGGGATCCAAACGTGCCACGACATCTGAGGACGACATTTGTGAAAAATAGTATCAAAAATACTGTACAGGGGTCATTCTCTATCCATGAATAAAAAGCATGCATCGTACAGATAATAATAAAACAAGTGAATTTCATAAAGATAAAAACTGTGCATAAATGAATAAAAGAGTTCAATACATAGTGCATGAAATAAAAATAATAAACATCTAACAGGTCCAGGTACAAAAAGCCCTATCCTAGCCTGATCTAGTCAAAAGTAATGTCGTCTGTGAAATCCGGATCCCCGAACTGATCCCCTGGAGTGGTCGAAGTCGAAGGACCGAAGTTCATATCCGGGATATAAGGCGGCACTGGGGCATCAAATGAGCTCGGGCCTGTGGCAAAATCCGCACTGTCAGGATCATATGCGTAAGCATCCTCTGGAGTCCGGCCCAACACCCGAAGATACAGGGATAACTGCTCCCCCTGGCGGGTCAAGGTGTCAATCTGCTCAGCGTGAGTGGGACCCCGAACGCAGGTAGCCCAATTGGTCATCATCACCGAGCCGGGAACCATGTCTCCAAGAAAGAATGTGGCCCGAGTCTGAGGACCGATGGTGCGGGGCACCCACCAGATGCGAAAAGCCTCGCTCGTACTGGGACCCGAAGATAGTGTCTGGCCATCCTCCCCTGCAAGCATGATCTCCGAAGGCTGAGAGTCCAAGGGCCAGGAGGTGGTGAAAGGAAGGGAGTGCGGGATGCGGATCTCTCCAGTGACGCATCTGAATACGCGCTCTCCCAGATACATTACCCAGCCCCCGACACTCTGCAAAGTAAGGCGGCGGGTGGAAAGTGCGAACTCCAGGCCGGAGGGATATCCATCGGTGAACCCCACAGCCAAATGCTCGGAAAGATAAGGAGTCCAGACGACATCTGCAGCGGTGATCAGCTCCAGCTGAATGCGGCAGTGTGCAAAGCTGCCAAATACCGGAACCTCCTCCAAGGTGTTGTGGTGCCACCGACGACCCCTGGGATAAGTGTCCAAGCCGAGGGTCGTGACAGGCCTCAGGCATGGAAGTCGCTCGTAGGCCCAGAACTGTAAACAGAAACAAGGCAAGAGTAACTGTCAAAATGCAGAAAAGAGAAATAAAATGAAGAGGAATACAGTAAGAAAAGAGGAAGAGAGGGCTCACCAGGAAGAAGTGGTAGAATCTAAGCCAAGCATCTGTCTGTCCCTCTGAGCGAAGGCGAAGACCGTGAAGGAAGTAGGCGAAGGTGAAGGACCCCCAATCGTAATCGCCGATCCGGTCCACATCCCTAACGGCTCCGACGACGCTGAAATGGATGGTAGAGGAGTTGTTCCCTAGGAAACAACCCCTCATAATGGTCAGGAACAGACGTCGAAGCAGAATATCACGAGTGGCCTGATCTGCTGGGAATGGCGCCGCATATATACCTCCAACAGCGTCCACGGCCAAAGCTCCAGACCGAATGCTGCGGGCCTTGAAGACCCTGTCATCGGCAGTGAAACCCAGTAAAAGTCTGACCTCTACGGGAGTGATGTAAAGATCCAGAGGGACGCGGGATCCAGTGAACTCGATACCCGTGATGTACCTCCAGTCCCAAGGAGTCAGCACGACCTCACAGTCCAGAAGGTGAAGGGACTGGGTCTGGTGAAACCATCTCTCGGACAAAGCCCTCATATAACCCCAGGGGCGCTGGCGGGGAATGATGGTGAAGAAATGACGAAAGCCCCAGGAATCCACCACAGCTCGGTAATCACTGTGCAAAGCGGTGTAGAGGGAGTAGATGTTGAACCAGTTACCCCTCGGCTGAGTAAACTCGGGCACCTGTGGCAATCACCAATGGGTCAGTCCAGATAGAACGGGAATTGAGAAATTTAGAATAAAATCAGAGTAGAATTGAATATACCTCATTAGCCACGAGAGATGCTGAGGGGTGACGACTGAGATCCCGACCCAACAGATCGGGTATCTGAACAGAGGCGCCAGATAGGGCGCGATGAGAAGAGGGAGCTGGTGTGCTAGAGGATGGCCCCTCTACCGCAACATCCAGGATAACAGCCTCCTCAATATCAGGATGATCGGGCCGGATGACAGCCTCCGCCAGTCGGCGAGCCTGACGGGTCCGAGGCAGAGCAGGGGCAGGTGCAGCCCTACGGCGGCAAACGCCCAAGGTCCGAGACGCAGAGGAGCTACTAGGAGCGTCGGGATCCATAGCTGGAATAGAACAGGCAAGGAGGAAGGTAAGTTCCTTTTTTTGAATTATGTCACAAATATTTCCATACTCATCGTAGAATTAATGCAACATGATGCATGTTTATTATATGTGAAAAAAAAAAATTCGGCAGAGTTCCGTCTGTAAAATGGGCATCCCGTGCATATCCAAGCATGTTTTCAATTAATCCAAGCCACAACAGGTCAAAATTGCATTCATATGGGTAATTACAACATGTAAAAGGACCCTAATGCATGATTTTCTTTCAAAAAGAAACAACAGATATGTGTCACCGCATCATGAGCATAAAATAGGACTCACACAGTTGATACATAGCATGTATATACAATAATACATAGCATAGCATTATAAAGCATACATTTTTATCTCTAAGCATGCAAATAGCCAAATGTATAGCAAAACATTGACGAAATTGGAAAACGATCGGTCAAAGTGTTACCTGTAATGCGTAGATCGATCTAACCGGAGCGGTTTTTGCAAAAAGGTTGGAAAACTCGGCAAAAGGGTGTGCAAAGGTGTGAAAATCGCGTGGGGTACGAATGAAAGTGACAGATCTGGGAAGCGGCTGGCCGCTTATAGCCCCGATCTTGGCCGCAGATCAATCTGCGGCTGGCTGCAGATCCATCTGCGGCTGGGCCCAGTGCTCCCTCGTTGGTCCAATGCAAGCTTAATCGATCCTAAACCCATTTAACTCATAATTTGGTAATAAAATACGAGATTTTGATGAATCGGATGTCGAACACAGCTTCTCAATTCGACCGAGTGACCGGATACGAGACCCGGCACTCGCAGGACGATCGACCGACGACGATAACCGGCGATTACGAGATGGGTGACCGGCGATGAAACCCGGCCCCGACAAGACGATCGACCGGCGACGATAACTGGCGATTACGAGATGGGTGACCGGCGACGAAACCCGGCCCCGACAAGACGATCGACCAGCGGCGATAATCGGCGATTACGAGATGGGTGACCAGCGACGAAACCCGGCCCCGACAAGACGATCGACTGACGGTGATAACCGGCGATTACGAGATGGGTGACCGGCGACGAAACCCGGCCCCGACAAGACGATCGACCGGCGACGATAACCGGCGATTACGAGATGGGTGACCTGCGATGAAACCCGGCCTCGACAAGACGATCGACCGGCGAAGATAACCGGCGATTACGAGATGGGTGACCGGTGACGAAACCCGGTCCCGACAAGACAATCGACCGTCGACGATAACCGGCGATTATGAGATGGGTGACCGGCGACGAAACCCGGCCCCGACAAGACGATCGACCGGCGACGATAACCGGCGGTTTCGAGATGGGTGACCGGCGACAAGACCCGGCCCCGATGAGACGATCGACCGGTGACGAGACCCGGCGATTACGAGATGGGTGACCGGATACGAGACCCGGCCCCGACGAGACGATTCTCCGAATTGACACCCTTTTACGAATATTTTGCATGTCTTACATCTTACGTTACATCATAAGTTATATGTGTTGCATCACGTATGTATTGTCATTCTTGCGCACTGTCATTCATGCATCGACTGTCTATTCTTTATCCTGTTCATTTCATTTAACATTGCATAAACATGATAAAGAGGGGCAGCTGTAGACACCCAAATTTTGTGTTCCCTATGCTAACCGTGACAGGAGGGCAAAATCTTCAATTGAACCGGCCTGCGAGAGCAAAGGATGGACAAGTGCGAACAGTCGACGCCACCGCGACGATTTACAACCGAAACCGACGTGACAACAAGGCTATCCAAATTGTGCATTCCCGGATGATGTGGCACATCTTCCAGTAATGCCCGGACTACAAAATACAAGTCTGTCGGCGAGAACCGACGTCACGACACGAGAATCGAGGCGTAGCACGAAAATCGAGAAAGTCAAGCCAGCCAGCCGCGGATTGATTTGCGGCTAATAAGTGCGCCTTTTCAAAACACGGAACTCGAAACACGGAAATCGAAATTCAGCTGAGTGGAGGGTTGGCCGCCAGCCAGCCGCCAGCCAGCCACAGATCCATCTGCGGCTGGCTTTGGCCAACCTATTTCAGCTCATTCCCTCATCAGCATACAGGAGGTTAGCAGCAGGCGGAGAGGAAAAAGAATAAGCAGCAGCAGCTCAGAATTAGAGAGGAGAATAGCAAAAATTTTGCAATAAAATAGGAGAGAAAGGAAGAAAAAAAGAGAGGATTTATACTCTTTGATTTGATTGTATCATACATACTTCCCAATCTATCCAAATACACAAGTTTACATCCACTTTGATATCATTTGCAAGGTGAAAATCTCCTTATTATTGCAATTTCTATCATATCATTTGGTCAAATTAAATGTAGTTTTTTATGTAATTTATGGCGGAACCATGAATTAGGGATTATTAGTGAGGGTTCCATCGGAACAAAATTCTTCCTAATAACCCGATGATATTCATTTATTGATTTTTGTTTTGTTTTACGGTGCTATATTGGACGTGGTTCCTTTGGATCGCTATTTTAGGATGTCTTGGTATTGTTAGATTCTCTGTGTTGGTTATCTCTTGTAATATCCGGTTGTGGGTGTGTGGAAATTTGTGTCTGAGCCTAGGAAAGCGACCCCGTGGTCCAAATCCGATGATGGACGTCTTTTGATGTAGATAGTAGGAATGATGTAGTTTTCATTGTACATATGTAATCGTCGGGCCTTAAAACGACGCCAAGGCGAGAATCGTGTTTAAGGCCTCGTAATAGTGAAAAAACATGTTTGTGGGCGTTTGGGGTTATTTTGATGGCTCACATGCCCATGAATAACCCCAACGCATTTTAATGCTTGATTTGATTTATGACACGAAATTGATTTCAAAACTAAACGATAAGATTTCCATAAAATCAATCAAATTAGGTTATTAGAATCACGAGGCTAAAAGTTGGGAGTGCTAATGAATGTCGATTCCTTTTAACGAGAAGGCAAAAGAAAGATCGTTTTCAAAACATCACAAAAATGGTTTTATAAAAATAAATAATGTTTTATTAAATCCTTGTGCATAGGGTTAAAGAGATCTTAGAGGTGGCCCATCATTTGAATCATGAAAGCAACGTATAGATCTCGATTCCTATTTTGACGAAGGTTTAAAAACTCTTGCTTTGCCAAAACGACATCCAATTAAAAACCTTACAGTTTTGACAATCAAAATCAAACCTTTCTAATAAAGAATAAGGCTTTCTCGTATAAATCGAAGGACACTCTAAAAGCATTCTCAAAACACGACTTTCCATAAAAATCCCAAATGATTCTGTCATACAAACTCACCACAACATTCACATAGGCACACACACACACACATACACATTTCATGAATTAAAGGATAGGAAAGTATCAAGACTGCGGTAACCGTGTTTCACGGAAGTCGGGGGGTGCCTAACACCTTCCCCTCGCTTAAGCAAGCCACCGAACTTTATGAATCTCGGTTTGCAGACCAATTAATTCGGAGTCACATATGAGCCATCGATTTATAAAAAACGAAAACTCGGATGAGTTGGTACATCCATTTCAAATATACCAACTGGTGACTCTAGTTAATTGGCTCATCATAAAAAACGATCTTTCAAAACCCCGTCGACATTAATGCCGACCTTTTCCGAAGAATCATTCAATCAATAGGCTAAAATTGAAAAAGACGAAAAACCGGCGTCAACATATACTACAATCAAAAGCCTGATCCCCTAGTATGGAGCAAAACCACCACTCACACAGAAAGATCTAAAAACTAAGACCCTCTTAGCATATACATTATCTTTGGTTTTTCTTTTCCCTATAAATATGCCTATAGATCCATCATTATGTATGAATCAAAAAATATAGAATTCACACCGTAACATGATTGAACTCATTTCTGGTAACCCCCAATGTCACATAACCACAATCAAACCCAAATACTGCTCTAGGATAGAAAACTTCCAAAAATCCATTGATGCTCAGTGCAAAACTAAAAAGAACTCGCAAATAACAATTATACAAACAGCATAATTTAGTCATATCAGTAATTTCTTTTCAATTAACTTCATCTACCTCATATGTTAATAACCCAACTATCATGAACCAAAATATAAGGAAATCCACGAATAACAACCTTAAACGAACACGATTCAACCATCTCAAAATCTTCTATATTAACCCAAATACACCAATTCAAGATTGCAAATTTAATCTGAACAAAGTACAAAAATTACATAACCAAAACACAGATCCTAATATTATAACATACCCAAAATACAATAAGCTCCAATAGAGAGATATCATAAATTAAAACAAAAGGGGTTCCGACTTATCTCGAATCAATCCTGGGATTTCAATTTCTCGACCCGTTTGTTCAACTGATCGAGGCGAACCACGAGAGAAGTAACAGAGTAAAGCAACCAGTAGAAAACGAGAGCTGCAGCAATGAGGAAGGCGTTGTGCTGGCTCTTCATGATGGATTTCTGGTGTCGAAGATGCTCGGAAGGGGAACAGGCGTGTTCCTCGCAGGAGGGGCGAGTCTCATACTTCCAGTAAATGTCCATTTGGAGAAATAGGCAAAAGGGGAACATGCGTGTTCCTCGCATGATTGTCTGGGTTTGAGTTGGATGTGGAGTTAGGGTTTAAGGACTTCGAAAAGGAGAAGGGCACAAACGAGAGTGAGTTGTTTCAGTTGTGGGGAGGCTAGGAATTTCTTTAATTTGGATTGGGAAACTTTTCCTTTAATTGTTATGAAATGTTTTCATTTACTAATCAAAGAACTATGCTCCGTGTTTTAATTTCAAGTTTTCACTTTCGCGTGGTTTTTTCAAGCTCCGTATTTTTTACATACATAACGTTTTCTTTACGAAAACGTTATAAATTTAAAACCAAAAATTGCCCCTATAAATACATAACGTTTTTATATGTATCAACAACGTTTTGTTAAAAAAACGTTGTGCACAAAAATAAAAACGTTGTGGTTTAAGTGTTGTCTATTTACTATTTTGTACTAGTGCGATAAGTATGAGGTGCAAATAAAATCCGTCCAAACAGGGATAGTTTTATCATTTGCCCAAAGAGATATACACCTTCCTATTAGATTGAAATATTTTGCTAATCTAGCCAAATGCATTCCCGGGTCAGAGTTCCCTTTCGAGTAAGTTAAATAGTAGGTCCTATTGATTCATTCAGTGCGAGATGGAGAGTTTTGAGTAGGCTAGACGCAAAGACTTTTCAAGGAGAAAACATAACTTTCAGAGACTTTTCATGGAGAACACATAACTTTCAGAGACTTTTCAATTAAGAGAGACAAATTAAATTGCAAAAGTGTACCTTCAGTTTATTATTTTGTGAAAATATAGTACCTAATATTATAATATAACAAACCGTTATCTTGTGGTATTTAATAGTGCAAAACTATATATTTTTGATCAGTTTTGAACTGTTAATTATACCTTAAAAGGTACGATTTTGCACCAATAATTGTATCACGAGGTAATGATTTGCTATATTGTAAAGTCATGTATTATATCTCCACAAATAGAGATAAAGAGAAGGTATAATTTTGCATCTTAGTCTTAAGATAAATCCTGCTAGAGTGAAATTGGCACTAATTAACTTCACTCTAGTAAGTTCTATAACTTATTATTTCATTGGGTATAGAAAAATTGCATTGATAAGTTATATAATTTTTTATTGGAATAATTAATGCAATATTTTCTATATCCAATACAATGAAAAGTTATATAAACTTACTAGGTGAAGTTGATGTCAATTTCACTATAACCGGATAAGAGACGGATACTATAGTCTACATGACCATGAATCTGGACTTTATGTTACATCATACATGCAACGTGAAACATAAGCTGGACTCAAAAGTCTGAAGGCTTTTCAAGGAAATAACTATAGTCTATAAATGACAGTAACATTTCAGACATATTTAAGTTTTCAATTAAGACGTCAACTATAGTCTACAAATGATAACAAAATTGATGGGACTTTAACGGTATTGTAATTTCTATGGATGGCTTGACCGGGCAATGCCGTGAATCCTTCAAAGTCTTCCACTCTGAGGCACTTGAATGTTATATAAGTAGAGTTGTGCATATTTCATAGACAGATTTTATAGTGCTAGCTTGTATCTTTTAGTTTTCTTTTCTCAATGGCTACATTTCATTCCGTCTCGAACAAACATTTTATGGTAGCTATGGTGCTGTTTCTTGGGCTCTTAATGCCTAGCTTCAAAATAACAGGTCTCTCTCTCTCTCTCTCTCACACACACGCGCATCATTTTTTGGATTTGAATGCTAGCCAATTTGTTTTGGACAGTTTATTTGGTCAGTCCTATAGAAATTAGTTGCATTGGTACGAATAACTACAAAGTTACATTTTGATAATTGACATTCATTATAGATAATTGTAACTCTCTAATTATACAAATGTAACTCAATCTTATATATAGGACTGTCCAAGAATAGCTGCTTGCATTCAAGATCCCACTTTTTTGACTTGTGAGCGTAACATATGATATTGGTCATATAGTCGATCTCATGAGTATATTCGTATATAGTCTTATCCTCCCTTCGGCCTATTTTATGTCTAATAATCAACTGTCAGAAGGGGCATGATATATGCTTAACATATTTATTTTTTATACCTAATTTATAGATTGTGGGATTGTATCATGGACTAAATATTAAATATTTTTTTAGGGACCAGGTTATAATATTGTAAGACCACGCGAAAAAATTGATGGGCTCCTGTTCTAAACTTTGTGGACAAATTTATACTTTTCGTTAATAACTTTTTTGTATCCATAAACTTGGGCAAAGAGACATCCTACAATGTTATATTTGTATAATGATGATAATAAAATTTCTTTTGCTGATCAAAAAACTAAAAAATAAATAAAATGGAAATAGTGATATATTTATGAATTTACTCGTGTTTAGGATTTACTTACAGAATTAAAATGAATCTTACATTTAATTTGGAATGGGAGGGAGTACTTTCTTCTTTTTTACAAAGAGTATTATATATACTTAATTTTTTCGTAGATCTTAGGAGTGGGAAGTAATTAAAAATATCAAAATTGTACAGGCTTAAAAAAAATTCAAAATCTTCAGAGTAGCTTGGCCCTGAGCCCTATACTAGCGCCGTCCTTGGGTAGTACCCCTACAATCTCGTAATGCTTCTACAATGCCTATTAGGGTCATGTACATTTATCATCACCTATGGTTGAAAATTAAATTTTGCTTCATTCAAATTTGTAGGGGCACAATCCATAGGCGTTTGTTACGGAAGAAACGGCAATGGTTTACCATCAGAACAAGATGTCATTAACCTCTACAAAGCTAATCAAATTGGAAGAATGAGACTCTATGATCCAGCTGCTGCTGCTCTCAATGCTCTTCGAGGTAGCAACATTGAAATTATCCTCGACGTCCCAAACCCCGACCTTCAATCCCTTTCATCCGATCCATCAGCCGCAACTGCATGGGTCCAGAAGAACATCAAAGACTACACACCTGGAGTCAATTTCAAATACATTGCAGTTGGCAATGAAGTTGATCCCAACACCGCAAATTCTCAGTACGTTAACTTTGTCCTTCCGGCCATCCAAAATATCTATAATGCAATAAAAGCTGCTGGACTAAACCAAATTAAGGTTTCAACGGCCACATATTCCGGTCTCATTGGCCCTAATTCCTCTCCTCCATCACTTGGTTCCTTTGCTGATAACGTGAAGGGTTTTATTAATCCGATTGTTACATTTTTAGCCCAAAACAATTTGCCATTGCTAGTTAATATCTACCCTTATTTTAGCCACAATGAGGGTAATCTTCCTTACGCCTTGTTTACTGCACCGGATGTGGTTGTAACGGACCCTGAAGGTAATCGTGGATACAGAAACCTATTTGATGCATTGGTGGATGTTCAGTACTCTGCCCTTGAAAAATCTGGTGGTCCAAATGTTGAGATTGTTGTGTCTGAGAGTGGATGGCCTTCTGCCGGTGGGGTAGATGCGAGCGTGGAGAATGCACAAATTTATTATCAGAATTTGATTAATCATGTTAGAGGAGGGAATGGGACACCAAAGAGGCCTGGAAGGCCAATAGAGACTTATCTGTTTGCTATGTTTGATGAAGACAAAAAGGGTGGGGATGAGGTTGAGAAACATTTTGGACTTTTCACACCAAGTCAGCAGCCAAAGTACCAACTTAGTTTCAACTGAGGTAATATTGGGACTAATATATGTAATTAGAATTTATGTAGAACTACATAAATTCAGAATAAATTGGTGAGAGAGAAAGCACCAAGTCCATTCATAAATTGTATTTTGTTATATATCGCACGCATCTTTATCTGAGTAAAAAATAAAATCTTATATTATGGTTTTCTCTTATTTATACATCCTGTATAAACAATTAGTAATTCAAAAAATTTCTCAAATTTGTCTCAAATGACGTGAACAAGACAAGTGATGCGCTATGACATACCCAAGCGTAAGAGGTGTACTCAATTAATATAATGGTGTCATATCATTTAAGGCACTATTTGACACAAAAAATTTAAGACCTCTAATATTACTCATCAGCACATTGATTAACTAGCAAAATAAGAAGTTAATTGTTTTACTATGGGAAATGATATATATAACGAACACGGATAAATATTAGTACGTAGTAACCCTTTTGAACAGATGTGTAATAGGTGGAGGCACTCTTGTAATTTTATTCAATCATGTGTATTGATATGTTTTGTAATTGTAATTCGGGATAAAATTATCGCAATACATAGCAAAACTCATTTTCTATTTTACATAATTATGAAAAATTATCACAATATTCTTCCCCCCCCCCTTTTTTTTGAAAGCCCCCACTTCGGAGGAATATGAGTACGAGTATAATGAATTACATATTATTCTTAATAAACTCTGAATCTTAGACATTAAATATAGCTTACAATAAAGAGGAAATGAAATCTCATAATAAATGGAAAAGAAAGAATATAACAAGAATTGAACATGTAGTGCCATATAATGGTAATTATTATAAATATCCCGGATATTTATAACAAAAATATCTCAAACTCAAATTTGAGTTCGGGATGAATTTCGAAACGCGGACTTTAGTAACGTTGAGTTTGGAACGTCGAATTTAGTAGAAAAAGACTGTAAACACATTAGAGTGTAGGGGCTGACTTTTATGGTCAAAGTCTATAATTGACTTTTAGGATTAAAAGTCAAATTTTGAGTTCGAAGGCGAATTTGATGAAACGGAGGTTACCGCGATGATCAGGATGTCAACTTTAGTAGGAATTGACTATAAACATGACAGGTGTAGAAAAGTTGACTTTTAGTAGGTAAAAGTCAAAAAGTTAAAAAGTTAAAAAGTCAAAGGAGTGAGATAAAAAAAAGGGTGCACTAATCAAATTTCGGCTGGACATAAGGATAAGAAGGAAGCTCCCATGATATTTTAGCAAAACCTTATCCAACAAAAAAAAATAAAAAAATAAAGAGCTATTATATATATATATATATGTATATATATAGCACGGATCAAGAGCATACCCTCTTAAATGACATACCAAGCATACCCCCTTTAGCGATGGACCGGGCGACGGTTTGATCCGTCGCCATAGGTTCGGTCCGTCGCTAAACCTTTTAGCGACAGACCGAATATAGCGACGGACCCGTCGCTAAAAGCTTTAGCGACGAACCGGACCTATGGCGACGGACCAAACCGTCGCCCGGTCCGTCGCTAAAGGGGGTATGCTTGGTGTCATTTAAGGGGGTATACTCTTGAAATGCACTATATATATGTGTGTGTGTTGAAAAGTAAAGCAAAAAGACAAAGCCAACATAACACCCCACCCTCGTACTTGGCGAAAACAAGAGAGGGCAGAGTGGAGAGAGACTCGCCTAGGGAGAGGAAGAGAAAAAGAGAGGGAAGAAAGGAAGAAGAATGAAAGGAGAAGAAGAAAGAAAAGGAAGATAAACCTAGTAAAGGTAACCCTAAGCTTACTTTTAATTTGTAGAAATTTTTTGTAAATTTTTTCCTTATAAAATTTTTGAAACTCTTAACATGTAAAGATATTAATAGTATGTCTCTAATGGTATGTAACTTTGGATCATGAAAGAGGGATCAAAAACATAAAACATACAAACATGGAAAAACTTAGAAAAGAGAAAATAAGGCACCTACTGCCACTGTTTTTGTGAAAGCTATAACTCATAAACCATAAGGAGATAAAATATAATTTTTGGATATTTTATAGATATGATATGTTTTCTGAGGATTTGTAAATTTTCCTACAGTTAAATTATTTATTATCAATTTCGTAAGGAGGTTGGTCTGAACAGGGCAGAATTTAAATTGCTTGTTTGTGGTGGAGTTCGAGGGCACAACTGTCCCTAGACTCCTGGGTATAGAAAACTGATATTATAAGGGTGGTGTTGCCAGAAATGTGAGCTCAATCGGAGTTCTACAGAATTAATTATGAATGAAACAATTTCGAGTAGTTAAAACCCTAAACTAATTCCTAAAACATATTTATGGAGTAAATATGTATGTACATGAATTTGTACATGCTAAGAGTAAATAATAACATGTTAGGATGTAATAACATGAACCATGGCAAAGAAAATCAAAAACCCTACAAGAAACAAGAAAAGTAAAATCTAAACAAACTTTGTGAAATTTTCAACAAATAGGGCAAAAACTCTAAAACAGAGCTCAAATTTGTAACGACTAGAATTTTTAATGTATTTTGAATTTTTATGTAAGTTTTGTTGGGATGGATAGCTCTGTAAGTTAGCTAAAATTCTGCATAGGCTTGAAGCCTAAATCACTTCTAAATTATTTTTAGTGAATTTTTTTAGGAAAACAGGGCATATTGGGTAACTTTTTAACTTAATTATTAAAAAGGAGGTTCTGGATAGCTAGCAGGAGAAATAAAATCTAGGCTTTTGGGGTATAAAACTTGATAGTATAAGGTGTATTTTGGCTCAAGAATGAACGTAAACGGACATGTAATGAAAGAGTTATGACCAAAATAAAATCAGGGTTCTTAAAATTATTACTGTTATAACTTGAGTTCTATGACTCAGTTTGAGGAAGATATTTTCAAAATTTAGAATTTTTGGACTTAATTTCGAATTATGAAAATTATTGGGAATTTAAATAGAAACGACTATGAAATAAATAGTAAACGTAATTGGAAAATTTTGGAAAATTCATAACAATTCTAAAATGAGTATGTCTAGCCTTGGTATAAAGGGTTTGGCTAAACTAATTCGGCAAGTATGACAGGTACAAGGTGTGACGCCCCCAAATCCGGGTACCTCAAACTCGAATCTGGTGCTACACGGTACATCCCATTCCATACAATATAATAGACATGAATGTAATTACTATATTATTACAACACGTGTTACTCTCAATCCCAGGTTCTATTACCATAACATCATTCCAAATACATAATAAGTCTTAATATTACATCATTACTACTATAAATAAACTTTGACGCCATCTAGACGTGCATCTTGCCCTTTCCCTTGTCCTTACCGGAACTTTCGACCCGCTCGGACTTAGCTGCAATGTTTAATATAAAGTAAGAATGAGCATTCAATTGCCCAGCAAGTATAACAGTTGAATAACAACAATATCATCAATCACATCATTTCTCTTCAACAACTAAACAATAGTTGTGAAATATTCTGAATAAACAGGAATAATACTTTGCTTTCGTTTTAAAAATATATTTTTGAAACGACATTGAGTGGTCATAAGACCTTGAACTTTCTTTTGCTTTCTTAAAAAGGTACACAACAATATAACTGTAAACCGTCTTGCTTACGAGCACTTTTAGGTGATCAGCCTATTGTACTCTATGTTGATCAACACTCTAGCTAGAAACGACTATATGCGTTTGTTTAGGCGCTCGATGCCTTGTTAGAATAACTGACTAAAAATTGCCCCTAATATTAGGGTTGTTCATCTCATTCATGTCTCGGAATCCTAACCAAAGCAATTCGGTTGGATGGCTCTACTTAATCATCAATAACATTTCAAGGATTTATTATCAAATCAATAAAATATTTCAATATCTATCTAGCCGAAACAAATGGCATCGACATTCTCTATAACAGTTCATATATATGTAAACTTGAAAGCTTCAACAATTTATGTCATAACATAGCTCGAATACTTGTGCAAATACTGAAAAATTTACATAAGTAAGGAATTCACACAACCATATATGTATTGCGTAAATCGAAACTTCAAACATCGCATGAGAGTCATGAGAATATAATCAAATGAATCAAATAAACTTGCCCAACACAAGGGTTAGACAAGCATTAGAAAACTTGCCTTAAGCGCTTGCTACTACTTGACGTTAATCGTCCTTCAAAAGTCCTACACATTTAAGTACATAGCCACATACTAATTAGACACACAATCAATGCCAAAGATTGGTTTACATTACTATATAATGTTTCATTCTAATTAAAAGTATAATATCAAACACGATTATACACACTTGTTACGGCGGTACGACGCTTGCACGTCCGTACGCCAAACTGGTTTACTCGAATGCCCAAGAGACACACATATGCGTACGTTAAGCATCATTGGTTAATGTTAAACACCATTATATATCATAATATATAAGTTTTAGAACATATAACAACATCTCGTAGCGTCAGGAGCATTACACGTTACATACGCGCATGCACGACGCCCTCCGTTTGCCTCCTAATCCACAATAGTCCTAAAAATGGCCATTTTAGAAATTCATCCATTGTGAAATTACCAATTCTAAATAATGGACATTGTAGGTCTACTTCTTAGCTTTTCGGATCATCTTGAATCATCCAATTTGGAGTTCGTATGAGAAAGTTAGGTCCATTTTACTAAAGAGGGTCAAAGTTGTCCAACGTGACACTATTCCAGCGTTCTAGGCGCTGAACTAGTGCAATTTGAGCGCTGTCGGTGCTGAGGCCTCTGATATTCAGCGCGGTCGGCGCTGAACTAGTGCAATTTGAGCGCGGTCGGCTCTGAAACGCAGTCAACATGCATTTTCCAGATTTCTGGGTTTCTAAATTGGGTTCGTGCCGCAACGGATTCGTAGCTTCATAACTTCTTCATCCTTTATCGGAATGAGTCCGTTCTTGAGCCATTCTCTAGCTCTTGCTACACATTACAACATATCCTAAATTCATAATCTCTCGGACTCTCTAACAAGTCCGAATCTTAGCTCCAAGCAGCCTACCCAACTAGTTTTTAGCGAAACTTAAAGTTTGGCCAATTCATTCTCCCTCTGTTTCTTAGCTATGATACAACAAGTCAATATGACTTAACACATGCTTCTATTACTAAGCTAAGCAACATAACATCATTTCATCAATTAATCAACACCTAGTTCTCAAGTTCTTAGAGAAATTCTTCTCTTGGACATTTTATCAAATGGTTTGTGGGCATGAGTTAGAAACTCATATTGGAGTAGAGTTTCATTATACTCTAGTCCAGATTTCCAATTGAAATCATTTCCTACAAACCTCTGAGCACTTAGCAACAATGCTCAACCATCTAACACAACCAAACATAGTGATTACAACTTCATTAATACACAAAACATGAATAACAGTCCACTAATGTTTATTTCAGTCCATTTCTTGATTCCTTATGCATATGTTCGATTCTCATTCATGGTTCCACTTTCACATACCATTAACAAGGTTTTAATAGAGCTAATTAACAACCATACATGTTCATGCACTAACTAGCAAAATCAGTCACATAACTTCAACAAAACAACCAACACCAAACTAAGAACTTGGAAATATTGTGTAAATGAGCTAAGCTCTATATTGCTTACCTCTTGGAGCTTCTTCTAGGATGCTAATTGAATTAATACCCAGCTGCTACACCACTCCTTCTTCTTCCTCAAATTACCCGTGCACACCTCTCACTCTCTAAATGTTCAGTTTCTATCTTAGCAACCAACAAAGGAATTGGAGGCTTGCAATGGGAGGAGTATTTATAGAAGAAGAATTTGAGTTTCTTGGAGGTGGAGGAGCTGAGCATGCTCGGGCATGGCAGCTCCCCATGTATGGGCGACTGAGCTTTTACTCTCCCCATGGCTCGGGTACTCCCCCCTCTTCTCCCAAGTTGCTTTCTTACATTCTTCCTTCACCAAATGCAAATTTTGCTCCTCCCCAAATGCATCACGTTCTTCATTCCTTCTCCCTCTCTTCCTTCTCCCGTACTCTTCTTCCTTCTACAAATGGTTCAGCTGAATACATAACCCATTTCCCTCATGGGTCATGGGTTGTGGGTCATGGGGTGCGGGTTTGGTTCATGGACTAGGTCCATGGGTGGTTTTGGGCTTCAATTAATAACCTATTGGGCTTTTCTTGGACTCCAAATTTAATAATCTATCGAGCTTCTACTTCTACTAAAAATTCAATTGGGCTCAAATAAAATCCCACACTTGGATTATTAATCCCTCTCATTAACGCTTTAGCGAAATTATGAAAAGTCATAAAATCGAAAAAGGCGTCTTGGCGTAAATAGCGCTTTAGCGCTATTTTTCTAATGATTTAATCAACTCCAATAAAAATAATAACAATAAAAAATTATCACCTACACATCATATGTAGTAATAAAAATATTCAAACAGATAACACGGAATAATATTAATAAAAGTTCAATTTATTCAATTAAATTCATTGGCTCGTGTTACAACGCTACCCACGATCCGCGATCGTTGCAACCTCCCCCCTTATAAGAATTCTGTCCCCAGAATTACGACATAAGGTTAAACAAAAAGATGGGGATAATTTTTCTTCATCTTATCTTCGAGTTCCCACGTTGCTTCTTTGGCGTTGTGGTTTCTCCATACTACCTTCACAGAATATATGGTCTTACTTCGTAAGACTTGCTCTTTCCTATCAATTATCTGAATAGGAATTTCTTCATATGTTAAGTCTTTCTCAACCTGAATAGGTTCATACTCTATAACATGCTTATAGTCTTGATTATAGGGTCGTAGTACCGATACGTGAAACACGTTATGGATATGTTCTAACTCAGGAGGTAAGGCTACCTCATAAGCCACTTCTCCTACCCTTCTCAATTCTTCAAACGGTCCTATAAACCTTGGACTCAGCTTCCCTTTTTTCTCGAAACGTATCTTCCCCTTCTAGGGAGACACCTTCAAAAATACATAGCTACCAACGTCGAAGTCTCTCTTCTGGCGATGCTTGTCTGCATATTTCTTCTGTCGGTCCTGAGCTGCAATTAGTCTTGCTCTTATTACCTTGACGATCTCCGGAGTTTGTTGTACCAATTCTGGTCCCAACAATCTGCGTTCCCCTACCTCATCCCAGCACAATAGCGTTCTGCATTTTCTCCCGTACAACGCTTCATAAGGCGACATGCCTATACTTCCGTGATAACTATTATTATAAGCAAATTCAGCTAAAGTTAGGTGGTCGTCCCAATTCCCTTTAAAGTCCATCACACA